>JBBDHG010000091.1:0-435000 GCA_037951165.1 Lophius americanus | reverse complement strand
TGTGGAATGATGTACTTTATGATGTACTGCGACGTGTGTGAAAAGTCCACGACAAATTTGTCAATCAAAGCAGATGTTGATGTTCACAAAGGGACAGCCCTCAGGATATATATATATATATATTTTTTTTTTAAATAAAGAAGATGAATACTTCCTTGGACTATTATCAATGCTGTGCTGCATTTTCTGTTGACATATTAAAAGCATTCAATCTAATCGATCATAGAATCTTGCTGGTTAAACTCCTTTATTGGATTATATGAACAGAGCCTTTAGTGGTTCTCAAATAGAACCCAGGAAGTTATCTCAAACAACTCCATGTCAACCCCCTTCGAGGTTACTGCAGATGTACCACAAGGTTCCATTTTTGGTCCTCTTTGAATCACTCTATATATAAATAATACCATCACAGCCACTCCAAATTGTAATTCCCATTTCTTTTGCAGATGAAACTATTCTATACACTGATCAATAATAACATTAAAACCCCCAGCCTATTATTATGTTGTTTCCCTTTGCCGAGGAAAACCCGCTCTGTGATGCACTGTGTTAACTCAGTATTTGCTGAATGTCTTTTTAGATATATTTCCTACAATCAGATTAAATTTCAAAAGCCTGTTTTTTAACGTTGTGAAAAAGTCTTCCCTAAAAATGTAGACAGGTTAATTAAATTATGTAATGTAAAAAATATGATTGAGTCATATATTATATATATATTATTTCCTTTATTTTTTGCAGATTTATATGACCATTTTCAGAACAAATGGAAAAAGGGTCTGGTTTGTACCGTTTCGATTACTTAGGTATTAATCCCCTTTCACTCCCTGACACATTAACTCAAGCAGGGAAAGTCATAAAGCAGCATTTCACTAATGGAGAGGACCCTGGTGAGCTGAGCACAGCTGCTCCGTCAGTAGCTTCGGTTTGTTTTCACAGTTTGTTTGTTTATTACTGTGTTTTTGCACCTGCAGCACAGACAGGCAAGAGCGTGAGAAATTCTCAGGGAGAGGATATAGTCATGTTCAGAAGCTCTCATGGGACCTGGGAGATCTAAGTCCTGCAAAGACCTGGACAGTGCTGCAAGACGAAGGTCACATCATCATCAGGGGTAGTGAGCTAGCTGTAGCCAATCAGGTAGCGTCTTCATAACTGGCTCTTTAGTGCTGCCCTTTCATCTCTTATTACTAGTTCCTCTTGACCACGTTGATGTTTGATCGGTTATTTTTGATTTGGTGAAGATGGATCTTTGAACCAAAAAATGTTTGTTGTCTATTTAAGAATGGTACCACGCTGTTCTAGCTTCATCAGCCAATATTTCCCCACCCATAAGTTCTGCACTGGATGGGTTAAAGAAGTGGTGTCTAACAGGCCCACGCATTATTGGACTAAAAGAAGATTTGGTCGTAAAAATAAGTGTAATAAAACATTTTAGGAGTCTACAGCGAGTCAAGTATTGTCTTTTTTTTTTTTAAATCTGAGTTTTACTCTCATGTCAAATTCCCTTACTAGTTTTACCCTTATTTAGTAATAATTCTGTTTTAATTGATTAAATATGTGGACATATTAGTCAAAGAAGCCTTAATGGTGCAGTCTGTAAATTTAACAAGCATCCCTTTGAATAAATGGAATATAATATTAATACCTCTCTCCTTTATTTTATTATCAGCTGGAATAATGAGGGACTGAAAGGCGCCGATATTCAATTAGGAGACCACCGGTGTACCTCTAGAGCTACAGCCAGTCAGATGAATGTTCCCATAAAGGAGCTGAACCCGGGACGCCTGGGTGAAAACCAGTAATCCTAACCGCTAGACAATATGTGAAATCTGAGCTTTTCTAATGAATCTGAGCTCACAAAGTTATCCAGAAGTGGATACAGGCACCTCCGATAAGCTGATAGTAGTTCACATCACAGCAATCAGCATCTACATTGTCTTTGACTCTGTATGTGATCACACTGCACCAAAAATGAAATAAAATAATATCATCACTGCCACTCCACATTGTAATCTACCTTCTTTTTTTTTGCAGATGACAGTATTTTATACGCTGATATTAAGTTAGTCCCTCTCGTGTGCTAACTCAAATATTAAGTGGAAAATCCTAGTGAGACAAAGATAGAAACATTTCAAACTCAAATTACTGGTTTAAATGCACGTTTTTTTTTCTTTACTCCACTTTTTAAAAATCTCTCTCTTCCATTATATATGGGTGAATTATACTCAGTACGATGCAGAGTGTAAATGTAAGTGTCGGATCCTCTTCCTCTTCATTTAGAGCAGGTTTATTCAACCTTTTTTTAATCAAATGAATAATTACTCTCAGGCTTTTGCTGCTTTGATTACCATGGAGGCCGCCATGTTGAACTGCCATGTTCGTACACTACAATTTGTTTTATTTCCCACATTAAAAGTAACAGAGCATGAAACCTTGCCATTAAGGGAAACACGAAGAACTGACTCATGAAACCATTGAGAAATAAATCGCTGGGATCCAAACACTCGGTTCGGAGAGTCAACGTGGTTGGGTGACGAATGGCTGCACGGTTCAGTCTGCCCACCAGTTGTATTTGCATAGGCCTTCACTTAGGCATAGACAGAAAGAAATGTAGGACTCGACTACTAAACTCAGTCTATGAAGATTGGCTGCATGTTTTTAACAAAATCGGATATGATAATGTGTACACTTGTGGATCATTTTGAGAAAGAAAACTCTAAGTCTGCTGCATTGCAGTAATCACACTGAAGATGTTATTTGCAAACATCTGATAAATATTATATTTTGCACATTAACTATGTAAATGACCACTTAACAACCACTTGTTGTTATGTGTTTATACTGATTCTGTGGTTAAAAGAAACTTGTCCTGATACGAGTATACTGCATACAAATGCTCACTTTATTTAATCAACACAGTCCGGCCATTTTGTGTTGTTTGAGGATCATTTAAACTTATGGAAATATTTTGTTTTAAACCCTTTAGTTAGCAGAGAAAGGCATTTTGTTAATTTTACATTAATAATACTTACATTTTTATATTTCTGTAAGAAAGAAAGTTATTTTTTTTACATTTAAAGTCAATATATAGACACACATTACATAGTACTTTTTCTATATTGTGTTTATTCATATATGTTTTGATTTATTGTGCATGAAATGCTTAATGAGCAAAAATGTATTTGCAGTTGTCATGCATAGTGTTTTGGTGCATTTGGTACAAAGCTGTTAAGTTGAGATTGGAAACAAAAGCTTGCTGCTAAAAATGTTATATAGAATGGAGGCCTAATCATTTAACTTCTTCACTGGTCTTTTTTTTTGGAGCAAAAGTAGACAAAACGAGGAAGGCTAGCAGAGAGTAGACTGCTCACAACTTCCATCCTTAATGTGACTCCCTTGGTTTCAGGTCATAGTTGTCCCTGCAGCGTCTCCGGTTAGGAAACGGCTCGGAGTCTGTTTGTACAACACAAGTAGGGACAGGAGAAGATGAAGTTTTAGCCCTCCGCGTTGGTGGTAGGGCTAAATGTGAGTGAGTGTGTGCATGCGTGCGTGCGTGCGTGCGTGTGTGTGTGTGGGTGTTTTTTGTTGGTTTGTGTTAAAACACTCTTGGTACACGTCAGTGTGTGAGTGCATGCATGAGTGAGAACTACAGCAAACAAGTCACAACAGTCCAACGTCTGAACTTCAGAACCGCAGGCCGACACTGTAACAGAGAACAAACACACAACAATAAGTGATGGAAGATAAATTACCTCCTCCTCCTCCTGTTTTACTGTTCATATCTCCTCCCTCTCCATCCTGTAATCACTCCCCTCTGAATCCTCTGTATATAATTCAGTAGCAATTCGGCTCCTCCGTTCCCTCTGTCGCCCCTCCTCACGCAGAGACACAATGAGATATGACATTTCATTTGAGTTCATAGCCAACCGGCACCCTCGCTCCGAGAAATAAATAAATATTTCATCAGCAGCCTGAGAGGTAGACAAAATAAAGATGCAAGCGTGCACACATGCACTACACAGGGTCACACAACTATGCATGCTGCCCAGATGCAGGGAAAGGAAATATAAATGCATTTTTATAAACTCATGCTCACATGCAGGCCGGCTTTATTAAGCAAACATTTCTCGACACCTATCCCACACCCGTGGGTGTTGGTACACGGGGGACCATTGCAAACATACTTACGTAGAGAGTGATAATCCAATCTCACACCCAGAAACAGACAAGATAGATAAGTAATGAAGATAATGTATCTCCTTCTGCACCTCCTATCATCCCACTTCTCTCGTTAAACCACTTTATCATCTCCCTCCCTCACCCGCGCTCTCCCTCTATCTCTCTCAGGTCTTACCTAGAGACTCCCGGCTTTATTGTCTTAATTAAAACAGAGCCCGTTTAATTATTTTAATCCACACTACTGCACAACAGGGAATCCTGAAGAGAGGTAGTGCAGGGGGGGTGTTGGGGTGTATCCCTGACATTTCAAATTAAGCTCTTCAAGTTCAAAAGAGTTCTTATAATTTTCCCTCTCCTTCGCTTTCCAATTTCTCCTCTCCCTCCATCTCTCTCCTCACTATTTTCCTCTGTGTACCTCCTCCTCTCCTTTTCCATTTCTTTCCTCATTACTCGTTTCTTTCTTCCTACTGCCTCTTCCCCTCGTCCTCACTACCTTTCCAGAGATTAGCCTTTTGTCGAGCAGCCCTGTCGAGAGTCTTTTTTTTTTTTTAGTCCAGGACATAAAAAGTCAAAAAAAATAAATAATAAAAATCAGTGATGATTACAATACCACGTAAAGTCATGTGCAGTCGTGTTCATCAGAATTTTTTTTTCCTTATCTTAATACATACCCATACGCATACAGATACGCATACCTTCATAAAGCAAACTTTAATTCATACTTGACGGTACAATAACGCCAATCTTGTATTGTGTGGTTTATTTCAGCTCTGGAGATTTACTTCGTTTAGTTGGGCTTGAGAAAGTGACAGCACCATCATTCCGCACACAGTCTGCTTTAAACAGGAATTTTTCCAAATCTGAGGCCAAGGTCTGAGGCCAGGTGTTATATTGGTCCGTCAGGATGAAAAGAGAGGTGAGTCTAAAGGCAAACCTCTTAATTAACCAGTTTATCTACTTCCCCAGCCATATCAGGGACAAACCCAGCCACATATAGGTCACAGAGCCGTGTTTTTCTGGCGACGGCAAGCGACCCCAAGCCCGGAAAAATGGGGAGCGTTTGGTCAGGATGGGCAACCGACATAAAACCTAAGCCAAATCGACATGTGGAACGAGATGATCCGCTGCGGACATTCAAGAAAGAAGAAGATCTCCTTCCCAACCTTCACCTATGTTCATAAGTTCTGACTCAAAGAATGAGGTCTAAGATACAAGCGGCTGAAATGAGCTTCCTTGGTAGGGTGGCTGGGCTCAACCTTAAGGTGTGAAGCTCTGGAATTTGGGGTGAGACAAGTCAGACAAGTTAAGTGTAAAATACCACCCACATCTGGCACGTCAAACCCTCTTGTGCTTTTTGAACCCAGTGGGAGCAACCCACACTTATCAAAGTCTCATAGAAGTCAGTAAGACAAAAGCCTCAAATGTACAAGTCCTCTTATGTACAACCACACCAAGCATGAGGGGACCCTGTTCTGCAGAAATTGAGCCATTGAGCCAGTAGTCAAAATAGTTCAGACTAAAGGTCTATAACCTAACTAAATAAATTGACTCCCAAATTGTCAAGATGGATGATGAATACCCTGACATACAGCAGTAGAAGAGGGATAGTGTAGCACAGGAATGGGATCCCCAGGTTGACAGCCATCTAAGTGAGAACCAGCAGGAAATTGCTAAAGAAAATTCTAAGAGCATAGTCAGGAGCATTCACCCAACACAGTGATGATGTAGGCTGTATACCAAACCATATAACATACCAAAAGCTCTATACAAGGAGGTAAAGGAGGACATCGAGGATCTTCTTGCAAGAGGTTGGGTTGTTAGGTCCAAATCCCCTTACCCCTTACTACAGACCTGCAGTATGTATTGTATCCCATTCTTACACGACATATTGTATACGCAAAGACTTTCAGGGATTCATTAAAGGACTGAGAAAGGTCCTGAAAGCTCTGCAGAGTCATGGAGTCAAACAGAGCACAGCTAAATGAGACCTGTTTAAACAGGAGGTGATATATGTTGGTCGCTTAATCTCTGCTGATGGTGTGCATATTATTCCCAAAGACCTGGAAGCTGGTATGTTCTGAAGGACCAGCTTCCTGCTACCGTTGGAGATGTACGGAAGATTGTTGGCTTTTTGAGCTTGTACTGCACATATATCCAAGACTTTGGATATATTACTTTGGTAATCTGAATTGATTACCTGCACTTAGGACCGAGGTAAGGATGTTAACAATTCATCCTAGTTTTGCTAGACTACTTTACTAGATATGCAGAGGCCTACCTGACTTGCAATAAGTCTGGGAACACTGCGGCAGAGAAGATGACTATATTTCCAGATTTGTTTACCCCACAAAGCTGCACCATGATCAGGGACGCAAATTCGAGAATTAACTCTTTCAGACACTCCAGAAGTTTGCTGCAGTTGGACACTCACGAATGACCCATTATTGTTTTATAATCATAATTTGTTGCATCTAGTCAATGACCTACCTACATAACAACAGTGAGACAAAGTGTCAGCAGGGATAAAGGTCAAAAAAGCAAACTTCCCGTAATGGAAGCCATGTAGGAAGACGCACTTAAGATTGCTCTCCTCCAAACTACTATGTCAACTCGACGAGCAATGGTAATTTAGTTATTAAGAAAAGAATGGACTGACTGATCCTCACTATGAGTGGAACTGTCACTAGTCATAGCGGGAGACGGAATGGGGGGCCTGAAAATGGGAAACGGGACTTTTTTATTGTTTGTGTGTTGGGAGCTGATCTTTGCTTCCGGTTTAGTTACGCTCCTCTTAAAAGTTATTTATTATTACAATGTGAGCTGGAGTTTGAAGTATTTCTCAAGAAGTAAATCTTAATTTTGTTACCTGGAACTGCAGAGGTCTCCAACAGCTTGGAAAGGTTAAACAGGTCAAGAACATGATAAAGGACATAGACTCCAAAATTGTATTTCTTCAAGAAACTTATCTTTTAGAAGACGACAATAAAAAAATTCATAGGAAGTTGCAGGGAAGTGTATTCACAGCATTAGTCTCTTCACGGGCCAGAGGAGTGATGACCCTTTTACATAAATCAGTCCCATTTCAGGTGGTGAATGTCAACAAAAATGCACAGAGGTCAGACAACAGAAGCACACACATCAAAACAAAGTAGGGTTTTTTGAATATCCGCCAATGCTTTAAACAAATTGAGTACACAGACACACAAAAACATGTCATTCCATGAAGCAGACTTTGTCAGTCACCATTAAAGAGTGTGGGAGAGGGTTTGAGGAGATCTTCTCCCTGTGGACAACGGATGAAGGAATTGGAGGATGAAAGAGCTGAGATAGGAGATGAGGAAGGATAGAATGGAGGTAGGGAGGGAGGCGAGGAGGAGAGGAGGAGGGGTGGAGCGTTAGCGAGGATACATTACATAATGGCATTCCCTGTTCTGCCTTACTTCCTATTGTCCATCTGGTTAGTCTGACCTTGATGCAGCCCGCTCAGCCTGCTGCTGTTGAACTCTGGGTAATGAAGCCTGCATTTACAAAAGACAAATAAACACCTAGGTCCCTGGGAATGTTAATAGGTTCCCTCTCTGTATCTTTATCTCTGCCCCGAGCTGATTCACATTTGCTCTGTCCTCCTCCCTCTGTCATCCTCCATCTCCTTCACTCACTGATTCTTTCCTCCCCCCTTCCTCCCCATCCTCTCTCCGCTTCAGCGGGGAGTCTAAACTGCCCAGATTTCCAGTTTACCTTCTGATTAAGGAGTGAGTTGAGCATTTCTATTGCCTCTGTCTCCCTCCTCCATTCCATCCCTCATTCATGTGCTACCACGGTAACTAGCCTATTATCTGACAGTTCCACTCCACTGACCTGCCCAATAACAGCTTTCACATCGCTACAAATGCCCTGGAGAGAGCGAGAGAAAGACACAGGATGAAAAAAAAGGTGTGTGTATGTGTGTGTCTGAACGGACGTGGGCATGTGCGTCAAGGTATAAACTCGGGAGATTGCCCTGTGTTATAAACATTTACGCCAGGCTAACAGATCATTGCCGAGATCCAGGATTGGTCCGACTCCCTCGACCCCCCTGGCGAATTGAAAGCCAAAGATGATAGCTTTTCAGATTGGCTAGGAAACACAGAAATGAGTTTCACCGGGTGAGTTTACGGAGGTTAGATTGATGCAGTTAAATGCCGGATAAATTGATGATTCTCTCGTTGTCTCTCTCCTAGTATGGTAGCTAAATCTATTAACCATCAACCGCCTGTTTCCATTTTGATAGAATGAAGAGACACAATGGGAGAGGATGAGAAAATAAGGGATGATGGGAGGAGAGAGGAAGTGAGAAGAAACCTATCAGACCTGTTATTAAAATAGATGAGTTTACAATATATTTATGTACTAACACAGACACGCAGGTATCAAACTCTGTTGTTGCTGGTGATGCGACCGTTCGGATCGGACCACATGAGATCAGCTGAGCACTTGCACTAGTACATCTAAAATAAACTGTTATACTTCGCCTTTTGTCCCAAGTGGAATCACATTTGCTCTGACCTCAGTTGTTGACAGTAAGGAGGAGGAGTATAAGATCTTGAAAAGACTCCTGCATCATTTAAATGGGAGCGTTTTGGCTTCCTGTAAAACTGCGAACACGGTGATGAGGAATGTGCTTAATCTGATGATGTAAGATTGGTGGTGGACAAACTGTTAGGGTATGTAGGTATTTTGATGCATAGAAGCCATCAGATCATCGTCATGTATTGAGTATGGCCTCACATGGAAGCAACGTCACCTTTGAGGGTCTGGACCAAGATAATCACTGTTGTATTAGAAGAAGAAGAAGAAATCCTTTATTGATCACATACAGCCATACAACATAGTTTCTATGCTTTTGACCCATCCCTGAGGGAGCAGTGGGCCGCCCCTTGGATGCACCCAGGGAGCTAGGTTTTCAGGGTCTCGTAGAGTTTCCTACGACAAGTGGATCCTGCTGGGATTTGAACCGGCTACCTTCCGATCTCCTGATTGGGAGACGACTGCTCCACCCGCTTAGCTCCAGCCACAGCTGCTCAAAGGTGTGTATTAGGAAACCACAGACAGCTTTAAGTAATAAATGGAAAGCAAAATTATATTCGTTTCTCTGTTTTGTTTTGATATCCAATCCGTGAGAACATCCTGAACTCAAAAATTGGGATTTGAGTTTTTTAGTCACTGCTCACGTCCCCCATCCATCTTTTGCGTTGACATCAATACAACCACAAAATGGCAGCGATGACTCAAAAGCAATAATGGTGACACGATCACAAAGATCGTCGTACCCAGTGATTAAAAAGCGTGAAAAGTGGAGGCAATAGTGTTCTTGGCAATGGTCAGTAAAAGTTGTCATTAAATTCATCACAACATCCTGCAGTTTATGACTGCAGGATGTTGTGATGAATTTAATGACAACTTTGTGTCATGAAAAGTTCTTCAGTTTAATCAAAAACTACAACCTGGAACAGAAAATAACTGAATCAAACATGTATTGCAATTAAAACCTGAACTTTGGTTTAACCTATGACTACAAACTGAAGAGCACATCCAACTCTACAGCATGTGACATACAGCAGCACTCCAGTACAACACACACACACAAACACACACACGCGCACACAAAGTGTGCACCGAGAGACACACAATTAATCCTTGGTGGAGAATTAGCCGCATCACAAAACCTGACCGCATTAGAGAGCTGATAAATTACATTTGATAAATGTTCCTTCAATAGACTGGGGCAGCGCATTATGACTCTGTGTTTGATTGTGTGTGCGTGTGTGTGTGTGCGAAGCCTATCAAAGCTTCAGAGGCTGAATGGAAATACTTTAGAGGAATTTAATGAGTTCATTTAGTATTGATTCAAAAGAATGACAGTCAAATGATGTGGACTCAGTTTTAATTTCTTCCTAATCTTTCAATCTGTAAAAATCACTTTTTAAAGTTTGATTTAAAGTTTCATACACCCTTTTCACACCAAAGTCAACCAGGCGCTAGTATACTACTAGTGCTTAGAGTTGGTTCAACTCAAGAACTGCTGTGTGTTTCTGCTGGTTAGAGGGATAATGAGGTACGCATGACATCACAGGGCATAAAGGACATTTCATTAAGTCCCGTCTCTGCTTCAGTTTACCCAGCAGCTCTGGCGTCTACTAGTAGTAGTAGACTACTTGTAAAAAGCACGTAGGACTACACCGGCCATGAGCAACTGGCTTCGCTAGCGTACAGTTGATGCTCTGTGGGTTGCCATGAACAGAGATTAGGTACAAATTAACAAGTAATTCTTTTCGACATTTGAATTCTTATAAACACAGAGTATAAATTGAAGATGGTAGCTTTTGTTAGACTTAGACGTCTGCTAGCCACCTAGCATCAGCTACAGTGATTATAATCACATGACTAAATGTTCTTATATTTTATTTTAAATGCTGAAAAAGAGAAAACATCACCAAAATCTCATAATCTGTTGGATCTGCCAAAATTTACGTCTGGATTTCATACAAATCAGATTTGAATCATAATTTGTTATGATTTTGGAATCTTTTCATTTTAGTTGTATACACTCTATTTAGTATGGTTATTTATTTGCAGCAAACTTAGTTGGACTAAATCTTTTGAATACAATTAAATCTATTAAATAACTAATAATTGTTAAATACTGAAAGAAACAATTTGAATCATGTTGGAATACTTCTCATGATTTTTTAAAGTTTATTCAAAAAGCTGTTTTTGAGTTTATATCCATCAAAGGAATATGGGTTAGGTCATATAATGATGACTCTTTACATTCATCATTATATGCGGTCTGGAAGAATATGCCATCTTCAGTCAACTCTTATTATACTTGGCGCTAGTGGCCGTTTTACCTCTCTTGTCTGGTTGGGGAGGCTGTCAGAGAATTATTTCATGATAAAACTTGCTGTGAGAGAAATTTCATTATAAAACTAAAAACTCCTCCTTTTACCATTAACTGCACTTCTGTATTTCCTCCTGAAAGTTGACTGTAGTTTCAGAGAAGTGGCGAGAATCAAGGTTAGACTCAAAAGTGCAGACAGAGGAAAAGAAGGGGTCAGAGAAAAACAAAGTCTGGGATGTTTTTGAGACGCTCTGAGATGAAAAAGGTGAGAAGGGCCACAGGAATTGTTTCCCATGATCCTGCTTGACCTGACCTGGGCTGGCTTAGACTCGGTTAGTGCAATGTGCGTGTGTGTGTGTTTGTGTGTGTGTGTGGGTGTGTGTGTGGGTGTGCTTGCATGCATGTGTGTTGTGTTTCTGTTCTGTCCCGCTGTCATAAACAGTTCTACTTGTAGGCAAAGGTTAGAATCCACTCTAAGACACTGGGGTCTTCACATATTATATTAAATGTGATGCATGCTTGGAATAAATCACCAAACCCAACGCACCACCACTGCCACACAAAAACACATGAGCAGTGTGAGATTAAGCTCTGTGGCTGTGTGTTGTGTGAGTATCAGAGTTTATTAAAGAGGCAATGATGGCTCAGTGAGCATAATAAACCCTGAACCAATCAAATATTTGTTTCATCAAGGGAGTTTCCAACATCCTTCTCTCTAATTGGCTGTCATGTAATGCGCTGTCCCTGAAACATTTCTACTCATCCATTACTCCCTTTTTCTCACCCTCACCATTTCCTCAGCCTTGCTTTTGGTAAGGCTGAGGAAAGCCCCCCCGTGTCTTCTTTCGTTTATTCATCTTTCTGACTCTCTATGTCTTTCACTTCTCATTTCCCCATTTTTTAAATCTGCAGATTTGTAAATGAAAAACGTGACACGTCTCCCACTTTTCTCCCTTCTCATAATCCTCACCCATTGATCCGCTACCAGCATCTTTACCTTTACTCCTCCATTTATCCTCTTTCCGAAATTTCTCTTTCTCTATCCATCTTTTCTCCCCTGTCCCCGTCTCTCCCTCTCTTCAGGGGGAGTCATTGAGTGTGTAATCGCTTCGATACGGTGTGTCAGTCTGCTTCTGAACCCACCATCTGTCCTCTGGGCTTCCGTCTGGGCCTCCACACACACACAGACACACACACGCACACGCACACACACACACACAGACAGAGAGAGAGTGTAAATATACAGACTCACACAGTTGAGCCAAGCTCATTCACACCACAATATGATGACAGCTGTATCACCCACCTATTGACATGAGCTGTCAGAGGGGAAGTGACTAACATAACACATTATGACATATCCCACACACCCAGGTGCTTACTGCGGAGCACATACGCTGCTGTGGGTTTGCTCTTACGTTATTGCCTCACCTCATCTTGGTTAATAGCAAGAGTTGAGCAGAGCTTAAGGGTATTAAAGAATGGATTCTTGGCAAGTCTGATGCTATAATAAATATTTGGCATCATCAATTGAGCCCTGATTACAGAAGCTTTTTTAATGGTGAAGTTCCTCAGAGAAGTTGATAATAATACATTTTATTTATAATTCACTTTACATTTGGATCACAGTTCCTGTTTTAATAGTCCTAAGTCGTTGTTTTTGCTTTGTGTGGATGAGGATGGTGATGGGTGTTTGGGGTTGGGGTTGGGGGGAATTGTTTTAAATGACAAATTATGTTTTTGTCATTGTAATATCGCCGAAAAGTCAGAGATATTATGGAAACATCATTGCCGCTGCATCGCAGATCCTTACTGTTATAACTCGCGATAACTCTGCCACATCATGATCATATTCAAATTTTGTGTCCCCATAGACCTTAGTGCGAGGAAGAACTGGATCGTTTTGGGTTAAGTTCGGTTGTATATTTCTGACACTAGAGGGAGCTTTATCTCCATAATTCTCAGGCCATAAATTCCCCAGCATTTGTCCAATTTGGTCCAAATTTGGAGAGAATAAATTGAAGAAGTAAAGAGTAAAGAAGCTTTACCTCAAAAAGTTTTATGGCCATCATTTTTTACCCATTGAGCCAAATAGTCCATATATTATGTATATGAATTTTCTTGAGGAACTTAATCTTGGGATAATAGAGATGGTGCTGCCAGACGAGAAAAAAGGGGAAGACCAATGTAATCGGTTGGTGTGACTGAGGAAGGTGCAGAGGACAGGGCAAGATGGAAACAAATGATCCGCTGTATATAGATATAATAACAGATAAATAGATGAATAATAGTACATTTTCACTAAAACATTGCTGTAGTATAATCAACAGTAGTCCACTTATATGTCTTTCAATTTGATTCTGGTGAGGCTGCACTGCATCTTAGTGAAGCTATAGCATTTGTCAAGACCAGTGTTATAGGTCCAGCTGAGAGGATGGCTCCCATTGATGAAAATTGAGTTACGGATCCAGCAAGTTTGAATCTGTGAATATCTTTCCTAATTAGCTGACATCCCACTACAGTTGTGTTCACTTCAGCCTTCTCTGTGAATAATGAGGACTCATTGGAATTTTGAGGACTCATTGGAATTTTAAGTTGCCACCTATGCATACTGCAATGACACTACTGATCTCTGATAAACATGAAAGATAATAAACAAACTTATATTTCCTTGAGATAACAATATAATTATATGATTATCTCCAGACAACAATCTTTAATTTATTTAATTTGCCATCCAAGATAACAGCAATAAATAAATGCATTATAGACGCTCTTGGCTTCCGTATAAAAACCACAGTCGACAGCCATTGCAAGCATTCTATGCAAGGTATGTGTATGTATACAATGTATATACCCTACGCTCTGTTGATTAAAAAGAAAAAAAAGAATTCAGCGATATTTAGTGCATGGAAAATAACTTGAACACAAATAATGGAAAACATTTAAATTTAGTCCTTGTTATGGTTGAAAGAAGAGGGCATTTTTAAAAAAGGATTTGAGTAAAGCTTGTTGAAGAGAAGGGTTAAACTATCTATAGTACTAGGCTTATGCTGTCATCTCCTACAACAACGGTATATGCCCCGAAAAGCCCTCAATCCCAGGTGTAGTACAAGCAAACCCATGATTGAAATTTAATTGAAATTAAAAGTGAAGTTATGCCCAAAACAAATTTGAAATAAAAACAATGCTGCGGGAATGGAGTAATATGTAAAATATGATATAAACAAAAAAGATCTCATGGAGTCGTTTCACGTGTAACTAATCTACAGTTAGGAAGTTATGTCCAAAAAATGTAAATTTTTCACAATAAGGTTCCCCGTAGTGCCAGAAATATATAACCAATGTCTCCCAAAAATCAATCCAGTTCTCCCTTGCAATAAGATTCATCTGGGTATAACATTTGAAAAAGATCCGTGAAATCATTTTTGAGTCATTTCTGTAAAAATTGTTATTCATCGGAAATGCTTTCCCTTTTGAGTAAAATATGATATTTGCATGATATATCTCCTCATGTCGATTCATATAAACTGAATTTGGACTAAATCGGACCAAAGGTTGAATATTTATGGCCAGAAAACTTTCCGAGATATTGCTCCCCCTAGTGTCGGAAATATATAACCATCCTTTCCCTAAATCAATCCAGTCACTCCTCACACTCAAGGTGTATGCGGGTATGAATTTGAAAATGATACATGAAATAGTTTTTCAGTTATGGCATAACGCAAAGGGTTCTGTTGTGACGGACTTGGCCGCGATGACGATTCCATGCTGGGTGGTTAGCGCTGCTGCCTCAAAGCAAGAAGGTACCGAGTGCGAATCCACCTCTGGCGCCTTTTTGTGCCGAGTTTCCTTACGGTGTGTCTGCGTAGGTTCTCTCCGAGAACTCCGGCTTCCTCCCACATTCCAAAAACGTGCTACATAGGTGAATTGGTGACACTAAAGACTCAAGTTGTTGTTTGTTATTTTTGTGATAGGTGGTTACGAAAATTAGAACCAGCTCACATATTTCACTAATTCTGAATCAGAAATCTGAATTTAATGTGTAATGTCATATAAGGTCTATAGATTTTCAAGTGCGTTAATGTAACATTACAGATGTGGATGTGGAGATATCAGGAAACAGTCCTGACGGGACAGGATATGAGTGCGCATCAATGAAGAGGGCATGACCTTCGACGGAAAAGTTAAATGTGTCATTTGTGCATGTGTTGAATGTGTGTGAGATAGCAGCTTTGCTTCGGTAAACAATCATGGGTGACTGTCACCACCACAGCGAGTGTTAACCTTTAGTGTGTCTGTGCGTTCATCAGTGTGTGTCTGAAGATATCGAGAGGAGGAAGTAGGCTAACGCTGCAACAACAGTGGAAGTACAAAGAGAAGAAAAGGCATAACAAAACAAAATTCTGTCTGCTGCACGGTGAGGCAGTCAGAGAATATGTCCATAACAAACCAATTATACCTCATCACAGCTGCACAGGAGTAAAAAGGCATCAGTGCATGAAATAGTCTATTATGATAAGAATTAAAATAGTCTATCAAGATCGGATCTAGAATATTGTGGCTTGATAAGAACTAAACACGCAATGTGAATGTGGTACACGATTACATCGTCTGATATGTCCCCCAGGTTTCACATGAGTGGGAGCGAGGCCCATTTAAACAGCTTTGATCATATTAATGGGAGAGGAAGGCGTAACTTTTACTGTTTAGATAGTTTGAGCTGTTTCCACTGCACCAAAAGACAGGAAAGAAAGTCAGAAGACTATCTTAAGAACGAGTCGTGATCCCCAAACTAACTAGGAAGAGGTTCAGTTATAGTTAAAAGGGTTCACAAAAATCTAGAACATTCTCAACAACACAGCTCTGTGAACTTGTTTTGATTCTCTGCAGACAGGATGCACAGCTGGATAGAAAATAAGTCAAGTCAATTCTACTTAAGTATAAGTACAGAAGTATTAGTTTCATATAGAATTTCTGACATCGATAAGGCATAACATTATAGATCCCTCCTTTTGCCACCTGAACAGCTCTGACCTTGTTGCGGCATTGACTCCATAAGACCTGGTGTGCAGTGGACACTAAGACCTCATCAGCAGGTCCTTTAAGTTCTCAAAGTAAGGAGACGAGCTTCTATTGTTTGGACTTGTTTGTCCAGCACCTCCCACAGATGCTGGAGTGGATTGAGATCTGGGGGTTCAGAGGCCAAATCAACAGCTTGAACTCCTTGCAAAATACAGAAAAATGGAGAGTGTTGCACAACTTCAAAAATAGTAGATGTATGAGACAAACAGTGATGTTTCAGTACAATTTCACTCAAACTCCGCTATTATTTTCTTCCTTGAGGAAGGTTTATGGATTCATTACTTCTTACAGATGAACAACCAATGAGGTTGGCTTGTATGCCTTCATGGCCTTGAAGCTATATGTCCAGCCTCTGAGTACCGTCACATTGGCATGGACCTTAAGGTCCTTTATCTGTGAACAGAGCCTTTCATGCATGTTTTGCGTTCATGTCATACATATTGCTACGTCTGCCTCGTAATTTTTGTCATTCTTCCCTGTGACTCTTTACTGCCCTCTTGCTGTTGATTGATACCTACGATAAGGATGCATGGAAGCATGTTTAGGTTAACAGACAAACCATTTGACCAGGAGGGATCTATTTTTGTCTGTAGAGGGAGAATAAATGGGGCTTAAAGGCGACAGGCCGTTTGCAGTCAGGGCCTGGAAGATCTGCCTGAGTAAATAAAGGCAGTGGTCCCCGGTAAATTCCTTCTCAACACTCTATGTTATCGAAGAGCCAAGAGTAGGGTTTAGAAATTTCTAGTTTTTGTCAGTGCACTTCACAGGTTGTTATTTTTGCTTCCCTCATGAAGCATTCGGTGACAAGCTCTCTATAAATGATTATTGTAAGGTTATTGTCATTTCTGCCCAATCACATTAGTGTGTGCGAGTGCGTGTGCGTGTGTGGGTGCGCATTTGTGTGTGCATGTTTTTGTCTGAGCGTGTCTCTGTGGGTGTGTTAGTGTGTGTGTGTTTGTGATGGATGGCCCCTCTCGCTCTGACAGATGCTGTAGAATCAGTCAGCCACGCCAGCCCGGCTGGTTACCGGGGGCAACCTTGTAAATCTGACATTATGGGCTGTTGACAGAAGAAACGGTTGTTATCATAACCCACAGTGACTTACAGGAAACACACACATCTCTTTGGTTTTCAGCATGACAGGAATATAGCATTACACATACACACACAGGCTGAAATGAGATAATTTGGATTTACAGCTAAGCAGCATATGAAGGCATGAGAAGCGTGTGATGTAAGGGTGTGTGTGTTGGGGTCAAAAGGAACAATGTGTTTTATATCTTAGCAAGAGGGATGTGATAGAGTGAAGTGATGAGTGTGGGAAACCTTGCGATGAGCAGGTCACAGGAAACAAGATATCTTACCTGGCCCTCTTTAATCCTCAGCATGAAATTATCTATAGACACACACATATATGCTCTACACACACACACACACACATTCTACATTACTTCCACTTTCATGTCACGATTATTCTTTTTTAAAAACCAAAATATTATTCCCTTTCTGTCTTTCTTTTTCTTGGTCTCTTTCCTTCCTCTGTCTGTCGCTGCCGTCTGGGTGTTCCACTCGTAATGGTGTGTGCTGTGGGAGCAGCAGGAATGGCCATTACCATCCATGGATCACTGGCAGCGGCCTGCGCACAGCGGACTCACATGAGAGGGGGAGAAGGAGAAGGGAAGAAATTGGGGTAGGTCAAAAAAGTACCGAAAAGAAAATCTCAAATGGGGTAAAAGAAAAAGGACTGCAGAGGAACGATGGCAGATGTGGCAGGAGGTTATTCATTTGTGTTTGGGATGATGGAGGCCGTCTAAGTAGTAGCTACGTTAAACCGCAAAATGGATTCCATACAAATCGCACACAAATACTGGATGGATTTTTTTATAGCTGAGACTGAATTTGGATGGGAACATGCCTCAAACCCACAGAATTATGGGTAATAAAAAATAAGGAATGATACAAACTTGTTGCCATTTCAAACCATCGTTTCATATTTTATCTGTTTAGCCTCCAAGTAATGAGATAGGAGGATGGATGATCTAGATATTCATAAAAGCAGGCTCAACTCTTTATTAGACAAGAGTGCAAATTAAGCAAGAAAAGTTGATTTTAAGATAAAATGTTCATTCAGTGGATTTGAAAATGCTAGACGTTTTGGAAAAACCACTCAATTTGAGAAAACATTTTCTCTCTTTTAAAGTCGGTTACTCATCTATACGAAGGAGAAGTATTGCTAAATTTGTAGCTATGATGCAAACTTTTCTCACATTTCTTGCGGAAAATCCATTTGCGTCCCCAATGTGCACAGAAATGACTGCAAATCACAGATCTCGTTTTGTCATATCATAAATCATATCAGAGTAGTGTTGCAAAGGTACGGAAGCGATTTGCATTCATCTTGTAATTACGCAATTCGGATCTCGGAATTACGAGAAAAGGATCTTGTAACTAATAAATAAGGAAGATATGATTGTTTGTTTGCACATGCCATCATATTTCCCTTTTTAGCACTTTGAGATTTGATCCAAATGTAAAGTGCGTTACCAATAAATGTATTATTATTATTATTATTATTATTATTATTATTATTATTATTATTATTATTACTATTATTATTATTATTAATATTATTATCATATTATCAAAAATCTGTAACTGTGTCTGTCCTTTCACCAGCTGTATCTATTGGACGTTATTTCGTCAGTGTTTTCCACCGTGAGAGAACCTGCTCCACTTATCATGTTGGAAAAACTGCGCTTTGTTGCAGTTTTTGTGCAGTTTGTTTACTATAAACTTGAACAGAATGAGCATTTAGATGCATATTTGAATAATATATAACATCTCCGTCCTTCCAGAACAATGACTGTCATTGCTTCCACCACTGTTTAAATTTCTGCGGCGTAACATAGCGCATGCAAAGCTGTCCGATATTTAGATACAACATATAACTATACCGGCATCTAGACATTTGTGAATGTCTTTCAATTCATGCTATATGAGAAAAATATTCATCGGTCGTCAATCAAGGTTGTGGGACATGTATACGTTTTTTCCAGATTTCAGCCAGCTGCGCACCATTGCGCATGTGCTGAGTGACGTCATGCAAAATTAAGAAGTTTATATATTATTAGAGATGCTTGGCAGTTAGGATGAGCATCAAAATACTCACCATGTCCAGATTTATAGTTAACAAGCTGCAAAGCGCAGGTTTCCCAACATAATAATTGGAGCAAGTTCGCTCACGATGGAAAACACTAATGAAACATCCAAACGTGGCCAAACACGACCATCAAGTTATTTTTAAGAGGATATTGTTTAATTGTTTCTGTGTGATAGTTTGCTGGGGCACGTGCGCGGGGATGCTGGGATCTTCCGCATCCTTCGCCTCACTTGCAAAGAAAAGCAGAGGGCGTAAAGATACCTAGTTCTAGTAAATCACGTAGGGAAGGATTCATTTCCCTACATGAGGTTTAGTTTTGTTAATGGAGGTTGCCATGGTTAGTAAGACATCAGACTTAAAGCTGCCTGTCCTCTTCCTCCCTGGATATTCAGGCAAAATAATTTCCCGGGGGCTCTCACACTTTTTAGTAGTTCCTGGAGGGAGAGACAAAGAAGGAAGTGGGTAGAGGGGAGGTTCTTTCTCTTGTTGAAATGTAAATATTAATGTTAATCATTTATGGGTATTTATTCACAAGAGTTGAGTATTTATATACTTATTTAAAGACGGTTTATATTTCGGTAATGTTTTTATGTAGATATTTATTGTATGTTTATGTGTGTCTGGTAACTGTTTACTGGTTTAATGGTATAGGCCAAAAGGTAATGAGGAGGGACGCTTATAAAAAGCAGTTAGGGTTTTCTTTCCTTTTCCTTTCAAACTCTTTGAATCCATAATTCCAAAATGCATTTCAAATTGTTAATGACCATGCAATGAGAAACATATTATTTCTGTGATATGAAGTCTGGTTGGTCATGAATCTACAGAAAATCTCATCATCCACATATTTTTAAACCAAACATCCTCTGAAGACGGGGTTGACATTTATGGCATCTGGATTAAAGGATTAGATATAAAAAGAAAGCAAGTTTGCTTTCACAATTAAATGTGTGTCCTCGATTTTAAGTTATTACTAATCTATAAAGCAGTAATAAATCATTATCAGACCGGCTGGTGCAACTTTGGCTCAGGAGCTAGAACGCCTATCCGGGATATACTTTTGATAGGAAAACTGTATTTATTTAATTTTCATTTGCTATTAATGATGCTAATATACAGAAACCCCAACAGCAGGAACATCATCTACTTGATCAGGCACAAAGAGTTTAACATCTGCAGGATCAGAATAGGTCAAATATTCAAAATCATTTATCACTAGACAGGATGTTATTTTCTTTTTCCTTTAAACTTTTTTCTAAAAATTTGAAAATGCACATATTAATATTAAAGGACAAGCAGCTGGATAAATATAACTTCTGTGTTACAAAGTCTCGCAGTTCTTCACAGCCATGAATGTATGAAAAGATTCCTTCAGTCTCTGTGTCAGAATAATTTATTCATCCATTGCCATGACATCTTAAGATAGTGTTGACGTTTATGGCATCTTTCTGATAAATCAAAGAGTTAGCTAGAACGACAAAATATGTTTTTTTAAACGGTTGTCTTCAGTATTTTGTTATAACTAACCTATAAGGCCATAATACATCCTTTATAACTATCTAATTATCTTTCATTTGGATTTAGTGTGTGTCTTTGGCTCAGGAAGTAGAGCCACTGTTCACATATTGGAAGGTCAGTGGTTTAATCCCTTAACGGCCTCTGAGTCTACGTGTCATACAGTCTTTGAGAAAGAAAGACATTTCCCTGTGTAGTTCTTTGTATTACTGCATGCGAAAAAGAAAATCAGAGTCTGTAAGAATAGTACGTAGAATTTAGAACACTTCCTCCTGAAAGCAGACCTGTAATAAAACAACCATGTAGTTGACGTCATTCTGGGTGTTGTGGAAGTCACAGCCGTGTGGCAGGTTGTAGTGGCGGTGACCTTTCTGTTGTAACACCCCCAGCATAAAGGGAAGAGCCACACAAAGAGCTCTATTAACAGAGAAACCAGATATAATGGAGAAACAAGATGGGCCTTTAATAGGGACAGGCGGCGCTGTCAGCATGCATAATGTAACAGTCGTGTTAAAACAACACTGGGTTCCATGTGCTCCCCCTTCACACACACACACACACACACACACAAACACCCACGCATGCACACATGCACGCACATACACACACACACACACACACACACACCCACACACTCACACACTCAGACTCACGCACTCACAAGCTACCTTATATGAGAGACCCAAGTTATTAATTCGGACTCTGGGCTACATCTATGAAATATTCTCCATGCACAGCGCACATTTCTCTTGGAAGGATGGGAATTATTGTTGTGTGTAATTATGAAGACAATGTTCGGAGGGATTATCAAAGAAGTAAGGGGGGAGATAAGAAAGTGGCAGATGATGAGGGTGCAGGGAGGAGAAGAAAGGGAGAAGAGGGGGACAGAGAGAACAGAGGAGGTGGTGAGATTGAAGAGGGCCAAGCGAGGAGGGGAAAGATTACCCCTCTCTGTTTGTGGAGCTATCGTTCCCACTCCCTCCTGCCTCGTTCCTTCTTCCTCTGTATTAGCATGATAAAGACGTGGTGGAATAGGGCAGCCGGCAGGTCTTTGGACATGGAGACAATGCTATCGCCATAGCAGGCGTCGACAGCGGGGGAACAGCCGCCGAGGGACCAGACACCAACAACAAACATGGATGCATACATAAGCACACATGTGGACGGGCAAACGTGTAAACACACATAGACCCATGGATTAAGATTCCCAGGAGGACATAAACAATAAGAGGTAACATGCAATAAAAGACAGTCTCCCAACTACAGACAGACTAATGAAGACAAACATCCAGGGTGAAAGATGTCTTTGTTTCATTCAGTAGAGCTCTGTGACACAATATATAGGCCTTAAAACCAATAAATCCAACAGCGTCACACATGTCAAACTCATCCAATGCACAACTATAAGACTTGTGTTGAAAGTTCTTTAGATTTTCTCAATACATAAGACAAAAAAATTACTCATACAGAAAATTAGAAAGAAACCCTTAAAGGCCAGTTTATTCTTATTGTTGAGTCATAATGGAGTCAACGCACGGACTCTTGATCTGGACACTGACAGAAGACGTATAGATTTCACCAGCACCTTAATGACCAACCACAGAATGGAGCCTCTATACTCTTATCAAGGTTTTGTTTTCAAATAAAACGGTAAACTTTTGTTGTGCTTTGGTCTTATATTCACATGGAAACAGCATTTACAAGGCCTTAATATGTAAACATTTGAGTCCCAGAAATTGAAGTGCCATTCTGTAAATAACTCAAATGGGAGTTGGTGGAATGCTCAGTTTGCAGCAAGTAAAACTGAAGCGATAACAGAGAAACTTCTCACCTAGAGAAGAAAACATTGGAAAATACAATGAAAAGAAGTTTTTGAAAAAACTTGCGTTCCCCTCTCTGGGTTAACTGCCAAAACACAACTCTTTGAAAACAGAGACATCCCAGCATCCCTTTGCTCACAGCAGTCACAGTTTCAGATGGATGGATGGATGGATGGATTGAAATATTAGATGAAAAGAAAATCCAGAACATCTTGTTTTGTTTGTGCTGCAGAATTAAATTGTTTACTCTATAAACTCTCTTCCAGAAAAGGGGGAAGTCTGTAGCAAGGCTACTGTGTAAACGGAGATCATCTACACTACTTACTCGGCCCTTTTCATTGGTATCTACTTGAACTGAAAAGTTACAGCACCAACTACTGTCCTGGCATTACAATGTCTCTCTCTGAAGGGTTTCAGTCGTTTTCAGCACCCAAACGTTTCTATTTTGAGCTTCAACTGTTTCTGTAAGCAGGATATTAGCTTGAAGAACTCTGTGTCTTCCCCATCTCCACCTACTGCTGCACCAGAGCATTACTAAGCCTAGGCTTCATCTCTTCAAGTCATCTGTTTTAACCGAGCCAAACTCATACTGGTGAACAAAAGTGCTGCCGGGATTATAGGTATACCCATACCTAATCTCACAGAACCAAACAACGAAGCCAGACAATCTCACATCCACTCAATCACCACCTCACCCTGATGCCTTCTGAGTACTGCAACGAGCACTGAGCCAAAGAAGGAGTGTGGACTGACGTTGGTATTATTACCCTGGACCAATCACCAGTTCATCACAGGACTGAGACATAGAGACAAACAACCATTCAAGCTCACATTCTATCATACGGGCCATTTAGAGACACCAATTCACCAATTCATTCATATTATTGTCCCAAACCATACCGCATGTCTGATGAAGGTGTAGCTCACAAACGTCAGAATTTGATGTTAGTGTGTGGATAACCCTTGTTGTATGTTTCGGAAGCTCATAATAATTACTTGTGCTCTACATTTGAATGTTAGAATCAGAGGGATGGCTTTGCTCTTCTTCTCCCGCTGAAGAAGATTATACCTGCCAGAGACCTCCCACCTCCCACCTCCTTCCTCATCTGTGTATCTGTCCGAGATGTTCTGCCATAATCATTAAACAGTACATCGATAAGCAGGCAAGACGCACAACACACATACACAAACCCAGGCTCCACTGTATGCATGCTGAACCTTCAGAGATCTGGCATGTTCTCAAGGTCAGACTCAGAGCCGCGGGTCTTTCAGGACACCTGGGTAACCCACCAGTGATGCTCTGAAATGGGGCACAGCTCCTCCTCCTTTTCCTCTATTCTTCCTCTGGATGAAAGAAAATATAGGTCTTGGCGCATTTACACACACATTTACACTAACGCACATACGGACACACACATACACACTGCAGCATGTGTAAACACACTGTACTCACCAGCATGGATCACGGCCAGTTCATGAGCCTGTGACGGTCGTCCAAGCATAACACACACAAGCCACACGCGACACTCACACGCATTCTCTGTAAAAATATACAAAACTGTACAAACACAGCAAACTCATGAGCGAGAACAAACGCACATGAGAAAATTCCATCTTATGGTTTCAAAAGCCCCATTCAGTGACATTCAGCGACTTCAGTCTGATGCTAAAATATTTTAGGCAGGAGAAAATTAAGCCAAAAAAATGTAGCCAAAAATAAATGAGATCTGTGGCTTTTTAAAGAAAGGTAGTTACTATAAAAAGGGTTACGGTTTTAGGAAAATATATTTACAAAAACACATGACGCATGCCACAAAGCACTAGGTCTGCTGAATATTACCCACACTATGATAATAACTAAAAGATAATCATTCCATATTGTTTTACCTGTCCATCAACCGTCCACACATCACTTATTGCGTTTATTATCTTCATCACATCTGCTTGTGCACAAACATCCTATTTTGGCAGCCGATCAACTTGCAGAAAATAACCCTGAAAGCGAAGCCAAGCTGGAACAATGTCACATCAAAGCAATGAAGCAGGAAATATTAAGTCAATAATAATACGTGCTTATTTTCTAAATTCAAGCTTATTTCCAAGATGAATGATTCTCTCTGGTTGTTTTGTTTCAAACAGATGGTCACAACGAAGGTGCATGAGTTAAAAACAAAGAAAACAATGACTGACACCTATGAGCTTGATACAAATTGGATCTTTTTTGTTCAACAGCAGCATTAGCGGTGACTTAAGAAAAGAGACATGGACAGAAAACTGGAATATATATCATTACGGCTTTTAATTTCTTTATCTTTGGGATTCTTCTTCTTATACAGTTGTACTAATTATCCACCCTCTTAGAAAATTAAATATGGATGTCGTTTACACAACGACCTTTTTATGTTGAAAAGAAAAACCAAAATAGTTGCGTCTTTGATAATAAAACAAAGGAATTTTAATATATGGATGAGGTAAAAGATTTTGGAATTACATAATTGCATTTAGTAAGTAAACACAACTATGTGTAAAAATAATAAACCTAACTGTCTTTAGTACATGCTACATATGTCTATTCAGTAAATGAAATATTACTTTATTTAGTAAAGTCATCATAACATAACCCTTTGATGTAGATTTGATGAGAATATTTGACATTTGCGCATGTACAGGTGGTAGAGGTACATTCAAATTCCTGATGCAGACGACTCTCGAGTCAGCGGAATGCAGAAATGTTTTATAATGTAGCACTTAATTACAGTGTTCTCATGACATCTGCTTCAAATGATTTAGTAAAAATTTCTTTGCATTGCTATTGAGAACACCCTAGTGGAAACTGGGAAGCACGTCACTTCAGGATTTCTACATTCTAATCAATGTCCAGATCCAATGTAACACCATTTTAAATGTCGATGAAGCACAGCTCCTACCCTGAATTTGAGTTATTTTAGGGATGCAGATTGAAGGATTTTAGTTGGAATATATATTTTATACAGAAAGACTTAAGATGTCTTTTAGCTGCAAATTTTTCTCAGCCCACCCATGGCTTACATCTCACACACCTATTGTCCCTCCTCTCTCTCTTTCTCTGGCGCTGTGTGCCTGGGGTTTGACCCCACACACTTGAATTCTGGCTCGGTTGCCCACCTACCTACCTGTCCTCCGTCATCTCATCTGCAGCTGTGTATCAGCTCTGCCTGCTCCTCCACTCACTGCATGGCTTCCATTCAGTAGCTCTGTCAACTTTATCAGTTTAACTAACATAGTGATTCCAGCTGTATTAGCATTTGGCTGCTTCCTGTGTTTCATCACAGTAATACTGCTCTAGGCATCGTCACTCACTGCTCCCAAGTCATCTGCACCCTTCAGTATCCCTTGCAAGATTAAATTCCTGTGGGTCCGATTTTAAACGTTAACCTTAGTAGGATGCTCTGCGTTTTGTTCTGGTCACACGTCTCCTACTGATAAAGGCAATAATACGGCATTTACTACTTTAAGATTGATGAATATATTTACTCTGACATGTCCATAATCTCTCCTGCAGCTTCGATGTGCTGAGAGTTATTTTGAAGATTGAAATATCTGCATTTATTACAAATGGGCTCAATGTTAGGTGAACAGTAAAACCGGTGGAGCTGGTTAACCTGTGTGTGATGGCAGGTGACACGAGGGGAAAACAGGTCTGTCCTTCTGTCAGTCACAGCTGTAGATAAACACAGCTCTCTGCTAGACGGTGGTGATGATGATTGACAGGCAGAGGATAATGTCAGCCGTCAAACACTGATGCAGCAGATATGAGACGATGAAAATTAATGGGACATATCCCTAACTCTTTATTTTGTAAGAGATTTAAAGAACTGAAGATGACAGAAACTAAACTTTTATGGTGAAACCATCTGTGTATAAAAGCACAGGTTGTTCCTCTGTGAAGAATGCCTGCATTAAAGTTGATAATAATAAACCCTTTTCACACTGAGGTGTTGTCCTCATACCAAAGCAAAGCCTATAAACACCATTAAGTCTTTGATTTAAATAGAGTGCCCGTGTTCTGAAAAAGAGAAAGCAGCGTTGACATGGTTAACAAACATAGATCAAGCAGCACTTTGTAAACAATGATCTTTTTACCTTCCCTCTTGAATGAGGTATGCACTCGACTATGGTCCCGCTTTCACAACACCATTTTATCTAATAAAGGAAACCTTTTTCTCTTTGCGTTCTAAAAAAGTTCTCCCTTCAGACAATGATGTGAAGCTGCAACGTTACCATTTTCAGAGATTTGCCAGTTCACACAGAGAATAAGTGGTGGCATTGGCAAAGCCAAAATGCAATTGTTTACTATATGTTGAAAATACTGTGTTAACGATCCCAAAAAGCCATTCTAGTTTCCAATGTATGCTTCTTTGCTCACTTCATATTTTAGTAAGATCTTTCAGTTGTTACCTCCAAATGTTTTAGTCACATTTGAGTACATTTGAGTAAAAAATGTTTTCCCTTATATTATGAGTCCCCAAGAACTGCAATTTCTTTAAATTGTCAAAATGGTAGCTGTTGAGAACATGAAACCCTTATTTTAACCTTCCGCATTAAACACTGTGGTACCTAAAAGTCCAATATAACAACAGAATATTCGGTCTCTAGTGCTCCCTCCTCACAACCACACACCTCGTTGGTCTCACAGCCAAGTTGAGATAACACTCATGACATCTTCTGGGATCAGATTTCTCTCATTCCTGAAAATCTTGTAATGAAAACATCTTGATGGAAAGGGAATCCATCCACCTTCTTCCACATATCTGGCATCGGCCACAGTGGCAACAAGCTCAGTAGGGTGTCCAGACGTCCCTCTTGTCATCTCCAATTTCCAGCTCATCCTGGGATATTCCCAGACCAGATGGGATACATTGGTCCACCTGACGTACCCGGAGAACCTCCAAAGGGAGATATCTGAACTATCTTAACTGGCTTCTTTATTGTTTGTCAACAGCAATACACTCAAAGTTATCCTAAAACTAAAATAAAATACAACAAATGGTTACTATTTTTTACCGCATTAGAGGCATCGTTTCACAAATATGTACTTCTTCCATGACAGGAAGTCAACTTTTTTTGGATGAAGCTTTTATTTTGGAATAAAATAGTTCCTATATTGGAGTCCAGGCCAGTAGTGTTTAAACCGTACAGGCTCACCAATAAGA
This sequence comes from Lophius americanus, assembly GCA_037951165.1. NCBI lineage: Eukaryota > Metazoa > Chordata > Actinopteri > Lophiiformes > Lophiidae > Lophius > Lophius americanus. The sequence continues at coordinate 407,175 of JBBDHG010000091.1, read as the reverse complement.
GAAACTCACTACTATTTCACTCCTTCCTCCACGCCACACTAAGATGTGTATTATTATGTGTGAAGAGGAAAAAAGGTATTAAAGTGTGATAATTTGAGATCTCATCCCCAACACCTGTCATGGACTATTCATCACACAGCGCTCGCCCTGCTCAAACACACACAGACACACACACACACGCACGTACACACGTACACGTTAAAGATTATCCCTCTCTGATGCGTGCTTGTGTTCACACAAAGACCGTTTAAAGCATGTCAATCCCAAGAGCATGTTTCAGGTACACAAACACACACATAAACACACAAACAGATGCATCGGAAGTCCCAGAGCCGAGAAGATATCAAACAGGCATTACAGCTGTCATTATCACGTGTAAAAGCGTTCACACACACACCACACACACACACACACACACACACACACACACACACACACACACACACACACACTGAGTATGTTGGGTGAGAAGGTTTTTTCCTTCTGAGACATGACAAGCTGAAAAACACAGTAGCCAATAACGTCCCTCATCTCGCAGCTTAAACACATGCACATTAAACACACACATAGAGCATATAGACAAACCACTGCTGCCAATCTCAAGCAAAACCTTAATCCATCTTTTATCCTTCCACCCATCTCCCCATTTTCCTCCTTCCCCCACCTCTTCCTCTCTCTGTCACCCTGTTCCTTCTGTGTAGACATATCTATCTCATATGGATTGTTGGTTCTGCATAAGCCTGAAAGGAGACCGCTTTCCACTTTATCTGCGGCATAACGTGTTTAATGCAAATTATAAGGCGGTTGTAGGATACTGAGGAGGATGAATCACAGAAAATTGCACCCGAAATCCATTAGTGGAATCTTAAGGCAACGTAAGATATATGTGTGTTTGGGAGCTCTGTAATGTCGTCGGTAAGTAAATGATCTTCTACTTTCATGTTTCATAGAACGTCCAGTAGGCCTTTGCAAAATAAGGAATTATTTGTAGTGTATATTTCTGTCCTAATTAAACTAAATGTATGTGAAGCTCAAACTGTTGTGGAGCAAAATATGCTATATGATGCTGTGGAAAAGCAACAGACCCCCTCCTGGTTTCTGCTGTTCTTGAGTATCTCATCCTAAACTGTGTCAAACTTTTGAGTCAAACAAAGCCAACTCAAGAAATGCTAAATTAAGAATCTCAGCTATTTTTTTTAAATTTAGCTAAAAGGCTTCTCTAGTAACAATAGATTTCCAAACTGCATTCATAAATGGTTTCAGCTGGATCGACTCAGAGCTGAGGACTACCAGCCCGTTCAATGACATCACCATCACCATTTTCATTTTCAACAGGATGTTTGATCATAGGTTTCACCAGTAGCACACTATGCCAAAATATAAAGAAATACCAGAGGACATTAGGAAGAAGGACTCCACAGATTGACAGTGAGTCACATTATCTACAAATGGAGAAGACTTGGAATAGTGAACCTTCACAGAATTGATTCGCCACCAGAATCTTTCATATTCTTTGGAAGCGTTCATCCCTCTGCGTTTCTCTCCTTAGCTCCGCCCCCCATCGCAAGCCCTTTTCCTGTTTCTTCATATACTCAAATACAACAAATATATAATTATCACAGTTGTTTTGCACCCGCTCAAAGATGGTGTTCGGATGAACTTCAAAACGCTATATCTCCATCACCGCTCCAAACAACTTAGGTATGTTCGCACATTTTATCTTATTTGAAATGCTGTGACACACATAACGTCACCCAAATCAAATCACCTCTAGGACATGCCAAAATCGACCTTTGGGTAAGGTTTTATGCAAATGCATCCAGTAATTTTTCCTGAATCTTAATTACAATCAAACAAACAGATAAAAGCACAGAGGTGAAAACATAATCTCCTCCCTTGGCTGAGATTAAAATGGTATCCATGGAGTGGTTAGGAGGAACCTTCAGGCTCGTCTGAGTTTTGCCAGAGTACACCTTGATGATCCCCTCACTTCTGGGTGAGTATTGTACTGACTGATGGGTGGAAAGCTGAACTGTGTGCGACACACCACGGCCCGTTATTTCTGGTGTAAAAGAAATAAAGCATTCCACTAAAAGAACTTTAGACATATTAGCTGTGTGTAACGTCATGGGGGTTCTTTCCTGGTCCAGGGTCGAAATTGAGAAAACATGGATTCTGGTCTTTATCATAAATTCAGAAGAAGAATGTCGGGTCATCACTCTGAAAAGATCAATTGATGCTCACAAACCCTCCAATGCGGCTGCACTATGTCAGTTGTGCCAGGAGAATGGGTGATCTGATCTCCAATCAGCTGTAACATTCGGCTGCTAAAGGTGGGACAACAAGCTATTAAATCTTGTGGGGTGAATATTTCGACATATTGGTCAATTAATTATGGATGACATTATTGCCTTATTAGGTACAATTTACTTTTAAATCTTTCTGTTTATTCAGGATGTGTTTATATATGTTTAATTTTGCTTTAAGATTGGACAAAGTTTAGAAAGAGATACAGAAGAAAAATAAGGCTTATGAGCTGAAAACGTAACATCCAGTTTTAAGTTTCTCATCTGATAAAAGTAATCCCTTCTCCTCTCTCTCTCCCCCTCGTTTTCTCCTGGGATGAGACCCTCCAAACAACTACTTATCTGACCTGTGAACTTTCGGTTACTAATTGTGAACCCACATCTCCTGGAGCACGTGAATACGGCGGAAAATTAGACAATACGCAAAGAGGGTGGCCTTGTGTACAGGTTGAGTACGGCAGTCTAAGGATGGTAAAAACTACGGGGGAAGAGAGAAAAGAAGAGAGAGGACCGAGAGAGTGAGGGTGTGAGACAGATTGGTCGGTGGTGGAAGTGAATGGAGTAAGAAAAGAGATAAACAGCTGGTCTTTAGTGTCCCTGTGAGGTCGTAATCAATTGTTATAACCTGGGGAGTAATATGTCAACGTTAATGGCTGCTGAACACATGAAGGAAAACATACATCTCTTTCAGAAACAATCCAGCATGATGTGATAGAATATGGGCAAACACAAAAAAATAGACCGAATACAGTTTGAAAGATGAGACAGTATCTCACAAAGCGACACTATTCAGCATATAAAGAATAATATATCAGGATTCAGTGCTACTCCATTATAAGTAGTGTCCCATGTTTTAAATTCCTGTGTTAAAGAACAGAAATAATAACAGCGAGACGTGCTTAAATTATTCAAATTAAACCTTTTGCAGAAAATCAGCTCCTAATGGATATAATGAACACCAATATTAATACTGTTACATAAGCAGAGTTTAATTCCTCAAGGTCGAGCGAGTTAGAACTGGTTTAGTCCAGTGGATCTCAACCTCGGGGGCCGCACCCCCCTCAGAGTAATCACAAGCTACTCAGATGAGCCATAGCATTATAAACACTGAAAGGTGAGGTCAGAATGTCATTGATTATCTCATTACAATGGCCGACTGTCAGAGGGTGGGATATAATAGGCAGGAAGTGAACAGTAGGTTCTGAAGTTAATGTGTTGGAAGCAGGAAATGAATGAACACAAGGACCTGAGCAATTTTGACAAGACGACTGGATCGGAGCACGTCCAGAACGGCAGATGTTGTTGGCTCATGAGCTGTAGCAGTTAGTACTTACCAAAGAGATCCAAGGAAGATACTACTGATGCAGTCAAAGGCCACCATTTAACAAAAACATCAGTCAAGGTCACATTACTTCAACACAAGAGTCTGACTCAGGAAACATCACTTCCTCATTTCAAGATTGAATCCATTTCATGTCAATACACATGGATGAATGTTTAGTATCTGAAAGAAGCAATTGTCCTGTCTGGCTTGTTTTTTGTTCTAATGTCGTTCAAATCATAGATTTCTATTACCTCCAGTACACAAAAAAATGTGTCCATTTCTCGGTTTGTCACATAAGGCAAAAGCTGCTGAATAGATTTCCATGAAACTTGGTGTGAGGATCTTGGATCTCTGGCTAGAATAAACCACATTATATAATGACGAAAATCCATAAAAGGGAGTCCGATCCAGGATTTTTTTCCTTCCATTTCCATTTTCTTTAATTTCTCATGTAATAATTAATGGATGTAAGGTCAGTCATATTCACAGGGTATCAACTGTTTTAAATCATAGTTACCACTCGCAACTTTTTTGCTAAAAATACCCATCAGTAGTATTTGTTAACCTGAGCCCCAATGGATTAGGTTTGGAAATCAGTTTTGATTCCCAGATCCACCAAATCAAAATCATTATTTATGCCAAATACAGTAACTTTAAATTATGTTCACAGAGTTATGATTTTGATTCTGGAAGAAGCTAGACTGAATTAAAGAGGACTGATGGTTCTTCTGCGGAGGTAAGGGCTCTACTGACTTCAGTTCTGGAGTGTAATTTGTGAAAATCCTTTAATCCTTTAATCCTTTAAAGTACAACATTTATTTTGTCCCATTTCTTTAGGTCATCAATCACGGCCGAAGTTAGCGCATTCTCAAATCTATAAAAAGCACTCAGAGAGCGCAAACCTCCTCCAAGGCACAACAATATCCTAGGTTAAGGAAATTTTTTATCTGAGTTATTGCCAGCCTCTGAATATATCAACAACTCTCTGAGTTTGAGTTCTCTGAGTATCTCTCAAATATTCTTTAACCGCTCGTCTCCTGTGACTTCCACTTCATCGTCTCTGTTCAGCCCACTCAGTCCCTACCTCCACCCCCAAAGGAACATCATAGGAAACAAAGGATCAAAAGCAGCAATAGCCATATTGGGACATTACTACTCCAAACGGCTTATTATGTTATTTTCTTTTATTTAAAATGCGGCAAAAAACGTAACGTCACCAAAATTTTCATCATTTCAAGGATATGCCAAATCCTACCTCTGGGTAGAATTTCATGCAAATCCATAACGTTGTTTGTCTGTAATCTTGCTCACAAACAAACAACAAACAAACAGAAAAATGCACAGAAGTGAAAATATAAACTCCTTGGTGGGGGTGCATGAGGACACCCGGAGCCTGATAATGGAACCGGCTTTTCAGTGTCCCAATAGTGGATTTACATGGACGGCCTAATTCTGAATATATTCGGAAGAGACGCGTAATCGTGAAGAAAATGTTGCATGTAAACACCCCTATCCGACAGTAAAGGCCCTTCACGAATGAGATTTCATTCTGTTGCTATCAGAAAGCCTTTCCGATAGCCAGTCGCTACAAGTCAACACTGTTTTGGAAGGTTCTCTGTTTGAGTTGTATCTGCGCATGGCCAGCGTTTTTTCAGTGCACACGCTGCACCGCGACGCATTTTATATATGGCAACTTCAGAACAGTACTGGTCTACAGCGAAGAGTCAGCTAGTCATGAAAGAATTTGAAAGAGTTTATCATAGTTGGGCGGTTAGATGGACGAAAAGTCACTTCCTCGCATTCCCTCTCTGTCGTATTCTTCTTCTTAGGGTCTTCCTATTACTCGCCCCCACTCCTCTACTTCCCTTCCCTTCTCATCTTCACCAATAAGGTAAAAGGTCACAAAGTCTTCAGAAGCGTCCTGTGTGGTGATGTCAGAGGGCAATGTTCTGCTCCCCGATGGGACAGCACACGTACACACACATAGAGAACACACTCTCTCACCTGACTGTCTGGTGCTTGGGGGAACTAATTGTTTTTAGATGAGGCAACTTGAGGAGAGGCTCCGGAAGGGAGGACCTGAGCAAAGGAGTGAAGGAGAAGAGGAGGAAAGCAGAGGGCTATAAATTAACGACGTGCCGGATATTTAGTTTCCACATGGGCTTTGGTGGCAAAACTGCAGACACTTTATCTCTTTTTTTCTGTCTCTGGGTGCCCCTCAAATAGGCCACACACACAGACGCTTCAGCCCAAAATGTATTGTGATGCATTTTCTAAAGTGTCCAGTTGTCCATCCAGTGAAATTTCAATGCTAGCCACCTCCAAGAGCCACTTTGCAAAACAAACCACTCAATAAGCTGGAGGTAATGGAGACTGCAGGTCAGGCTTTACAGCAATATCATTAACATACACACCCTCACAGACACACGCACACACACCCCCACTGTCTGGGCAGTACTTATTAGTGGCCATGCTAACAGAGTTTGTCCATAAGTGACCTTAATTAAGTGGCTAGCGCCATTAGCTGCACAGCAAAGAGGCTAAGAGCTACCCATCTGCATGTGAATGTGTGTTTTTATGATAATGGTTTTGTTGGGGTGTGTGCTGGAATACTAACGACGGGACGCACACAACCCAAAATGGATAAATAGGCAGCTGAAGTTGAGTGTTGAAGAGGGGATGGTTTAGATAAGTTACTCATTGTGAGAAAGACAAAAACAGAGAGTAATGCCAAGGGCTGCTTTAAATGCAGGTTATCCCCATTTACCAGCACAAATGCACTCACACACACACATAGACTCACACACATATACACAAACAGAGCACTCAGCACTTTAAGCACTGCCCAGTTTGCCCTATAACTTTTTATTAGTTATGAAAACCAGGAAATTTTCCCTTGTTTTCAATTAATTGTGTAATTTCAACATATTACAGTATCTGAATGACCGGTGGCGCAGAAGTGCTTTACAAATATACCATACATGAAAAACAAATCCAAGAGATATATCACACTTTTACCTGTCTATAGACACATTTTAACGATGCTAGTTTGATGGAACGGGTAGGTACTGCAGACAGGATACCATGCAGACGACCTTTTGTGTAAATCAAACAGTCACTCTGGTAAAGTTGAAAATTGTTCACAAATTAGAACTCTAGATATCAATAAGTCATTAGCTAAACCTAAAGATTTAAACAATGTCTATTTTGAGTTGTTGAAAGGTAGACAATGACCTACAATCTCATTTCCATCGAAGCAAGGTGTGCCTATAGCACACTTTGTTTTGACACCTATAACCTTTGTTACATTTTCTCCTTTCCTTCACATGTTTTTAGGACCTTAAAAGACAAACTTTTAAAAATGAGTCTAAAAGAGTAATCATTTGAAAACGCCACCATTTCTGTGTCTGTGTAAACCGACAAGAAGCATCTCTTAAAATGATGACGTCACAGTCTCAGGTCATGTTACCATTTCAGCCTAATAGCCGGTCACAGCAGAACTACAACATTAACAGTGTTTGACAAGCTGGTTTTGTTGGTGCAGCTGACTTCACTGAATTTATTAACGCTCCTACAGCAAACTGGAGAGCTTTTGCACCGCTGCTGTTATAAATAGAGATCATATACAGCTCCTGGTCGTCTTATTCTGTAGTGTTGTTTTTTTGTTTTTCTAAGTTATTCTGCCGATTAGTGGCCTGGCATACAAGCTACAGTATTTTTTTTACTCGTTTTGTGGGTCTGTCTGTATGAGGATTTCTAACTCAAAGTTGTGGTCAAAACGTTTTTGAAATGCAAAGAAAAACTACTTTAGCTAAAATAGTGTCGTGTAAGCAGCAACTACGTGCAGTCAGCCCAGTGAGTGGGTACCATCTACAATAAAAAAGGTAAAATATGATGTATTAAAAAAATGCAAGGCTGAGTGAGCCTCACAAATGTCTTTTCCTACAACATCAGACGACTTCTGCTTTAACTTAACCGAATCGCAACAGTTTGATTGACACAAGAGCTCAGCAACAATCACTTCCTATGTGGAAGAAGAAGCTTCAATCAGACTCAAAGGTTGGAATTTTGCCATGATACTGCTAAAAGTGTCTTCCATGTTGTAAATCTGTTTTTGTTTTTATAATATTAGTTAACAAACTGTAAATTTTTCTTGTCATTCGCAAAAATGTTTCGCAACTTGTATATGTGTTTTTGCTTACGTAAATTTGATGTCGTAATTTTGTTTGGGAACAGATTTTTCTTGTCAATTTTGTTTTACCTCTTTCAAGGATTAAAGGAGCATTATTGTAAATTCATCAGTAATGTACCAGACATGAATAAAATTGAAAAGTGTTTACAATTTCCTGTCGTGTTTTAAAATATGTTAATTTGTTTTAAAATTTCTTACTTTTGTTTTAAAATACACTATATTGTATACATTAAATAGATTTTCCTTTGTTAAAAGGTTTTCATATCCTGTAAAAACCTTACAGGACTACTTGCTACTTACTTGTAAGCTTGTAATTTTGTATTTAAAAGATGTACATTTTTATTGTGCCTTTGGTAAACTGTTGCACATTGCATTGTGCATTTGTATAAAATTTCATAATTTTGAGGTATATCATACTTTAATGTGTATTATGAAAGCGCTTCCAAGCCTCCGTCAAAAAGTTCCAATTCTGACCAATAGAACCAATGTTGGCAGATTCAATCAGTCAATTGTTTATTTTACATATACTTTAATCTTACTATCCCATTGATAATAATAATGTGCTCCCCAGCTTGATGTTATAAGTAGATGTTATTGTATCTCATTTGACCTTAAATTTACTTATTAGGACATTAATATTACTTGATTACTTCATAGTCTGTGCAGATTCCATCTTTGCTGCCGTTGATGATATTGCTGTAACCAATGGCTTCTCGCCCTGTGAGAATCCATTAGCTTGTAAACCTGCTAAACAGGAGTCACTGGGTCAAAGGTCCCTGCTTTTCCTTTGATGTGACCCTGACATCCTGGGAGGAAGAGGAAATGGAGGAGGAAGAGGATTCTTCATGGATTAGTGGTAAAACACCTCACACATGCAATCCCAGAGTCGTGTCTGAGTCGCCGGGTCATTTCTTAACACGCCTAAATAATCAATCACCTCACTTTTACCTTCACACACACAACAAAAATTGGAAAGAGTTATGACTGTGACACACAAACACACACACAAGCACACACATATAGATTCAAATTTAATTGGGTGTTTTGGTGTAAACCTTATTATTTGTTAACAAAAGCTGCTACTGTGTAATTTTTAATTCACTAAGTGTTTTCAACCAGAACCAGTACGGAATGTTGAACTTGCTGCATTTATAATAATACCACAAGATGTCAATAAATCAAGAGAAAGTATTCACCTTTCATAATTAGATAACTTAACCCCCGGTGACTCCTGATAAAATATATGCTGTATGAAGAAGATGTGTTTAAGACTGATCAAATTTCTGCTGACTTAAAAACTAAAAAACAGAGGTGCTTTGAGTTAAATGCTTCTTTTAGCATGCTAATCGGGTCTTTCACCAAATCCGATAAAAAAATTTGCACAAAGGGATTTCATGCAATTGTATTATTTTGTGTAATTGAAGACAGCACAAAACAAAATAACTTCATAGAAAAAGTAAGGTTTGGTCAAAATGGACTGTTTCGGATTAGTAATGAGTTACATTTAATTTGAGGAGTTTAAGCAGGAGGGTTGCTTGCACAAGCTGTTGCTGTCATATTTTATTAATGGAAAGGCTGAGAAACAAGACAAGCGTCCAAACTTTCATGTCTATACATGTATGAAGATGAAGTCAGAAGAGCGTGAACCTTGGCTGTGGGCCCGGGAGGGCGAGGGGTGCAATGTGTTTTTCTCATCACGGAGTTCTTCTCAGCTGGAGTTTCTAAACATAAGAAGAACACTGTTGCTTCAACACTTAACACACATTCTGCTCTCGTCTCTCACCTTCTTCTTAAAAGTAATTCAACATATTTAAATTCATTAGTGGTAACACATCATAGTGTATACATGTCACAGAAATACATGCACACACACACACACACACACACACACACACACACGCACGCACACACACACACACACACACACACACACACACACACAAACATATACACACATACAGACACACTAAGTGGAGTAGATTACATTCTCCCCGGGACTTGACTTGCATTAAAGTTTAAATGTGTTCATTTTGGACGGTCCGATTATTAGAGTGGAGTATCATTACCCAACTTATTGGATGAGTCTGAGCGGAATAGATTCCGACTGATGAGATGAAGAGGCCTCAGGCACACACACCTATACACGGACACACAAACGCACACACACTCTTTCTCTCTCTCCCTCACAAATACACACACGTGGGCAGATGAGCCAGATTGTGTTCTTTATTGCTGTATTTGTGTCTCCCACAGATCGGCGAGAGGTTTCCACAAACGGTGGAATCTTGATTTGAAATCATTTTAAAAAATACTGAAATATGTGACAGTTGAAGTAAGAAAAATAAATGAGTAAACATGCATGAAATAGTAATTTTCCTCTGCCATAACTGCATTTGATTAAACAAAGACAGAATTAGGTTACTTAAGTCATCCCTGTTAAATGCAATTCCTGTTACTTAAAAGAATAGAGTTTCTATTTTTTTGAATCTTAAAAAATAGAAAATAAAAAGTTTATCAAACAGCTCCGTGGGTAATGCATGGGTAATGTTTGAAAAATATTTGGTTTGAGTTGGAAATTCTCATGGGATGGATTTCCGCATCCTGTTCTGTCCAATAGATGAGCGGTTTTCTTCTCCTTCTTCTTCTTTGGTGTTTATTGAGTCACTACCGTCACAGACGAGCAGTCGTTACGACCGTGTGACGTTGTTCAGAAGGTTTTGGTTGTTTGACAAAGTGCAGTGTGAAAGAGAACCAAACCAAATATAAGTGTAACAATACTGCAATTTCACCCCCCAAGGGAACCGAGTCCCCCGGACCATCAGGTGTGAGAACGACCTCAGTGTGACCGACAGACACACTCCTCCCACTGTGGTGGCAATAAAAGGATGTAATAAAATATTAGACAATGACTTAACATTGAATCTCAAACACTTACTTTTTAGTAGCTAATATTTAATTCAAAAAACGTGTGTGATGTTATGAACAACCTAATCCAGTGGTTCACCATCCATCTACTTTAACGGTTGAAATGCTAATAAATTTATCAAAACATTGCTTGTTTATATTCACCGATAAATCATAACATTAAAAGTACCTGCCTAATAATGTATAGGCCCTTTTTTTAACACCCAAACAGCTCTGTGATACTGATGAATAAAAAATCGTGTTGCATGATCATTAGAGGAAAAGGAGTTAGGTTGAGGAGCCTCAGTTGTCTGACTTAAATGTGTGGATTTATTACAGACCGATATGTTATGACAGAGAAAATCCCAGCAGGTACAGACCGCCCATTTTATTCATTCAATGTCCGGCACAATCTACCATGTTAGGTTATCTTGCATCCTTCAGACAGCACTGTGTGCACATAATTCACCAGACATAACGTAAGGAGTTAGTACAGAAACAAGTGGGGCAAAGGGAATATTTTCATTTCCCTGATTTCCGTCAGAACCACCATAAACTTTTTTCAGTAATTTGTCGCTCCCCACTCACCGGTGAGCCTTGGGAACCCAAGACCATGTCGTTGGTTCAACAAGACCTGAATATGTGAAGATACTTGGGTCCAGTCATCGAGCCATCACTTTCTGCCTAATATATGCCACCCACTGACAGAAGTGTAATTTATGCACATGTGGATTGAAGGTAGCCAGTGTCGAGGGGAGAATGTAGGATTTGTGACATTAATGATGAAGGAAAGAGCTGCTCTACGTCGTTTATCTGTGTATCTACTGATTAAATTGCTTTATTTTCTTGATTTAGCAAGCAAAGACATACATTGCTAGACAAAGACATAATAATAATTTAACCCATGTGTGAGTTCATATTCTTTCATGACAATATAATCATCTGATATTTGTACTGTTTATTTAAGACCACGACTCTTTTAGGTGTGAATCCAAACTGAAAACAAAAGAATGGTAGTGGCCTAACATAAACCCTGTAGGAAAAAAATTAACACAAATCTTGAGATGCTCGACAGCTCGCCATTTATCCCCGGACACAAAGCAGTAAAAGGCTGGAACTGTTTTTTGTGAACATAAAAATAAACCTGAGAGCAAAGTCAATACTGTGAAGCGTAATGTGTGTGCCAAGTGGATATCTGTGTGTTCACACCATCAGTGCTCCAAGACTTCATGTTTGTATAGTAGATAAACATTAATCAAAGAAGTGGTTGCACAGATATGGGTAGATTCGGAGGGAAAACTGAATCTGAGTATTTTAACACTGCTTCTATAATGTTAGCATGACGTCAGCAGCAGAACTGAAGACAAATCAGGATATAAGCGACCACAACAAAGATATGTTGACATCCAGTGCTTCTTTATACAGATTAACAACGTTGTGATTTTGAAAAATGATTCATAAAGAAACTCTTATGAAGGCAGCATTTAATACAGAATGATTCAATTTGATTTGATGTGCTGTGACACAGTTCTTAACATTTGTTTGATGTAGATATTCATTATCCATTAAAACAATTAAAAAAGTCAAATCCACTGAAGTTCCTCTGCTTGCTTTGGAGGATATACATCAGAAGGGCAGCCCAGGTTGGACGTCTTGGAGACAAAATTAGAGAGGTCAGATTGAGATGGTTTGGAGTGTGAAAAGGAGGGATAGTGGATTTATTGGTAGAAGGAGTCCCCTGTCCCCTAAGTTGTAAAGGCAACTCCCCTGATTGATCTCCTCAGATTAAATGTGAAGTTATGTCAACAGTTTGTTAAAAGCTCCCTCAAGTGATTAAATATGAACTATAAGGGTAAAATAGGATATATACAAGATAGATCTGTATGTGTTAGTTAATTTGCAACAAATTTGGACTAAATCGGACCAAAACAATAGAAATTGTGGCCCGAAAACATTTGGAGTGAAAGCTCCTTATAGAGTCAAAAATATTCAATCGATCTTTCCAAAAATCAATCCGTCCTACGCACTAGGGTTTATTGGGGTAGAAAATTGGAAAATTATGCAGGAAACAATATTTTTCGTAAAAAAAAAGCTCTTCCTACTAAGTAAAATATGAACTATCAGAGAAAAAATATAGGTTTACAAGATAGAGCTTGATTCGATTTACATGCACCAAACTTTAACCAAATCCGAAAGACGAGTAGGACTTTTTTTTGGTAAAAAAAAGTTCCCCCTAGTGAGTAAAATAATATCTAGTAGAATAAAACACAATGTATTCAAGATAGATCTCCTTGAGTAAATTAATTTGTACCAAATTCAGACTAAATTAGGCCAACTGTTGAGAAATTAAGGGCTGAAAAACTTTTAGAGATAAAGCCCCCCTAGTGTCAAAAATATACATACAAGCCTAAATCATCCAGTTCCTCCTCGCGCTGAGCTCTATGTGGCTATAAAATTTGAAAACGATATATGAAATAGTTTTTTGGGTTATCGCGTTGACACAAAGGACGTGCGGCAGACACAGCGATGATGATTCCATAATATCCCTACCTTTTCAGGGATATAGTAATTTATTTAATAACCTCATTCAATATATCCATATTTATTTTGACAAATGCATATATTAAATTATAATGTCTTAAGTTTCCAAGTACCTATATTGAATATATAGTCCTATTCTTTGAGGATGTATTGTAAAGATATAGATTTAGTCTTGATGGGAATACAGATCGGGAGTTGTGGTACAAGAGGAGATCAGAGTAGAAAAGAAACCACCTGTGACAGATCAGAGGAGACTGGATAATACAAGGAGGAAGTCTTTACAGGGAGAGAAAAATGAATGTTCTCAGCAGTCTCTCCTTCTTTTTATCCACTTAGGACGGCCGTCAAGCCTCTTCACCCTCCACCACTGGTTTTGTCCTTCCCTCACCTCCACCGCCGCCTCCTCCACTGTCTCACACTCCCGCCTTTTAAAATAATATCTCCTTCAATGGTTATTTCTTCATCCCTATGCTCTGTCATCCTCCCCCGTTCTATTATCTTTTGGTCACCTGTTTCTCCCCTTCCTCCGTTTGCCTCCTTCTTTCATTTGTTCTCCACTCCTTCGCTCCCTCTCCTCACTTTGTGTGAAATAGATTTTTCAATTACGTGCTGAGTGCCTGGAAGCTTCTATATTTCCCAACCTGACCCCAATACAACTGAAGTGACACACCACGCACCAGAAACACTCACACACACACACACACACACACACTTCCGCCTCCACTTACAGCCTAATGGAGTGGAGGAGAGGATGGAGAATGTCTTCAGTGTCCTGGACAAACCCATTTACACAACACTGAAGTGAAGTCTTTGTTGAGAGGAACGAATAAGACAAATTACGTGAAAAGGAGATATGAGAAGTCAGAACTATTGTCCTCATCCGACAGGATTGTCTGAGAGAAATAAGCAAAGAAAGAGTCATCTGAAGATGGCATATCCCTCGACTCCGGCCAAAGAACTTTGAATGTTTCAGTGTTTGACCCATTCTCCATTCCTTTAGCCTATGGTATATTGTGTTGGTGATCTATGGGAGAGAAAAGACCTTCAAATCACCTTGTCTACATGTAAAACACAAAGAATAAGATGTTTTGTTTAATGAAAATGATTATCATAAATGGATTCCTGTCTGGGACATGAATCCATTCACATTTAACATCCTCTGTTTCAATACACACCTATTGTGTGAGTATGGGTGTGCGTTGACCATCGGGGGGATATGCATGTGGTTTAGACTAAGATCTGCTGTATCGCTCCTTCATACAGCAGCAGCCTGCCACTGAAGCAGCTGCTCAGTTCAGTTACAGCCTCCTGAATGGGCCTTGACAGGTTTTCCAATAGAGACAACTGCCTAGCTGTCACTATCAAGTCACACACCAACTCCACAAGTTCAAATGGGCGACCAAGAATGGACCTTGCCCTCTTGATCAACTTGTTTAGACTCTTCCTGTCTGTAGAGATGTTGCTGCCCCAGAACACCACTCCATAAACTATGCCTGAATCCATCACAGAGTCTATTACAGGGCATTCTACACTACACCCTACACACACACAATATTGTGCGTACTGTGAAAAGGCAACATGACAGAAAAAAGGTTGAGAACACAGAGCTCAAGCATGAATCAGCAACATTAAAAAGTCTACTTGGATAAGGGAAATTCCTTAATGATTTCATCTTTTCAAAATAAAATAAAATAAGAATCCAATAATAAGAAGAATCCATCAATTTTATAAATATTTATCTGAATGCAGGACAACACTAACTTAGCACTTTGAGATTTGATCCAAATGCTAAGTGCGTTATAAATTAAATGTATTATTATTATTATCAGCTACTTCAGCTGCTTCACCATTCTGGCTCAGTTACCACACGCCAAAAACACAACCTGATTTCATTAAGAAGTCTCTTAAACATGGCCTCTCCTGGGTGTTAGTGACCAGTTTTCCGTATTAAACAGAGAAAGAGGTCAGAGGTCAACTCTCTAATGCCTTATCTCTGATGCACCGTAGCCAATCTTATTACTGAAGGCTTAGAGGACAAATACACACACACACACGCAGTAAGCGGTCCGCATTAAGGGTGCTGCAGGTGAAATGATGGCCTCAGGGCATGTTAAATGTGTGGAGCGGCACACGCCAGCGATGTACACCACACACACAGACACACACATACACACACATACACCGCATACACACACAATGTTTCATGCTAGCGGAGTTTCACTGCAAAAGAATGTAGGATATTATTTTAAAGAAACAGGTATTTTCCTTACATCAAATCCTGACATGACCTTTACAACAAAAGTTAAAGAAATAAAAAATAAGAGTCACATGAAGTGAAAGACAATTGTCGTGTAGCAATATATGCTCCATATGCAAGATGTATATGGTTCAGGACAAAGCCTTGGTTCTGTACTCTCTATGTTTATTACATACATATTCATGGATGACAGAAATTTCTCATGCAAAAATCACAAAAAACTAAAAAAATCTGAAAGGGATCTATGTCTATTTACTCAATCTTTAACTGGTAACATGGCAATTCAACTCAATTCAGTTCAAAGCATGAATTCAATAGTTACATATCACAAATACATCCATGTACTTATAATTGTTACCCATAAATACTCTGATTCAGATTTTCAATCGGGGATTGCATTCATTTTGAACATAGTTTTCTCAAGCAGAAGTTAATCCACACATTCAGCATCAGCTCGGCTGCATAGTTTTGTGTGTGTGTGTATGTGAGCGTGCGTGAGAGTGTGTGTGCGTTTGTGTGTGTGTGTGTGTTTGTGATTGCTGGTGGTGGTGTGTGTGTTTGTGATTGCTGGTGGTGTGTGTGTGTGTGTGTGTGTGTGTGCAACAAACCTGCATGTCGCAGGTTTGTTAAGCTCTGAATGAGTTGTTGATGGGTACAGCAGCTTGGCTCTCTCAGGGGATGATGAGGGGGGAGGACGGGTAAGTTGATAATTGCAGGGCAACTTGGACTCAGTCTGTCCATGCCTAACTCCCCACCAAACCCCCCCACCACCACAGACATACACCAGCACCCCCTTTGACGCACTCCCTTGATTGGGGCACTTAAACACACTGAACCCCCGCCCCCTCCTCTTTCTCTTTGTCTGCCGGGCTCTCCATTCGTCTGTCACTTACAACTTTCCCTCTCCATATCCAACTCTGTCCACTTTTGCATCCTTTCTCTCTTTTATGGCTCTCATTTCTGTCTATCCCTTTAGACTATGCTTGTGCACGTCAGCTATGGATGAGCATGTGTGTGTTTTGGGGGATGGGCTCCTCTCAGGCCTCAGCTGCCGCCATGTGAGAGGGTGAATTACAGTGTGTAATGTGGTGTTGACAAGAGCAGCTGGACATCAGTGAGCCATAGCTTGGTACATGTGTGTGTGCATGTGTGTGTGCGTGTGCATTTTGTGTGTAGCTGAAAACCACTGCTCAACACAGAGCTGACACCTTCTGGCCAGGTAGAAAAAAAAACAGTCTTTAAAAAGGTCAAATCTTGTTTATTGACTTGATCTTCATGTTAAAATATATTAATTAATTTTAAATAGGAAGCATGAAAGGGGGAAGGTGTTTATTGCTTTCCCCTCTCTCTCTCTCTTTCTCTCTCTCTATCTCTCTCTCTCTCTCTCTCTCTTAAAAAAAATAATGCTAAATATCCACAAAATAAAGTGAATACATCAATAACTTACAAACACAGACAAGTCATGTTTGTGTATGTTTTCATTTAAAATATCCACAAAATAAATCAAGTAAAATTAACAAAGTTTTGACTGTCACCTAAAAGCACAGCTTTACACTGTAACAAGTGAGAAAAATTACTCCAAAAGGTAAGCCTCAATTAAATGAATTGAGTAGAACTACTTAGTTAAATTTAGATTACAAGTTTAAGTAATTTTGTTAAGTTCATGAAAAAATGTCTTTTCCAGTGCATGATTGGATTCCAAAACAAAATTGAAATAAACAAGAACTTAGAATTGGAAATTCTTCAAATCTGTTTCAAAAACCTTGTTTTAAGTTTTACATTAAAAAAAAAATAAAGATGGAAACTGCAGAAATAAATGTTTGTTAATTACTGATGGATGATTCTGACAGTATTTTATCCTTACAAAATGTTAGACAAATACACACTGTAGTAAGAGCATTGTTTGTGATTTAAAAAATTACAGACTAAAATGAAATATTTTCAGCTTAATTCTAGACTCGATAATACGTCATTTGAATTTGTGCTATCAGTGAACAATTCTTTCTTTACGGTGAAGTTCTAGATTAACCTAAATAGCACATGAAAATACACAAATTAACTTTACATCAAGGATAGTAATACACACAGTTTATAGTAAATTAGGTAATATCAACAACTTTCTTTACTGCTCCTTAACAAATAGTTAGTGAATCAATGTAAATATCATAATAGAATATAAAAATTTATTTTACATTGAAGGTAATAGTAGCCGGCAAACTTGATGTGTTGTAAACAGAAAATATGGACAAGCATAAGGATCGGAGCGACTTTAACAAGGGCCAGATTGTGATGGTGAGACCAATTTGTCAGAGCATCTCCAGAACTGCAGGTCGTACTGGGTTTTGCTGGTCTGAAGTGGATAGAACCTCCAAAGTGGTCTAAGGAAGGAATAATGGTGGACCAGATGGGTCATTCACAGGCGGCAAAAATGGACACACACAATATTAAGCAGGTGGTTTTCTATGTTATGGCTGATCAGTGCCAAGCTCATATTAAAATTTTATTGCACATAATCGGGATATCATAAAAACGAAATGGACTGTAATCTGTGTAGAAATTATTTAAATGTCTTAAATTACACTCAGAAATAATGCATGATGATGATGAGAAAAAGAGGAGAGGAGAGGAGAGGAGAGGAGAGGAGAGGAGAGGAGAGGAGAGGAGAGGAGGGGGGAGGAGAGAAGAGGAGAGGAGCGGAGGGGGGAGGAGAGAAGAGGAGGTGTGAAATAATGAGTGTGGAGGAGTGCGCTGCTCAGTAGCTGATCTTGAGGCCAGAGATGGAGTTTCGTCACTCCAATCTCACACCAGGCTTTTTTAATGACTCGCCCAGAGGCACACATGATTCCCTCCACTGGTGTTTCTATTGCTAGAGTCAAATTTGAGGGAGAATGGTTTCAGATGGGAGGACAAGGTGGGACCGGGGGGGTGTTGAATAATGTCAGAAAATTTAAGAATATGGCCTATCTAATCATTTATCTTTATTTATAGATCTCACTAATTATTTTCAGCAAATCTACTCCTGTTTTTCTTACCAATCTTGCCGTAGCTGTGGTCTTACTGCGATCAAAAGCCTTAAATACGACTTCACCTCTATCTCTTTCCACTCATCTGTCCTCTCCTGATGCCCGGGGACATGTAATAAAGACATCATCACCAGTTATTGACATGATGATCCATCCACCAGTCACTTCTCTGTGGATAGACACAACAAACAAAGCTTCAAACACTGACATCAACCTGCTGACACCGATTACTGTTACTACACTGACTATTCTTATGTAAGACCATTCATTTCTTAATTTATTTAATTATCTATATACTATTGTTACTATTATTGATCAATCAAATCAAATAATGAAATGAAAAAAAACAATGAAATAACAGTAAGATAAAGTTAACTAGCTGTAATACAACTATGGATTTTCTTTTCTGGTAAAATTACTCCCTTATTCTCATAAAGTTACAACTTTTTTTGCGTGACATTATTGCTTATTTTCCTTAAAAATTACATCTTTATTCTCGCAAAAGTTAAAAGTTAAAAGTTAGAATTTTTCTAATGAAATAAAAACTTTTAAGTGTTAAAATAACACCTTTTTTAACAAAATTATATATTACATAACTTCTATCCAAAATCTAAAATCGAAATGATGGCTTTCATAATTTCAACTTTAAACCTGTGATAATACAACTTTGTCTTCTGGAAAATATACAATAATTCTCATAAAATTACACCTTTTTCTCATAAAATTGCAACTTCCTTTCTTGAAATGATATTTTTCTCAAAATCTCTGATTTTGTATTGGTTTTTAAATGTGGCCCTAATATTATGTCATAATAAACGAAGTGTGGAAAATGGTACAGAATTATGAAAACCAGAATTAAATAAAGTCGTATCTATAAAGAATAATAGTTCATTTTAATCCAATGGTGTTAATTGTTCTATTACATAAAGTAAATATTTAATTAGTTTATGATTATCTAAATGAGCTCTGATAGCCCACCTGCAGTACTTCCATACCCCACCAGGGGCAGCGGTGATGGAATCCCTGAGTTAAACTATGAACTTGTTTAAAGATTTGTGTCTTCAGCATGAAAGAATTCACTCGTAAACAGAAAGAGATAAAAACTAACAGTTGATTGGTTGTGGTATTTTCATGAGAGTCTTTAAAAGATCCATCCCAGCCCCCATTTTCAGTTGTGTATTTTTTCACCCCTCCCTTTCACCCCAAATAAATCCTCTATATTTGGGCTCATCACTGGTGAATGTGAGGAAATGTTTGTTAGCATGTGTGATGCCATCATCCCCACCTCTACATTTACTGCCTCATAGCACCAGAGTAATATTTGGCAGGTTGGCAGAAGGGAGGGGAGACAGAGACAGAGAGGAAAGAGTGGGAGACAGGGAGGAGGGAGCAAATACATCACTTCTTCCTTAATTAGCCGTCATCAGCTTCTCCCCTCAGAGGTACCAGAGACTAATAATTAATGATCAAACCATAAAGTAGAGACCTATCATCCTGTCCCTCTGCCTCGTTCCCCGTCACAGGGAGAAGAATTAACAAAGAAAAAAAAGATAATGGTTGATTTGGTTGAAATTGTTGTAAATGAAAAAAAGTATAGATAAATATAGAGCTTGTATAAACCAACTGAAATGAGTTATGAGCTGATCATCCACCCTCAGGTTATCTTCGCAGCCTGTGCCCATCCTCCAAATTATTATTGCTTCCTCTTTATTAGTCCAGTCTGCAGCATGGCCTGCTGATAGGAAGAGTATTATTTTATACCCAAGAACATGCTACAAAAAGGCACAACCATGTTTTAACAAAGCTGGTGTGTAGACAAGAGCAGCTAATTAGAGAGGAAAACAGTGTAAGCGAGCATATGTGAACGAGGGGACCAGTCAGCCAACACACAACAGGAAAGCGCTGCGGGGGAACCGAGGCAGGCAGGCGACTGACCAGTTCCGGAGCCAAAAAGAAGCCGCCAGGGAGGCATGTTATGGTCTCGGCGCCCCGAGCCGCTGGCAGGCTCTCCTGAAACCATGTTTGTAGTAGCAGGGAGAGGTGAAAACTAGAGGCTTCAGAGACCCCAGCACAACCTATGGTCTCTCCAAGACTGGACACACTCTGAGACATGTTTGTGTGTATGTTTCCTCTTAAGCTGCTCTTAAGTGCTTTAATTGGATTATCCATAATGAGTAAACAAACAGGAGCAAATGAAAATGTCAGGAGCTGTTGTGTTTCCTCTCTCCTCCTTCATTTTTTCACCGACCAGCTCTCACCAGCATTCGCAGGTGTACAATAATGATGATACCATATTAACACAAACGCTCAACAACAATGTATGCAGGGATAGGCTGTGTTCATACCAAGTGTGCCACACATTTTTACTGTGGGGGGATTAGATGCAAAACCTGCAAGTACATGTGATCATTTTTTTTTTCGAATTTCCACAATGCGGAAACATGCATTACAGTTGGAGTGGTGACTGGTGTTTGTCCGTAAGTGTGAACGTGGGTGTAAGTGGTTTTTCTTCATCCAGGTCATGATAAACTGTGTGGGTTGAATCCAGAGCACCTGCACTTCTATTTTGGCTTGAAGACTTTCACCTCTCGTCCAAAAGGCTTCTTCCATTCCATAGAGAGTCGTTGGCAGTTGGTTGGGGGGAACTAATGACGGTGGATCTGAGTCATCAGAAGACGATAGGGACAGAGTGGTCTTGATTGTCTGGGGTATCATGTGAGTCGTTAGCATACTGTTACTCCAGGTGTGAACGATGGCGAGGTTTATCTTAGGGTGTTGCAAGGTTTTAAATGAACTGGGATCTTATGTTTGTAGTAAATCCTATGTAACTTTTCCAAAACTCCGGCCATATAAGGTATGACAGTGCTTTGGCGCCCGTCCCTCTTTTCCTCTCTGGAGCTGTTATTCTGGGGTTTGTTCGCCGACTTGAGGAAACCCCAGTTGGGATAACCGCAGGTGCCTTCTTGATATGCCATTGTTCCTTCTTCTTGGCGAGAGACATCGCAGCCTTTCTCTCCTCTAGTGTGAGGTTGGAGTGGGATATCTTTGCACTGGAAAGTGCTGCTGATACCTTGATTCTCAGTTGTTATGCTTCACACTCAGCCAGCTTGTTGTTCCTGATAGCTGATTCCGTAGCTGTGATAAGGTCCAAAACAGAAAGATGTGGTGGAGAAACTGCAAAATGAAGGCCGTTTGCTAAGACGTCTTTCTCTGTTTGGATGGATAAACTCCAACCCATCAGCAACAATCAAGGGAAACGTATGATTGTATATATGTTCACACGGCACTAGTATTACCCGGGCGCTTTTTGTCATTTGTAAAAACTACGGAGGATGTCTGTGATATTAATCACTTTTGAATACGTCGCAAATTACCAACTATGTCTCTAAACACAGAGGTCAGGTGACCATTTTAGTCCCGAGCGAATTGAAATTTGCTTTCGGAATTCATATTTTCTGCCCCTTTCCCGATCAAATTATTGCAAATGCGGTTGATATAATGTTGTAGTGTTTTGAATGGTGTGTTAGAGATATGTGAATGATCAATGTGTCCTGCGTTCACATGGATTATTGCATCTAGCGCAAGATCTTTTCCACATAGTTTTAGACTTTGTTAAACTTTATTTACATCAAAGGGAGTTATAGTGTTACAACAATAACTTTAAATACCGAAATAAGCAATGGATAGGACAAAACTTAAGATTAACTATGAATACTAAAAGAGTACTTAAGAGTATTTAATTAAATTAATAACTTAATTCTTACCTAACCTTATAAATTTTGCCTGACGTACAATACTTATCTTATTTGGACAACAATTATAGCCTCTGTACCGGCCCATATTGTACAATAATCTGACCACGTCATGATCTGGATTAGACAACCCGGTACCGTAGAGGATATAATAGATTCCTAACAACAAGAAGGTTCCAGGTTCCAATCCAACCATGAAAAAGGGTCCCTTCTGTGTTGAGTTTCCATGTATTTGCATGCTAGTACTGAAATTTCCCCCAACGGTCAAAAAACATGCAGTGAGGGGAATTTAATCTTTATATATAATTATATATCCTGTATATATATATATATCAGTTTGACCATTTACATGAACAGGGATCTAATCAGAAATTGTGTTTACAGTCACCGACACATCAATCGGAAGAACTGTCAACAGCTGTGTGACGAGCGCAAAAGCGACCAATAGATGAGTTTCATCAGAAGGTGAGTGTCTATCGTGTGATCAGGGTAGTGTTTTCTGTTTGTGATACTTGTAATGAAGAAACCACAAGGGGAGGGAAGAGGAGGGAGAGATGAACAGGTAACATCTCTCCCTCATCTTTACGGAATTAGGCTGTCCATGTAAACCCTGAGTGGTTTTACCCTGACTAATATTACAACATAATGACGTTTTGTCAAATATTAACTTATTAATGAGGCTGTGTTGTCTGGTAAACTCGCCAAAAATGTTATATTAACATCAACATCATCCGACAAACGTGAAAAGCAGAAACTCCTCATCACACGCTTTTATTCTGAAAACCCAGGTACATGTCCTGGACAGATGGCTTTGATTCATTTATTCTACGCATCCAGTTATCCTGTTTAACTTTGTGGGGGCTGGAGCCTATCCCAGCTCTGCATATACGCTGCCGATTATAAAATTAATGTTTTCAAAGCTTTCAACCACTTTTCAATTGTTTCACAGCGTCTGTCTATCACAACTCCTACCGGATTTTCCTGGACGTGTTTGTGGAGTTCATTATTGATGATTTCTAGATCATTAGCTGCTGGCATCGTGCACTTGAGTAGGCATGTGCTCATCGTGCACGGCGATGGGCATACACTCACCAGGGATTACTCCAAAATACCGTTTACATGCAGAAGTTACCTTTTGTAAGTCTTTCAGAAAGGACGTAGACCAACGGCCCTAAATAAGCGCCCCCCCCCCGGCCCGCAAGCCGCATATCTGCGGACCCTGAGCTGAACGTGTGACAGGTGGGTTTACATGGACAGCCTAATTCCAATTAGATTCGGAAAAGACGTCTAATGGGAAATAAAATGCTGCATGTAAACACCCCTTTCTGAATGGAACGAACATTTCCAAATTAGATTTCATTCTTTTGCAAGGAGGTAGTCAAAATCGTTTTCGGAAATACTTTCGGAAAGCCAGTCGCTGCATGAAAACGCTGTTTCAGCAGGCTTTCTGTTTGAGTTGTATCTGCGCATGTCCAGCGACGTAATCCTCCACTAAGTTTTTTCTGCACCGCGACGCATTTTAAATACGGCGACTTCAAAACCGTACCGGTCTGCAGCAGAGAGTAAGTTATTCATTGCAATATTAAAATATTTTAACATATTTGGACGGTTAGATCGGTGAAAAGTCACTTCCTAAACCCACCATGTGACCCAGTAACAGCCTATCAGCGCGTTGTTGGCATGGAGATGGCAGCCCATTTACACGTGCTGACCAAAACAAAACACACACACTACACTGACACAACAACAACAAGAAACAGAGGGCTCACTCAGAGTGGCGTGGGTGTTGGGTAAGAACAAGATGACTTTTCTCTCATTAAGGACCAGTGTTTGACACTAAATAGTTTTTCATTGCACTTTGTCTCCTGAGATCTTGATATATTTGTTTACCAGAGCATTCTACGGAGGGTTTTGTTTCATTTGAGTATTTATTTGAATTTATGTCAAAATGGAAATGGCATTTTATTTTATTTTAGTTTGTACTTTTGCTGTTGTTTTTGAATGAAAAGAACATTTTGCTTTGAATATAACAATATTATGGCTTGTGGTGTGACCGACTATAATAAATGGACCTTTAACTAGTTGGAAAAAAATTTTTGTGGACCTTTAAGATTTGAATTTGAGTACCCCTGAGGTTGACTACCCCCATGCAAAGGTTTGAAATGTTTCCCTGCATTTTCTTTCTTATCAGGCTTCTTTTACAAATGTTTTTCTATGTTGAATCAGGCTGCCCATCTAAACCTACCTACTGAAGGAAATGGTGATCAGCTCTGGTGGGTACCCGGACGCATACAGTCCTTTTTCTTAAGCCTCTGGTGCTTCAACTTCTCCCATTTGGCAAAGCTGGCCCCCCTTTTTACTCAACACTCCTCTTATTTCGTTCCTCTTGAGTAATTATCCCGATTAAGAATGATTCCAAAAAGCTGGCGCTAGAGAGGCGTGTGTGTCACACTCCAGCGAGACAGGCTGTCTTAAGTGGCTGTTTTGAAGTCGCTGATGTGCGTGTGATTAGTCCTGTGATTCATTGACAAGTGGAAAGAAAAGGAGGCAACGAACGACAAGAGAGTGGGCGAGCTGCAGGGGAGAGGGAGAGCAAAAATAAACAAATGAAGAACTTTAAAATGACATCTGTGAATATTATTAGAACATTAATCTGCTCTGATGACACAGATGCTTAAGTCATCTGCTTCTGTTATTGCAGGGAGGAGATGAGAGCTGAGGAAAGAGGAAAATTAAAAAGGAGAGTAGCATAAAGAAGAGGATATGAGAAAAGGGAGGAGGGGGAGATTGAGAGAAAAGAGAAGATGAGGGCCAACATATGAAGTAGGAGGGAAATAAAGTGAGGTACACTGTAAAAAAAAAAAAGTACTTTGAAAATTACAGTATAACAGTTATTAACTGACAGCCATTTTTTCAATTTTGATATATTTGGACAAAATCTAACCAATGGTTAATTTGTTTATAAGAATAAAATATGATCTATTAGGGTTTGCATGATATATAAAAGATAGAGCTCCTCGAGACATCCCCCGAGTTTGGACTAAATCGGACCAAAGGTTGAGAGATGATGGCAAAAAAAACTTTTGGGGATTACGCTCCACCTAGTGTCGGACATTTGCCACGATATTTCCCCAAATCACTCCAGTTGTTCCTTGCAATAAGGTCTATGTATTCTGGGATACTATGGAATCACCGCTCCTGCAAACACTGCGTCCGCCACCGTCACCACAGTGAGTCAGGCTAACAAGATAACTCAAAAACTATTTTATGGATCATTCATTCATTTTTTTTGGACATGTCTTTACCTTTAATTAGAGGAACTTAATCAGTGGGAACGCTTGTGCAACGCAGGGAATTGGGGGCTTCTTCGGGATATACCCTTGCTGTCGGGGATGACAGTGTTGGCGAACTTTGTATTTGAAGTGTTTGTATGAAGATCAGAGATAATTTAGTTGGAGATACACACATAAATGCATAAACCAGGGGGTTCAATATTATATTTCACAGCACTGAGGATGAGTGGTGAATGAAGGAGAGAATGGGTCGTGGGAAAAACAAAGGAGAGAAGACAGGCGGGAAGAAGCGAAGGACAGGAGATACAATCAGGGAGGAGAGGAAGAGCTGAAGCACTTCACTCTTTTAATTCCATAGAAACACTGTTTAAGGGCAATATCTTAAAAAAAATTATACAGAGAAATCAAAGCCAAATAATTTGATCGCTCTCTCTGGCCTAATTGCAGCCATATACAATTATAAAGGCTATTCCACCTTTTAATGACTCCCCAGAGGAACAAGTGTGTAGTTCTTGTAGCTGGTGGTGTCACTCCTCACCACTGGAGAGGTTAGGTTTCTCTCTACGTCACTCAATCCCTCGTTCTCTTTCCTTCATCCTGTCGTTCTTTCTCATTCATCTGGGAATAATTGTTCATCATGGTGTTGGGGAGACAGACTTTTCCTCGTTTATCACCAATTTTAATGATATCAAGACCATTATATTGACTGAATTCAGAAAATTGCTGAGAAGAAAAAAATAAGATAAAATGAATAGAGCAGAGAACTTCCTGTTTAACTTACTACACATCCTGTAGATGTGTGGACACAATCTTCCTTGGTGCTTTGGGCAGATTATTAGCAGTATTTTTGGTGAATCAATGATGTAACCTGATGAGAGATGTCATTCTGATTCCATTTCAGGCTAGTTTGTATGCCAGTCATTATGATAATGTTTGGCTAATAAACAATACGCTTTGTCGCTCAGATTTGATTGTATTGAGTTTTTGGGCTGATTTTTAGTTGGCCTGGTGTGGAGCGTGGGCTTGCCGATAAAGTTAACAAAATGTCTCTTTTAACGGGTCGGTTTGTTCAAATTAGAGGGATGTCTTTGAATAAATGGAATATCATATTCATGAAAATGTTTTTGTCATTGTATCGCAAGCAGAAAATAAGAATTTGGGATTTATTTATTACATTATCTTTGAAAAAAAGCGACTGACATTGCAATTTGGAAAGGAGCAGGTTCTCTTCCATGGAGGCCGACATGTACAAAAGACATGTGCAACATCAAAACAATATCATGGCTTTAGTTTCAGTTTGTTCTTTCCTGGTTTATTTGGTAGCTTGTTGCATGAACAGATTTTAATTACATTTTGTGGAAAGTTTGGCCCAGGGAAGGAGAACAAGTGATTCGATTTTGAGGCTTTTTGGAAATAGCATTGATTGTTTCAAGGATCCTGCTTTAGCGACACCATGATTCCTACTTTAGCAACACCATGACCCTTTATGCCAAGTCAATGAGAGAAGTTGATCATTGTGTCATCATAGCTGGATTTATCCTTGAAGGAGGTATGCACTCTCTGAGTGGACTCAAGAAACTTCTGTTTGTTACTTTGCCAGAATGTGGACCGGGAGCTGGACAGGTGGTTTGGTGAGGCATCAGCAGTAATAAGGGTGTTGTGTCTCTCAATTTACCAGTCCATCTACGTTCCAACCCTCACATTCGGTCATGAGCTCTGCTTAGTGAAAGAATGAGGTCAAGGATAAAAGCAACTGAAAGGAGCTTCTTTTTTAGGGGGGCTCAGACATTCTGAGTGAGTTCAGAATGTTACAGCTGCTCCTTCATATGAAAAAGAGCCAGGGTGGTTCAGGCATCTGATAAGTATGCCTCCAGGACGCCTCCCTCTGGAGGTTTTTCAGGCACATCCAACTAGGAGGAGAACTTGAGGTAGACTCAGAACTCGCTGGAGACACTTTATATCTCATTTGGCCTGGGAATGCCTCAGAATCCCCTGGAAGGAGCTGGAGAGTGTTGCTGGGCATTCTGAGGCAATTGGATATCCCTTCTTAACCAATTTGTTCCACAACCCAACCCCAGATAAGCGGAAGAAAATGGATGGATGAATGGATGGATGAAGTATTTTGTAAATGAATGGTCACAAATTTAAAAAAATAACTTTCAAACTAATGGGTGATTGAAGCTCATATGGAAAGAAGGATCACAATAAATGATCCGACCCAAAGTGTTTTTTGGGCAGAGTTTGATCCATTGTTTGGCTGGATCCATCCAGACAGGTGGGTACCACAGAAGGGTGGTGGTGAAGTCATAGAAGGCAGGGATGCAGTGAACAGAAGGGGGATAAGGCCAGTGAGATTTGTGAAGGTCAGTGAATGTCACTGAGCACAAAATACAGAACAACAAAGAAGAAACATTTCAAGCCGGATGTAGAAGCTTCCATTCACACTGCTGGTAAGATGACAAACAGAGACGGATGAAGCAGAGGGGTTCAGAGAGACAGCAGTGAAAAGAGAAAGATTACACGGATATTCTGACAGAAAACGGAGAGCAGGAGGTGTACAGCCACGGAGAGGGAGAGCGAGACCAAGGCTTGAACCTGACTCAACTGTGAGGGGCACCTGTTCACGGTTGGGCTTCCTCCTTCCACCAGCCTTAATCAAATTTACCACAGAGACAGACTGTGATGACGCCCCCCTCTAACAAGATACCCACTGCGTGTTACATCAAAATAATCTCTACCTCTAGCCATTCACACACTGAGCGCAACTTCCAATGGTGTCCCACCTCCAACTAACCAACCACACCAGGCTGGACTGAAATAATCATCTCTCCGTTTTCTAATGAACTTGCTGACTATTCTTAACTTAAATCAAATAAAATTCACCACAAAATGCATGTTACGTAGAAATTTAATGTTTGTTCACTTAACCTCCTCAGCAACAGAGGTCAAGTTTTCATTGTGTGTTTGTTCCATTTTTATTGGTCGGTTGGTTTATTATTTGGTTGTTTGTTGGCTGGTTTGTTAATTGGTTGGTTGGTTGAGCCAGATTGAGCTCCTCATATTAAATGTTACAATGTTAAAATAGTATTTTTTTTAAAAAAAGAAACAAAGCTCCACGATGTAAGTTAAATAAAAACTATTACAGTAACATATGGCATATACGTGATAAATATCCTGAAGTCCAGTCATGTGCACTAAATTTGGTCTAAATCGGGGCTATAGTTAAGAAGTTATATCCAAAAAACAGTGTTTTTTGTAAAAAAAAAGTGTCCCTTAGTCAGTAAAATATGAACTATTTGAGTAAAACATTATGTTTACAAGATAGATCTCCTCTAGCTGATTAATATGCATCAAATATGGACTAAATCAGATCATTGGTTGAGAAATGATGGCTGGAAAACTTTGTATATAAAGCTGTTGTCAAAAATATGCAACCGATCTTTCCCGGAATCTATCCAGTCCTTCTTAGTACTAAGGCCTATGTGGGTATGAAATTATTAAAATGGTCTATGGAACAGTTTCTGAGCTATCACGTTAACACAGATGATTTGCGGCGGATGCGGCGACGACAATTCCATAATTCCCCACTTTTCAGGGATATAAATACAGCAGCTCAATAAAAAGACAGCAGATGATAAAATAAATAAAAGAACAAAAAGAAACTATTAGGAGAATAACAGCAATTAAAAGTCTGGGTCTTTTCAAATTTGGGCTAACCTGAAGACTCCATCTCGCAAACAAAGCAATAAATTACTCAAAGTTTTCTGCTCTTAAACAAGTATTATTTGTCCTTATATGTTTCCTTTTACCTTTCATCGATCATGCTCATCTCCTACGATACAGATTGACTCCACTCGCGGCCGCTAACAGCTTTTAATCAAAGTATTTCTTTTGATGATCTGAATCCATCCATCATCCTTCTCCACATATCCTTTGCTATCTCCGTTTCTCATTCAATCTGTTGCTGCCTCTCCTCCTACTCCCTCTCTCTTATAGGAAAGGTGTCAGTTTCAGCGAAACAACTTAATTCCGATGTCAATGAATTAATTAGATGTGTTAATGAGCTGGCGACACCTAACCCAAATTAAATTAATACCGTAATGGCCTCAGACAGCGAGAATTAGCTCCCATTTCAACGCTTTCTCGAGTGTACACAGCCGCCAAGGATAGACACACACTTACATACATTCACTAACACACACACAGCTCAAACAACAGCCATCCCCCCGAGCAGATCATCATCCAGATGTAATTAACTGACTAATTACAGGAGTTCTCACTCACTCCCCCTCCCCTTGCTGCATCTATTTCTATTTCTAACACTGCCTCTCTCTCTTTTCTGTGATTTCACCCTTCTGAGTCATATTTCTCCACACTTTGGTTCATTCTTTCGTTTTACTTAAACGCCTTATGCTGTTGTTAATGGCTTTGGTGTGTCCAATCTTCCTGTTGCTCCACCTGATGTCTCATTACACAACAGTCCGGACTCCGTAATAATATATACTTTTAATTATCACTTGTTATACACAGAACCATAATGTGAAATCAGCTCTCAGCATTTGAGCCAACCAAGAGGTGCAGTCGGCGGCGCTTGCACATCATCCAGGAAGCAAACGGGGGTTCAGGGTCTCGGCTCTAAAAGTCCAGGAATCGAACCGGAACCCTTAAGGGTGACAATCTCGTCTTAATGGACTACCTAGACAGTGAGTG
This sequence comes from Lophius americanus, assembly GCA_037951165.1. Classification (NCBI taxonomy): domain Eukaryota; kingdom Metazoa; phylum Chordata; class Actinopteri; order Lophiiformes; family Lophiidae; genus Lophius; species Lophius americanus. The sequence goes on along the minus strand of JBBDHG010000091.1, from coordinate 376,873 downwards.
AAGGCTACATTTCCCTTCCTCCTAATTTATGAGGGGGGAGACAATTCATCAGCGGAGTGACATATCTGAACCGTTCATGACCATTCAAGAAAATGATAGAAAGCGCTCCAGCTCCGTTACATTACAGAGGTTATTGTTGGGATGAACAACCATGGGTGACTGTGGGGAATTTACCAAACAGTTTAATATTCTGTAAAAAAGCATTGTAAAAAAGGTTATGTATTCTATCCACGATTAGAGAATCGGATAAGACGTGAACATTAATGGCTATGTTCACACTGCCATTTCATCCTGAACATTTTCTACCTGTCAGTGGTTGCCAGTGCTCCACTCTAGTCTGTGGTGTGCTGGGGACACAGTGTTAAAGTTAGCTGACTCGTGTTGTAAAAGCGCTTTGAGTATTCAAGCAAACTAAAAAAAGCGCTATATAAGTAAAGTCCATTTACCAACGGTTGCAGAAGGCTGGATGGGTCTTGGGCTTGTCTTATAGATGAGAGAAAGATACTGTCAAAACTTCTGGACATCATGGACAACCGCTCTCATCCACTGTTTCAGACTGTAAACAGCTACAGTAGCACGTTCAGTGACAGTCCGTAGGTGGGTTTACATTGGACACTCCTATCCGAAGTAAACCTTTCCGAATTGCAATTTTGGTCGCCTGTTTACATGACCTGTGATCTTTTCCAACCTGGTGTTTACATGCATCGACTCATATAATCATCATCTACGCACGGTTTCAGACATGTGCAGATGATCCACACTCCTGTTCATAAGGTGGGGATAATGCTTCGGTGAGCTGGGTGCCAACCGCCAACATGCGCCCAGAAGAAGAATACGACAAAGAGGTCATGCCTGGAATTTACTTTTCACCCATCTAACCGTCCAAATATGTTAAAATATTTCAATGTTGCAATGAATAAATAACTCTCCGTTGCAGACCGGTACTGTTTTGAAGTATTTAAAATGTGAAGTGGCGCTGGGAAAAGTTAGCGGAGCATTACGTCGCTGAGCATGCGCAGAAACAACTCAAACAGAAAGGCTTTTTGAAACAGCGTTTACATTCAGCGACTGGCTATCAGAAAGGCTTTCCTAAAGGATTTTGACTACCTCCTTGCAAAGGAGTCAAATATAATTCGGAAAGTCCTTTCCATTCAGAAAGGGGTGTTTACATGCAGCATTTTCTTTCCCATTAGACGTCTTTTCCGAATCTAATCGGAATTAGGCTGTCCATGTAAACATACCTACTGTCATAGTCATAAAAGTCCACCAGACAATGTCCTCACCCTAACATGTCACCTGCACTGATGCACTAATACTAATGTATAGGGTATGAATATACTCTCACTGTCTATAGTTTTGCAGAGCCTCCATCTGGAGGTATATATGACAAAACTTCTTTAAACCACAACTAGATACCACAGGGGCAGTGTAAGCCTGAAACTCTAGTTCTACTCATAGTGTATTTTCATTTATATTCACTGTGTCTGTTTATCACCTGTATTTTACCTGTGTGGGATGCATAAAGTATCTTCTTAACTTCTTATTTTAATGCCCAAATCAAATTTTTTTCTTAAATCAGATTTTTTATTTTGTCGTGCTTATAACATGTCTTATACCAGATTCCATTATCAACAGTTCACCGCCCTACACTAACCTGCATTTCCAAAAGAACAATAACAAAGACGTCACATGCTTCATGCTGTCAATGCAAAAGCAAAATTAAAGCAAGTTTGAAGCTTGAGTTTTAAGGCTTTCGATTATAGTGAAAGTGCTTATAGTGATGTTTATTGTGACTTTTATAGTGATGTTTTTGAGTGAAAAGCGACTCCTGCTGGTGCAGCTTTGTGTCGAATGTTGATGCAGGCTGAAGTCAAAGTTAAAGGAATTCTCAAACTGACGATTCAGACTGTGGTCGCAGTGAAAGAAATCCGACCTGTCTGTGATTTAGGACAAATTATGGAAGTGATCCAGAACGAGACAGGTAGATATCAGATTCCATGTGTTTTGTTCGTTCACAACGCCATGAAAAAGTCACATGTGAGCGAAAAATCCGACCTGGGCCAAATTCTTCCTGCAGTGTGAATGCAGCCTAATTGCATTCTGGGAATACTCCAGCTAGAATATTCATGTTTCGCAAAATCATGATAAGGTTGTTTCCCAGTAACTGAAATTGATATAAGATTTTTTTTTGTGAGTACAAACCCAATGATGGTATACTCCAAAAACCAGGTCACTAATGTGCATGGTAACACAGTCTTAGTGTTAAGAGAGAACGGCGGGCGGAATATTGACTGGATGTGTAAACTTGCCTGTCCGCAATGTTTGTATCTTTTCTTCTGTCTCACCTGGTTGTACTGTGAACAACACTAACTGAAAAGGTTCTAATCCACTCACAGACCTTGTAACGGCATTTGACTGCTCCATGTATATACAGTGTGTGTGTCTCTTTGTGTGTGTTTGTGGGTGTTAGAATGAGCGTTTTCCTGGGGTGTGACACTGCAGGGAGGCAAGCTTCTCTCACAAACACCATCTGTCAACAGCAGGCTCACCTGCTAGCAAACATTTAGCTCAGGAAGCATCACGCCCGGTCTTTTTCTCATACACAAACACCAATACACACACCTACACAAACTAACACAATTCAGCAATGTCAAAGCAGGAGATAACATAATTTCCTACTTAGTCAACTTGACAATCTCCCCTGCTTTGCAGCCTCTCCTGTCTCTGAGGAGCAGATATGGATGTGTGTTTGTACGTGTGGTTGATGGAGAGGAAAGCAGAGCGATGGAGACACACTGGAGGGATGGAGAGGCACAAAACACAACATCTGACACCTTGTCTTATCGTGAAAATTGGTGAGATGGAGAATAAAGGCAGTATGCAAAAAAGGGAAGGATTGAGAGAGAGGTAAGGTGAGGAACTGGGAGTTGGAGAGGCGGTGGGTGGGGAGGGGGTAGTATTACCTGAGGTGTCTGACTAAATTAACTTCTCATCATCACTAATTAGCCCCTTGTTCATCTGTTCCCTCCAGGTGAGTGTTACCTTTATTATTGTGTTTATGCCAGCACGGCATGTGAATGAGAATTCCTCTCAGTCTGCTGAGCCTGTCGTCTTCTTCCATTTAAATAAAGGGTCTTGTGAATTTATTCTGCTCATTCTCAAAGCAAGGAGGCTTAAAAAGGCTGCTGCATTTTTTAATAAAAAAGTATTGATGTCTTGTTCAATGTTGATGTGACATCTTGAAAAGCTTGTTTCAAATACATAGACTACAATTTAAATAAGCAAATTTGTTATGCGTTAGTAATTTTTTCATATTTAAGAACGTAAGGACTATAGATAAAACGAGGAAGAGTTTGTTGCAATATAATTCATGGAAATTAAAAAAGAAAAATCCAATCACAATGGATCAGTCTAGGCCATGACGCCAATAGAGTTTTTGTAGATCTTGAAAGATTATGTGCATGTAGCAGATTTCATAATTCTAGGTGAAATCAGGGGCGATAGACAAAGAGGCGAAGTTGATTCCAACAGATGATATGCCATGATTAAACTAGCAGAAAGTGTTTGAGGCTCAGACTCTTCAGTAAAATTGTAATAGAAGGGTTTAGGCCTGAGCAGCAGCATGGAGTGAAAATTCCCCAATCCCGTGAGTGACCAATGGTTGAAAAATGATGGCCCGAAATCTTTCAGAGATAAAGCTCCACCTAGCGCCAGAAATATACAACCGACCTTTCCTAAAATCAATCCAGTTCTTCCTCGACTAAGGTCTGCAACTACTGATTAAAAAAAACAACAAGGATGTGTTAGATTTGCTGTTACTTTCCCAAATTGGTTAAAATGCCTGGGCCAGAGTTCTGTCACACTGTAAACCACCAGAATCATGTTTTTTTTTTGGTGTTGGCTGATGTCATTTCTTCTTGTCTCGCAAACCCTAGAAGGGTAATCCAGACCTCCATATCCAAAAGTGTGGAAAAAATTAGGAAGGTGTGAAAGCATCCTGACACAGTAATCATTGGTTAAATCCTAACCTTTTCAAAGCTAGTAAACTAGTAAACACATGTTGACAGAGGAATGTATGTTGGAGGATCTGAAAAAAGTCCTCTGTTTAAAGCTCTATGAATGAAACCCGTCCAGCAGCAAACCTGCTAATTACCCCCCTATATCCTTCTATAAAAAAAAACATTTAAATATTTCCCATAGTACGATTGGTGTGTTTGACAATGACGAAAAGCATATTAGTACTTTGGGCTATATTACTGCATTCTCACCAGCACGTTTTAAGAACGTAGAGTAATCTTATTATTCAAATAGATGTTAAAAGCGCTGCTTCTTCAAAAGATGCCATTATTCGGATGAATAAAGACGATTTTATGACTAAAAATTCCTCCAATGCCCCAAAAGAACCTGCATGGACAGAAAAAGAAAAGCTCGTCGTTTTTTTCGTTTTGTTACATTTTGTATTTCCTTTTGTCTTTCCTTACTGTTCCTCTTATGGGACATAATTTGTGGTGGAACAATGGCGCAGATGAATAACCTTATATAATACATATTCATGGTGTTTGAGAGGCAGTAGAGTTGATCCACTTGTTTGAGACACAACAAAGGTAGCATCGGCAGCTCTGTTATCCTCTCTGCTCCCAATCCCTCCTTCGCACCTCCTTCAATACTTTCCTTAATACGTCTTCCTTAATTATGTTTTGAAATCCCCCTGCTGTTAAAACCTTAGTCCCCTTCCAACGTGGATTCTATAAACAGACGGCAGCAGCTTTCTGCGGGAAGGCAAGAGAAAGAAAAAAAAAGACTGGTCAGGTTTATCCACTACCTGCTGAAGCGGTCGAGGAATCTGTTGCTGTTTTGCACCACATTGATAAAATTTGTGTTTTTTTGCACGGAGTTTAAGTATTGACATAAAAACAATGTTAGCAGCGTGGTCCTCTGGACATGTAAACCCTGTTACCATGACGAATACAGCAAACACCCAAACACTAGCCGCTATATATAACGTCTGAAGAATAGGTTCAACAGAATCATTGGTAGAACAATTGTGATTACAATAACATTGTCCGGTAATCCTTCTAAATGGAAGCCAGGAACTAAATCGGTTTGATGACGGCGGTGCTCAGCTTAGTTGCCTTTCACCGGTTTGTACAGTAATCCTCATTAAGAAAACACTAATCCCCCCTCCATGTTGCCGATTGGTCCTATACAACCCCCTCGGTATAAAAAACTTCACCAAACTTCTTCTCGTCCCACTTTAGCAGACTCACTCCGATCAGCCCAGTACAATCAAAACCCTGTTTCCTCCTCATATGGCCTCTTCAGTCCTTGGATCTGAACATCCCCTTCAGATGTTTACAACAGGCTCACAGATGTCATAATCCTATCAGCTTCTCACACAAATGGTTTTCTAAATGTTCATACATTCACCGCAAATTTTGACTCATAGCTGTTATGTTCCCACATTCCTCTCTGAAACATGAATATCTGTGTCAAACAAAGGCTTGAAAAAAGCGTGCTACCTGTCACTTGGCTTCCGGAAGGTTGCAGCTAATGAGAATTTGCTCTAAGGCCTTGTTTAAACGACACTATTTTGGCTAAAAGCAGATTTTCTTTAGGCTTGAAAAAAATTCCATGAGTTCATAGCCGCAAAAATGAACTATTCAACATCTGTTCTTTTTTTAGATGAATAACCAGATCACTTTTATGGAGTTGAGCCCCTACTTTTAGAAAATAAAAATGTCAGTATTATATGTGTCGTGACAACCTTTTAATCTAAATGCGAATCGCAATATCAGCATGTGCGATTACATGACAGCAGAGGGCTGCAATTTAATGAAATAAACATGTGTAAGAGAAAGTGACTTCCTTTTCTCTGCCTTTGTGCAGTCTGCTCATTGTCTCCGCCAACAATAAAAAAAGAGCCAATCAGTGTCTGCGATGCGAGTTAGTGTCAGGACTAGAACAAAGGCGGTGAACTTCAGGAAGCAGGCTTAGTAGAGACTCCAAGTTGGGTAAGCCTGAGATGAGGGAATCTGGGTTTTCTGTTCCAGAAAGCAGGATACGTTAAGCTCTGAATAAGTTACCGCGGTAAAAGAAAACCTGCTCACTGGCAGGTTGACTTCAAGGAAGCCTGAGGTTGTCCCTGATTCCTCCGTCTGAGCCTGAAGCAAAGCCGATATTATACACACGTTTACAAAATCATTCCGCCAGGTGGTCACACAATATTCAGGGAACTTAAAAGTTGCAGATACATTCACTCAGGCTGCAGAGAGTTTGTTAAGCCCTCTTTTTGAAATACCCCCCTGTAATAAATTTGATGATTTATTTTGTGGGTTTGTAGGACTACAGTTTGCAAAATGCCTTTACTTTGAAAAAGAGATTTTACGTCATTGTTTCAACGTAGTACAAATGCAAAGCCACAGACACCACAGAATAAAACCACATGCCTGTATTCTTGATCACCTGAGCTGATAAGATTTGTAACGATGCAGCAGCTCTACAGTCTATTAGAGAAGTGTTTGAGCATGTGAAGACCCTGCAGCACCAATAATAATCCATAGTCCACCATCGTTTGGGCTGTTGTGTTCATGTGTGGCTTTTAGGCTTGTCATCCATATAATGATTAGTGGAGAGCAATTTATACAAATATAATTAGAAATGAACACTTGTAAAAAAGGGTGGAATAATCTACATGAAGTGTAATGTTCAGCTCCAATTTTTTTACCTTAATTTGTCTTTATTGTCTCAAGTAAACAAAATGATTTATAGATCATCATTCTCCTCTTATGTCCTTTCATCTTCCATAACACTCTGTATAGATGCTAAAACAACAGCCATAGACTGTGAGCCCACTATAGCTGGACACTTTCTAATTATTCAAATAACAGGCAGAGCAGAGAGCTTTGATTCGCCCGCTCTCTTCAATTAGTGTTGTGTTAATTAAAGAGCATCATCAGGTTCTCGTTAGTGATTAAACACCCGAGTGTGATTACTTAACTCAGCAGGACTCCTGACGAATCATCTGCCCCCCTGATCCCACCAATAAGTGTATGCGAGTGTGTGACTGAACATCTGTATATGTGCATTTGAAATTTACCAATTTGCGGAGGCGCTGGCGATGGGAACAGATTCTCTCGCTCACGCTGCATATCAATGCTTCAATGAACGCTGCATATGCGAAGCTGTGAGGATGTGTGTGCGTGTTTGTGTCCAATTAGAGGGGGATTTTTGTTCACTTGCTGATGAGGTGTCTGAAGTAAGTTAATTGCCTATCAAGAGAGCAAGCCACTACTACCTCTTCTTTGTGTATGTGTGTGTGCATGTATTTATATATTTGTCATATAGGATTTGCATACAAGTCTGCACTGCTTCATTACCGATTAGAGGGCGATCCAGTTCCTGTCCTTTGCGTATTTCATGTATGAGCTTATGTGTATACATAAATATGAATGTCTGGTTTTGCAGTGGTATAAAGCAACATTACCAGGCACGCCCAGTCGTATACGCAGACTACGAGATTGCTTAGGGCATCATGGCTGGGGGGCACCATCAGCGGGGGTCAATGTTCGGTGGTCACACATAGTCTCAATAACATTTGGACCGCAGATACCCAGAGTGCAACTCAGACATTTAACGAGACTCTCGTCTACCCTGATAGAGAGAGAGAGAGAGAGAGAGAGAGCGCGCACGAGAGGCAGAGAGAGAGCGAGAGAACGCGTGCAAGATAGAGAGAGATACAGAGCTTCAACTACAGGTATGTTAAAAGAAAAGCCTAAAAGTCAAATTATTTACATAAATCACCTCAGTTTCCATCACAGCATAGAGAGGACAAGAATCTTAATTTGATCTGGCATTCATTCAGTCATTTATTTTAGGACATCACTCATTCTGGGAAGTTGATTTGCCAGGGACATTATTTATTGTCATTCATTGATGTCTGTTAACATATTTTATTTACTCCGCATTCATGTCTGTTGAATAGCAACAAACTGACCAGCTGGTGCTCACAGAAGTTGGAATTTATTGTCAAGTATAAAAAAAATTATAATTTCTTTTTTGTTTTTAACTATAACCAAATTCTGCTTAGGTCATCACTTTGGCTAGGGGCGGCCTTGAACAATACATTAACATTTACTGTTTTGCTAGCCCAAACAAATGCTCAACATTTTAAAGTGTGGCTCATGGTGTAGGTAACTTGTAGCTACTTTATGTGTGTGGATAAAGCACTCACATATAGAAGCAGAGCACAAAGACTACCCTACAAATTCAAATTAGAAAAACCCTCTTCTAGCTTATTTTGCTGTTTCGATATGGATACTTAACTTGGATATTAATTGCATTCTACCGAGAGTGATGATGAGGTAATTGAATAAACTAAAGGCACAGAGAGAGAATGATGTTTACAAAGACAGGATGGATGGTAAGCCTTCAATGAAGGTGTTTCATGGTTTATTGAAGATGTGACCAGCTAGAGTATTAGTCCTTCTGACTGTCTGACTGCAAATCAGTCCAAAGGACAGTACATCACATTAACACCTCATGCTACTTTATCATTCTAATTCAAGTCACCCTGCTAATATTATTTGATGGCAATACCATCCAATGACATCAAAAGTTCCAAAGATTAACTGGGATTTTTTGAGAGGCTGAATCTGGACCGTACGAATCCCAGCTGGTGCACATTTACCTGGTTTTTCTGTCAACGGGATTCAAGCCTTCCCAACCGCAGATTAGCCATAACGTGCAAGAGATTGGATCTTGGACCTGTTTTGTAAATATCCCTGGTAAATCCTAACATCTCTGCCAATCCTGAGATCATTACAAATGCTGGAAACATAACTGTATTTTTCAAAAATGTGTATCAGTGAACAACAATTTTGTAAATGAATGCAAAAAAAAATTGAATCCGGTAATAGTTTGGACACACAGTTCTGCTGGCCCTGTCTTCCAATACCGGTCAATGGGAATGTCTTATGGCAGGAAAAAAAGGCATTTTGAAGTGTGAGTGGTTGTACGTCTCTATGTGTCGGCCCTGTGATGAAATGGCGACTCACCCCGCCTCTCGCTCGATGTCAGCTGCGATAGGCTCCAGCCCCCCGCGACCCTGAATTAGGCTCTGCACTTCCCTTTTATGAAATCTGTTGTTTCTGAAGGGGCTTTAAAATGGAAAAACAGAAAAACTTATGGTTGTTCAGCAAGAGTTTACATGTATGCTAATTATACCAAACAGCATCATGATGAAATTGAAATTGAGATTGAATGTACGTAGTGGATGCTGCAGTGGTTAAAATAATGATTCAAATAAATATAATGTGATAGAACAGTTGGTTAAGTATGCTCCAATGATGTATTGAATTATAATAAATTATGATGGGGATTTTCACATAACAAAAAAGGTAATTGTGTTAATAATGCTCCTTTTCTGTTATTTGAACTGTTAATATTTATATTTTAATGTGTGATTTTTTTGTTTGCCTGTAAAGTCTTAGTCTTTTTGAAAAGCTAGAAATAAAATGCATTATTACTGTAATCATTTTTACTTTAATTATTTATATTTGTGCTACAGTTTTGGTACTTTTATTTTAGTCAACAATTCCAGTACATGTTAAATATCTGCTGTGCGTGTTCGTGTGTGTGTGTGCGTGTGTGTTTCTGTGTGTCTGTGTGTTTGCTTATGTGTGTGTGTGAGTCTGTGTGGGTGTGTATTTTCCCGGCAGAGTATTTTACCTCCAGAGGACCAAGATGCTAATTAAGATAAATCCACCTCCTCCTTCCCCCCCGACATTCATCAGTTTTATGCAAATGTGTGTGTTTGTGTGTGTGAAATCACATCCCAGGATGCACAGATCACAGCTGCTTCCATCGCATCTGACTCATGGTAATATATTGCATTTAATAACAGTGCAGTGCACACAGAAAATCAATATCATTGATTTAATAATGCAATCTACTGATCCAACTGGTTTCACAGGCCGTATTCCTGGCAGCATTAGCATCGCCACCACAACCAGGCATCAGAACAATATATCCACTGAGCGTGTGCTAATTGAATGCATGCACATTTGTGAATCTGTGTGTGCACATGCAAATAAGAAATGAGCAGACCACTAGCCATTCCCAGAAAGATGAGAAAGATTTGGGAAAAAAAAGCCAAAGCACACACATACGTTTTTTACAAACGCAGATCGCCTCAGCAGGTGAGCGACGCTGAGTTGACACTTTGTCAGCACAGTGTAATTTGACATAATGAATGCAAGCATCGTTACTGCTGTTAATTGGCCAGACTAATTATACTCTAAGGACATCATTAGAGGGAACCTGCCGCTTCAACTGTGTGTGTGTATGTGTGCGTGTGTGTGTGTGTGAGGGGGGGGGGGGGTTACGAGTCAGGTTTTGGCAGACGGTTGGAAAAGTGCAGGAGGCTGAAAGGGAGACATGGAGGTGCGTTGAGCTCAGGATGGGAGCTCAAATGAGGAGGAGCAGTGCAGGTGGCAGTGCAGGACTTATGAAGGAAGAGGAGAAAGGGAGGAGAGGTTGTGGCACCATATGAGGGGTGAGGTCAGTTGATAGAAGAGGGAAGGCAGGAGGTTTTGGGAGTAAGGCCAGCAGGAGAACAAGGGGTCTAAACAGTTCAGAAAAAGTTAACACCTGGACATTATAATACTCAGCCTATTTTCTACTATTGTCAACTGCTGAACCTTTGTCCGCCTTAAGACCACTTTGGTAGGCATACCCAACCCAAACCAACCAAAGAACCTAGTCCAGATCACTTTGTTTAATGCACCCAGGTTTGCCACTATTGCTGTGGAATGACTGTGGCCTTTGGTCCAGAGCTGATGTCGTCAGATGTTGTCAAACCTTCACTGGGTGTTTTGACCCTTAACCCTGACACCCTCCAGTGGTTGGATCAGCCCATCTGCTTCAGACGTCCATCTCATGCTCTTCTCTTTTGTGCCCGAGCCAACTGGAGGCCCTTTCTGCTACCTCCTCAATCCTTGGTGCAGTCAGAACTATCCAGGCAGAAATTGCTGGGAACAGTCTGCACCCCACTTTGAGAGGAAAGTTATGTTTACTACCCTACTTCTCCTTGCAAGGTCCTGCCACTCAGACTTCTTTCTCTCATGGGCTTCATCACTACCCTAATCTCATGGGATCAAAGGTTTTCTTTGCCTGCGCTGACCAGATAACAAAGTCAGGCCTCAGCGCTGTTTGGAAGATCACGGGGAAATTCAACTTTCTCCCCCAGACCAAGTCATCTCCCACCCTTGTGCATATTTGACAGTGTTGGCTTTAGTCTTCCTCGCAGTAGATATCCAGATCTACGGCCCTGATTAACTGCAACGATGTTACTTGTGGTCTGTGATGTTGCTGAGGTTTGCACCTAGCCTGCTCCAAGATTTACACCTGTACCGCCCCATGGGCGAGAGCACTGTGGCAACAGGCAAGGATATGGTCAAGGGTGCCTTTTCTCCTGCAGAGTTTACATAGTAAGCCATCCCTCAATACCAAACCTTTTCAGATTAGTTTGTGATGGGAGATTGTTATTAACTGACTGCAAAAGAAATCATATCCATAACTTGTTTGCTTTGCTAGTTTAATCCCAGACATGCTGTTTAATTTGTATTTATACAGAAAAACAATAATTTTAAGGAAACTACATGTTGTGTAAAGGCTAAATCAGCATTTTGGTAGGAGGGCAACTGATGAAAGTCAGAGGGCATAGTTATTGTTAACCAGTTAGAAAAACCCTGAGCTCCAAATATTATTTCAATCAGGAAGGACAGGGGAATGGAGTCAAGATTAAAGTTTATTACAATAGATGATATGTAATCATTAGTCTACTAGAAAGAATTTGGCACTTACACTTTTCCGAGACAATGTATTTGAAGGGTCTGTGAATTGAGCAGATGCATGGTATATCCCTCCTTGGAGTCCGGATACTGGTGGTGGTGGCGGATGACTGAGGGATGATGAAGGTGATGGATCTGTGAGGATTTGGCAGAGATTGGGAGCTGAAGGGTGCAGCTTCCAGCAGCATGAAGGAATTAGATGAGTGGAGAGAGTCTTATCTAAACGGATAGTAGCAAGATGATGATGGGCGAACATTGAAAAGTGTCCCCGTATTATTGAAGTAGATGTGGTCGGCGGAAGAGTACAAGGGATATCAAGTGACAGCCAGACCGTGAGGTAGGTAATGGAGTAGTATGAGGGGTGATCGTGGTCTGAGTGTGCAAGGAGATGGTCCTCCTGTCTGAACATTCACCATAGATTCATAGCAAATCATATGAAATCTTGACCGTAAAGATTCAACGCATAACTACATGAAGGAATTCCTTAAAAAAAATATGATGACCAAAGAACAAGCATCAGTTTAGATTTTCTTTAGTGAGCCTTTACATCCCAGTTATCTGATCAACTTTTAAGAAATAATACAGTCTAGTGGGCCGCCAACAGTGAGGGAGGGGGTGTGAGTCTGTGACGGTTAGAGCATGTAATTTCTTAATCCGATCTTGCAAGACAATTCGTACTTATCAATGTCTGATATCCACATCGGAGGGAAGCTACAGGCCATCACACACAAACACACACACAGCTACACACACAGTCTCTACAAAGGAAAGGGGCATGAAATTACATAAAGGAAAGGGATACAGATAGAAAGACAAGTGAGAGAACAAACAGGCCTATCAGACGACCACAGACCCAGATAACAAGATAAGACCTAATCAATCAATCCTTGCACACGGCGAGAGATTGCGCTAAGTGGCTCATGAGTCCTGCTGTAAATTAAATCTGCTCACTCCTTCAAGTAAGACAGAATGGAGGCAGTGAGAGTGGGAGAGAAAGAGAGAGGGGGATAATAGAGGATAATTTCATCAGAGTGCTCCATGATGAAGCTTTTACACGGTGGTTTGAGAGGCCAAACTAAAAGACTGGAGGTTTGGTGATATTGAATATGAGTGGTGTGTCATGATTTGATTTGTAAAACGATAGCCATGCATTAGATTATAGCGCCTAATGCGGATATCTGAAAGGCTGTCAGACCTTAAGGGTTTGCTGTGTGTGTGTGTCTTGAAATGTTCTTCCTGTGCAAGGAAGCTTTAATTCACTCACTCCAGCATCATCCATCCTCATCGCCATTGAGCGCCCTCTGTTTGTGTATGTGTGTGAGTATGTGTGTGTGTGTGTGTTTGTGTATGTGTGTGAGTATGTGTGTGTGTGTGTGTGTGTGTGTGTGTGTGTGTGTGTGTGTGTGTGTGTGTGTGTGTGTGTGTGTGTGAGTATGTGTGTGTGTGTGTGTGTGTGTGTGTGTGTGTGTGTGTGTGTGTGTGTTGTTTGAGATTCTGTAGATGGCTCATCGCCTTAAACAAAAAATGCTTTTGAAAAAAGCAAACCAGCAGAACCAGAAAGATCCAAAAAAGAAATGAGGGCAAATCTACCTATGGAGAAACAAAAGTGCGAGTGTTCCTCTGTATGATAAATCATTTTCTTGGTTTTACTTTTTAAAGCCAGGGTGGCAAAGTTAGTGTTTTATTTGGCTGAGCTTGTCGTTTTTTGGAAAAATGTCTTCACAAGGCAATAATTAAGACTATTCAAATGTTTACTCTAACATCTGCTCTGTTTATGTGAGCTTGTACAACCCCGGGCTCTCAGTATTTATCCAGAGCAAATGCTGAGTCAGTGAAAAACAGGACCAAACATTGTAGAGACTTATGGTCCTGATGATGGACATTTTAAGCATAAGTGTGTTAAATCTGTCTCATCTTGTCCGGGTGACTTACGCTGAGTTTCTAAAGTTTACTCTACAGAGCTTCCAAGCATTTCTCTACTCATGATGGGCCGACACTCGCGTCATTCCCGTTTTTCTTCAATCATACTGGTAAGTAGGCCGAGAGCTACACAAATTTATAATGTGTTGTACATTAAATAATTTGCATACTGCAAGTGTGACAGAAAGAGAGTGTAGTTCAGACAAGAAATTATTGTAGCTGACCTTTGGTGTCAATCAAACAGTCATGCACAACTTCTGAAAAGTTGGAAAGATGTTTACTGACTAGATCTTCAGAGACCAGTCACTAATAAGCAAAATGTTGTTAAAGCACAGACCATACCCGTTTTGTACCGTTATAAGTTTGAAAATAAACTATAATCTCATTTTCATCAAAATGAGTTGTTGGACAGATAACATCACGACGTTGAGTGCTGAAAGTTTTGCAGGGACTGTTTCTAATGTGCTAAATGGGGAGTACCAAGTACCAAAAAAATACAATAGCTTTACCATAAGCTTATAAATAAAGTACAGTCTCACGAAAATAATTCTGCACAGTAGCAACTACTGGCTGGGCTGCATATCAGTACCCTCTGACATTTTTGTATATAAGTTTTACGTTTTGTACCTTGTAGCCCTTACCTGCACACTTAACTGACAGCTGGCTGCGATTATAGACTCATCTCATGCGGGAATGAGAGGACCCCTGGTTTGTATTCCCTGGTCAACAAGTTTATGGTACAAAAGAGGCGTTGTTTGTGTTTTGACACGGCAAAATAATAGAAGTTCATGAAATTCCGGGAAAAATCTACCTTTTGCATAAAAAGAACATTTAAGGTTGGATCTGGCCAGTACCAAAGTACAACAATGGTTTGCACAATATCCCAGCGAAGCAACAAGTTAGGGTTTCTTGTCAAAGAGCGAGACCATGTGCATCGATACTCTGTCTAAGAATTTTATGAAATCACAGCAATTATGCCAAACCATTATGATGAACACGAAACTGATATCCAAACAGGATCAGCTGGAACTCGGGTTAACAAACAGTCACTGGTACTGTTAGTAACCAGGGTACCGGCGGTAATGGAAATAGATGATCAGCTGTGGTGACCCCGAAAGGGAACAGGGGTCAAGAATAAGACACTGCAAAAAGAAGCCTAACTCGAGAAAATCCCCATTTTCATAGTCTTAAATATGAAGAAAATTGGCGGCCTCAATTAGGACCCGCTTCATGGGGATAAAAACTTCCTTTTTTTTCTGAACAGACATTATAAAATATTATTTTTATTTCAACTCAAGTACACATAAAAAACATATTTATGAATATTATATTCCATTTATTCAAAGAGATAACCATAAATAACCCCTAAGGTTTAAACACTGAACCTTTAAGAAACCTTTAGACTTCCTGCTAGTGTTGCTGTTTTTGCAGTGCGTGAACTATAAAGATGTTTTTCTGAACATGGTGACAGACAGCATTTAACACACAACAGATCACTCCCAGCAGAGAACACACAAGCCTCACATCATTAACACCTCTGTCTGCATACCGCTGGGCATCAACTGTCTGGAGACGCAACGCCAAGAGAGGGAAGGAGCAAAAGAGGGACATTTAAGACAAGTGTGTGTGTCTGTGTGTGTGTGTGTGTGTGTGTGTGTGTGTGTGTGTGTGTGTGTGTGTGTGTGTGTGTGTGTGTGTGTGTGTGTGTGCGTGTGTGTGTGTGTGTGTGTGTGTGTGCTTTCCATCTCCCAAATGCCTCAACTCTGCTAATTAGTCAGGAACAATTAAGTACGATTAAACTAACTGCACACAGAGGCAGCCTGAACACACAAGCAGGTAAACAAACGATCTCTAACAGAGGCAACAGCTTTTTAACTGAAGTGTTTAATAAAAAGGAGCTGTCGAACAGAAACTGAAAAGAGGAACAAGTTGGGGAGAGGAGAGACAAGAAGGAGGAAAGAAGTAATAGGGAGTGAAGAGAAAAGGAGGAGAAAGACATAATCATAAGTCCCGGTGGACAGATTGAAGCCGAGCGGATTCTATGTCATTTATATGCTAATTCACATTATTAACAGTGAGAATCTAATGAATACCTACTGATTGCTGTTTGTTCATTAGTTGTGTTTTTAAGAAATGTTGTGGAGAAACCGACTTGCTGCTAACGAAGACAAGCTGGCTCAAATGTTGACTTGAGGAACTCGTGAGCCAAAGGAGAATGTAAAACAAATTTAAAAGTTGAGAGTGGATGTATGAAATTAAAAAAGCCACATATAAAATAAAGCCAGAAAAAGAGAAAGATGGTATCGATCTAATTCAATTGGGATTAAGGTTGCAAATCATGTCTTTTCATCCCTTCTCCCTCTTCATCTTCCTTCCCCTCCTTCACTTTTGTTCCTTTATGATACTGATAGTCACTCGGGTTCTTCTCTCATTTCACACACGCACACACCACACACACCCACACAAACGCACACACACACACACACACACATTTAATAGTGTATATATATATATATATATATATTCATATGAGATCACATGTGTGCACGTACATGTAGAGTCAGTTTCATTCAAATGAACAGCAGGTAAAAGAGCCTATAAATAAGCGCACGAACAGGGAATATTTTTATTTTCCATAGTGTCTTTGATCCAGCTTTTCATCTTGATTTTGTACCTCTCTATTTATTTCTATCTAATTGGCCTTTGTACATAATGTTTCAAAGAGAATTGTAATCTCAATGGGTCTCGTCTTCTTTGCTTGTGATGGCTGGAACTCATTTAATATAGGGTGGTGTTAAATGTATTTGTGAACCATAATGAAATTTAACCCAAAAACTTGAATGAAACATCAAAGTTTTGACCGATAATTTTATCTATTAAGGCAAAAGTATATTTTAATCCTGACTTTTTCGGCTGAAAAAGTATTTGCCCTATTTGAAACTAAATCCAAACATTGACCAAACTGGTTTCAGATGGATTAGATCCACCCACACCTGATCACCACCAGCTCTATTCAATCATATATTCACTTCAATAGACCATTTTCTGAAGCAGAAAGTTGGCTTTTAGGACTCCTTAGTGGTACACCACTCCATAATCAAAACAAAATTCCTCAGGAGATGTGGAGGAAGATGATTGATATATCAGTCTGGGAGAGGTTGCATTTATTACTAAGGTTCTGGAACTCAACATCCAAAGTGAGAAACATTGTCGACGAAAAGAGAAGACTTGGAACAATAGTGAACCTTCACAGAGCTGGTTGACCTTCCAAAATTCCTCCAAGAGTACAACGGAGGCGAAAAACTAAAAAGAGACCCCAAGAAGACATCAAAGGAACTGCGAAACCCATCATCAGAAGAACATTAAGGTTTATCTGAATTTTGCCACAACACACCTTGGTGACCCTCAGAGCTTTTAAGATAATCTTAAAACTGTCAGGTCATCGGCATAAGAGTCGAAATACAAGCAATACAAATACAAATATTGAGAGATCAGTAAAGATTTGGTGAAGGATAAGGTCTATAATGTTTTTATAAGCTAAACAAAGAGATACTCTGACCCTTTTTGTATTCACACTGTAAAAATTGTCAGTAAAACATGCAGTACAAAATTGTCAGATGCAACAGTAAAATTCAAAACAGTAGTAAAAACGGTGAATTATCCTTAATCACCAATAAGAAAACTTTTATGTTTTATACTTATATATATTTTTTATGGTCAAAATATCTGGAAAACAGAATTTTAATGTGAAAACAAACTTTTCGTCAAGTCAACAGAAAAATACAAACGCAAGTCATAACAGGGAAAGTAACTTTATTTTTCTGACTAAAATGAAATAGTTAAATAATGTTGATTTCAAGGTTTAAAAATTGTCTGCATCTACTGTATTTTACTGTCATTTTTATGAGGGGGGTTTTCAAGGTCATTTACTGTGATGTCTTGCACATGGTCACCGTATTTTATACGTTGAAATTCATGGCAACCACACAGGTTATTAAATAGAAGTTTAAAGGCCTGTAACATTATTTCCTTTTTTTTCTAAATCAATGGATATTCAGTCAGTGCTTCAGTCAAATTCTTTACAGCACAATACGCTCTGATTAGGAAAAATCATGAGTAAAAAGGCATAAAACAGATCTGAGGACAGATTTTTGCGTGAAGGCGGGGGGCGATGATGCGTGTGAAATCCAAAGCAAAATGATTTTGGTATGGAAGGTGGATCAGAAGAGCTGAGATTAAACCGCTGCTTTCTGATTTTGTTAGTTTTTTGTGAGTGAGCTTCCATCACTGAGTTTCGACAAAGAGTGCAGTTTTAGCCAGATAGAGGATCTCTTTGTGATGACAGCACTGGAAAAGCAATCACAACCCAGGGGACCCCCTGAAGAATTGCTGGATGTCGCCCGTGGAAGCCCTTTGGATGCGGGCTCTACTCGCACAAGTGAAACGTAAACACACCTTAGTGGTGGTGACAGGCGGGAAAATCATCTCAGGTCTTCACTTCAGGACTAACTCATTGTGTTTCTCTAAGTGACTGTGACCAGGCAGAAGGGTAATGATCAGAGTGTGTGTGTGTGTGTGCGTGTGTGTGTGTGTGTGTGTGTGTGTGTGTGTGTGTGTGTGTGTGTGTGTGTGAGTGTGTGTGTGTGTGTGTGTGTGTGTGTGTGTGTGTGTGTGTGTGTGTGTGTGTGTGTGTGTGTGTGTGTGGATGTGTGGACAGATTGAGATCCTCCATGGATGGATACGTGTGTCAAAATGAGTGATGTATAAGACAGGAAACATGTCCTCCACCAATCACCAACACCATCCATCACTTTGAATAGTTGCTTTCAGATTTCCATGTCAACAGTTATAGATTGAATAAAGTGTAGTGACAAACTGGTCCAGTTCAGTCAACTACTCTGCCAGCTGTCATGTTTCCATTCACGTTTGTTGTTTGTCTGACTTAATGACACAAAAACTAGCAATATCAACAAAATTTTGTGGAATTGCTAAATATGAACCAAAGATTTGATCCATTAATGTTTGGACCGAATCAGGAGACAGACTTTTTTTCACCTTCTTTAAAGGTGTAGTTTGTAAAATGTAGCGGTGAGATTTGAAATAACAAAATGTCATATGTATTATGTTTTTGTTTGTGTATAATCAGCTGGAAATATAAAATAAATGTTTTTAACCCTTTATATCTCCAGAGGGTAGAGTCCTCTTCCATGGAGGCCATCTTTTTATGCTATTTATTTCTACAGAGGCCTGGAATGAATAAACTCAATTCTGTCTCTAAGACTTATTATATATCACAAGAAAAGGAGCGTGAAACCTTCCCGTCAAAGAAGGGAAAACAGGAAGACCCAACTCATGAAAACATAACATTAAAACAACCTGCCCAAATTTGTATGTCCCCGTTTAACCGCCAAACACAGCTCTGTGGTATACTTTGAGTTCTGAGACCTTTCCATCAGAACCAGCAATTGTTCAACAGTAGCACTTCTGTGGGATAAGACAATGGCAGTAACTCCCAATGTGCATCGATGAGTCTTGGGCGGCCATGATCCCATCACTGGTTCACCAGTAATACTTCCTTAGTCAACTTTGGCAGGTGTTTACAAGATGGAAGTGAGAGCAGCTCTGCTGTATGGTTTAGACACGGTGGCACTGACAAAAAGGCAGAGTCGAAGATGTAAAGATTATCTTTGGGAGTGTGGAGGATGGACTGGATTAGAGACAATCAAACAGAGAGGACAGCCCAAAAGGTGGAATAACGGATCCACTAGTAGAAGGATGCTGGAGATGGAGATGGAGCTGCTAGGGAGGAGAAAAGAGAAGGTTTTTGGATGTGGTGAGAAAGGACATGCAGTTGGTTGGTGTGACCAAGGAAGATACAAAGGACAGGGCCAGATGGAAAAAGAAGGTCAGTTTCTATACAATAAGTGTAGCTTTAGCATTCACTTTGGAGAATAAAATAAAGAATGCAGAATTTAAGTCACTTCAGGGAGAAAAAAAAAGTGTATTTGCAACTGACTTTACTAGTAAAAACATTGTTAAAACAATTGACTTGAAAAAGTTGCAGCTAAACACTTTTAAAGGTATGACGAGTGCGTGTAAAATGAGAGATTGTGAACAGTTTCCATTCAAACGTTAAAAGGAGTGAGGAAAAGAACACAAAGACGTGTGAAACATTAGCCGATACAACTAGGCTGTGCATCTGCTAATGTTTAGTTCAAACTAGTTTGACATGGATTAAACAGGAATGGCTAATTCAAGTCAGAGCAGAGTGGAGCCTCAGTAAGCGGTTTAAAAGTCGGTATGTGTGAGGGCCCACTGTGTTATGTAAATGAACCATGTTTACCGTCACCACTGAAACCCCCGTCTGCCGAGTTATAAATGTACCTTATTGAGTCGCCTTAAAGGCACATTTTCAGCCAAAAGATAAACATGTTCCAAAGTCAAGCTGCGACGTGATTGATACACACGCACAGCGGTGAGCGGATGGAACATTTTATCATGGTCTAAAGAAGGAATAAATACTTTCACACATAACAACAGGAACAAATGTTGGCTTTAGAGAAGGGAGGATTACACAATTTCTCTATTTTCACACATTAAGGTATGAAAAAAAACAAGTTTCACCTAAAACTCAATTACACTGCCTTTTTGTCTGTCATTGTCATATTTCACGTCTTCTCTTAGCTCCTGCAAACGCATTATTACATTATACTGTATATATATATATATATATATATATATATATATATATATATATAAATACACATACACATATACACATTTATATAAATATATACATACACACACATATATATATATATCCATATGTTTATATAGATACATATATACACAAACATATACCCTCAAACCAAAATAAGAAATAAAAAATTAAACATGTAAGTTAAAATACAGGAATAAAGAGCATGCAAATGTAAAGATAAAGGAAAGAGTCCAGTCTCTTATGGCATATATAATATAAATTAAAATAGTCCAGTTAGAGATGTGCAAAAGTTGTCACAGTGCAGATGTGAAAAGGTTGACTAGATGCAGATGTGCAATAGCTGATTAGGTCCAGATGTGCAATAGTTGAGGTCCGATGATTCAGCTATCGTCGGATACCTATCGGAGGGGTACGATGTGGATCACTAGAACACTATAAAGAACTTTATGGACTGCTGTGAGGTTAATCCCCTTCAGATCAACACCAGTAAAACAAAGGAGCTGTTGACTTACCTCAACACGAGGTCCTCACGGAACCCACCTGTGATCATCCAGTAGGTTTTTTGTTACTAAATGTAAGTTTGAATTATGTAAACAATTTTGATTGTTTTGATATCATATCCTATTGTCTTATTTTGTAAGTATAAAAATACAATTGGGAAATCTGTGTTAAGAACGCAAGAAATAAAAAAGACTAATGCTGATTTATTTTCAGACGAGATTTGAATAGAATATCTAGGACTTGGTCCTACAATGACTGAAGATTCAGCACTTCATTTATTGTATAGTGTAGTATAGTATTCTTTCAGATTGAGCTACCGTTTGACACATCCTCGGGGGTTACCTTCAGTATTGTTATAAGTTTGTTCCTATCTGGGTTTTTATTCGGTAAACCAAAACCAGGTTGGATTAAGGGACTTAAATGTTTTAAATTTCTGGTTACATCATCAGCTGTCTACCTGAGAATCAACGGGTGTTTCGGTCATTAATAACAGGACATCCTCCCCTGAGACAGCCCTCAAGGCTGATCAAGTCCCAGAACGTATCCCATATGCAATTGGGTTTAGTCTACATCCCTGTAACAAGGTTTTTCTTATTATATATTTACCAATGTTTTATTCACATTTATTTATTACCCACCCAGTTACTTTAGTAATCACAGGCAATAAAATCCAAATCTAGTATTGGCTAGAATGGATCAAATGTCCGTACTGTGCAAGGTGGACCTCAAGGGGATGACTTCCTGGGTTCCATACACCGCACAGTTCCAGGAAATAGGCATTACACTTAGAGCTGAGGTTAGAATTCTTCCATCCTCAATAATCACCGTCAATCATTTCTCACAGTTAAAAAAAAAAAAGAATAGCATTATGGGTGTTTGTGGGCGTGGCCGAGTAGACTCAGTTATTTTTGTAGTTTCCATGGTCAAGTTCCCGTTTTTCTGAGGAAAAATTAGCATGAAAGCCTTAATGTAACATTACAGATCTTTGACAACAGCCAGATATTCAAAAGTAATTTCAGAAATGTATTTCATTGTCCCTGAACACTGTGACGTACAGCATGCCTCACCCGTAAATCTAAAGCACGTTTTATTTTTGTTCATCGTGATGTGGCTTTTCGTTGAACTTTGGTAATAATTATTCAAATTAATATTAATCACTTTGAAAAGTATTTCTAGAACCATAAATATCTCATCCCTCCTTGACAGGTTTGTTTTTCCAGAAGTCCATAATCAATAATAATAACTGATACTTTATTCATCCCCAGGAAAGACTTTTCACTGCATTTGATCCATCCCCGAGGAAGCCAATATTCCTATGATCTCTTCCATGCTTGGAAATCACACAAAGCTCCTCCCAGCAGTCAGAGGCTGAGTGATATGTCTTTTCTAAAGCTGGAGAAGGTTGAGTATTCACTGAGAGGCTTCAGATGCATCCCTTCTTGACAGTTTCCAACCTTTAAATCAGTCCTGTCCCAACAATTATTTTTACATTTTTTATTTATTTAATTTCTCTTCTTTTTTAATCCTCCATTTTTGGTGTGGAGTCTCTTCATTTGGCTTCATCTAGGTCTTGTTAGTTTGTGTGGCCCTTGTTTTGGTTTGGTGATAGACAGTGTACTCTGACTGCATTATTACGTTTCTATGTTTTGATTGTGAATCTCATTGACAAAAGCCACTTTCCGCTGTTTAGTCATAACTGTCGAAAAAAAGAAAAAGAAATTCAATACAGTGTGGTCCTTTTAGTTTACTTTATATCCCCAATCATTTCGATATAAAGAGAAAAGGGCTAGTATGGATTAAAATTTTTTTCTACGGACATCTGTCTATTCTCTTCATGCACCGATCAAAAAATTTTAATAACATAATCTTCCACATGAATTAGTATTCTATACTTACTGATACTTATCATTTGGGATATAAACTGGAGAAATCAGAGAATAAGGAAACAGAGGCATTCTTTCTTATTTATTGTAGTCATTAGAATAGAATAGAAGTTTTATTTTATACAGCAAACTTTAAAATCATATTTCCACTGGTTTTATATTCCATGCAAGGGTTTGAACCTTTCTTGTATTTGTCAGCCTTATTGACCAGAGACAGGGAATAGTGGAAGTTCTGAGAGCTTCAGTGATGATGTAAAGTGGAATGCTGCCTCCTAGTGTTTTTGAAAACACATAATTTTAACCTGTTCCACTTTTTGGTTAATATTAGTGTTGACTGAATTACCCAAAATAAACTTAACTTAGCTCCACGACTATCGGGTTAGGTGCCCAACCTTCGTGTCTATGGACAAGTTAGACACTAAATAATTGATTTTCTGGGTCAATAACATTTTACACGTAGTTATTTGTGAGTAATCTTTGATTGAACACCAAAGATTCAATATATTTCTATGAAGAAAATTAGGGGAATAATGGAAACATGAATATCAGCATACATACAGCAATATGTTTAATTATGGAGTTTGGTTACAAACTTAATCAAGTTTGGCTCAGCGCCTGTGAAAAAAAAAAAACTTACAAAATAGATTCTGAGAAAGTAAACAGAAGATATTTAAACATATACAAATACAGATCCAATATGGATCAGTTGGGTCACATGACAATAAAATGGTAAATAAAGCATCCAGTTACTTTCCTGCTCTCTGTTAGAGAGTTAAATCAGAAATCTCAAGACAGTATGACATCACTTGTTTAAAGACTTTTGTTTGCGTATGGGGACTTATATTGTGCATTTACTTAAGATTTTGAGATTTATGTTAATTTCAATTTCTCAGTTTCTGACAGAGACTGCAATGTGTGGTTTAAAACTCTCAATCTGTAATAATGGAACCTTTGAACAGTGTGTTTCTGAAAGACTGGTTTCATACTTTTTCTTGCATATACTCTTAAAACACAACCGTGTCCACTTATGACTTAATACCTCAACATGTACTTGTAGACTGGGACCAGTTCAACCAAAGAGTACAGATTAATCCTTCTCAGGCTCTTCATTTGAGTTGTAAAGGAATTAAACCGACCCCATAATTCAGGAGAAATAAGGAGCGGGGAGCAGATATTTTGGTTTTTTTTAAATAATGTAAAATAATTGAATAAATCTAGAGTCTCTGGGGTTTATTTGTAAACTTATGTGTTCTACAAGAAGGAGTGGACATTAATGTGTCTAGGATGGCCATTCTCAACAAACCAGTCACAGCATCGGACTACGGCAGAGGTGCAGCAAGAAAAAATAATCCAATGTTGCTAACATCATACAATTAATTGAAGTTAAATGCAGATCATTATCCACTTCATCCATCATCAAAATGTCCTTTCCCCATATTACAAAATTAACACATAGCTCAGCGTTATCAACCAGAATATGACTGCATAATACTGCCAGCTACACCATCACCGTCAGTGGTAGTTTAGTTGTAATGGTAGTAGAGGCCAAAATCAAGACAAAGAAGAGACGATGGCAGCTACTCGTAGTATGATTTTCATCTTTACTTCCTGTACTGAACAAGCAACCTGAACAAGTACAGGAAGTGACAGAAAGCTGTGGATCAGGAGCTCCATAGGCATTTTTCCATGCTCGGATCTCCCACCGATAGTAAACCACATTTACCCCCTGCTATCTGCATGCATGCGCTGAGGGCTCTCAGAGGGAAATACGGTTTTAGATACAATTCGGACTTTGAAAGGCTGCAATGACCTCATACCAGGTTGAGATTGCTGCTCTAGAAGATGCTAACATGAGAAGAATATTGAACCCAAGAGCAGCGCTCTGCATAAACTTGTCGTCTAGTGAAAAAGAATGAGCGCCATGTCTGACTGTAAACTGCACAGAAAAATTAGGATCAGCAAAAAAATGCATTTCAACATGTCATTGACTAGAAAAGCTCCAGAAAAAGATGCTGAAGTTCACCAGAGAGTCAGTTAGGTGGAATAAAACATGACAAGAGATGAAACACATCTGTCTGATCTTGGATTTGTAACCAATATTAGGGCATCCTCCAGCTGTTTATAACATGTGGAGCAGAAATGTGTGTGTTTGACAACATTAAGTAGACAGATTAAGATTAGAGGGGGATTAAAACCAACAACTGGAACACTGAACTCTTACACATCACTGCTGGTGACTCGTTAACCCCGCAACATTATCATGTTTGAGTGTGTGTGGCAGCAGCACCGCCACATTGTGACTGACAGAGGGAAGGACATGTTTATAGAAATGCCGAAAGTGACAGATCCCGCACACACACACATACATACACACACAAACACACACTATCTATGTTATCCCATAAATCCCAGGCGAAGCATGTTGACATTAAGACTCCAATAAAACATCAAAGCGAGGAGCTGCGCCATGTCTCTTTGAGCATTATCCCTCCTTCTTGTTCCCCCAGTTGAACAGTCTGGACATCGGAGACTTTTTCGCGGGCGCGTCTTTCTTGATGTCTGAGAGAGGACAAGAGAGAGAGAGAGAGAGGAGATGTCAGAGGATGACACACACATGAACATGAGAGATAACAATGAAGTTTGATCCTTTTTTAAGGTTGCAGATGTTTCACCGATCATCCGGCGGTTTCCAGGGTTCTAACTGAATGGTGGGGAATCCCAAAGTATATCCTAATCAGCTACATACATTATAAGCAAAGTGCAAGACATACATGAAATATTTTTTTCTTTCACAATTCTGAAGCCCTGATAAATGGGGAGCATTTATCAGGGCTTCAGAATCAGAAACAGAAATTCTTCATTGATCCCCAGAGTGAAATTGGTTTGCTACAGAGTCTCCTAGAATACTGTTTTGTTTTTAATATAACGAACGACAAACATTCTGAGAAAGGAAATCATATTTACAGATTATGGATATGTACATAGAAAGGTAAGATTGAGTAATAGTGCTTTAAACATGTATCTACAAAAAAAGAAAAAAAAGTTTGCCATATAAGGACTTTCTTTTTTTCAGCTTAGTTCCAAATTTTCAAATTTTAGTTTCAAATTCCAATTGAACAATATACAATAGGTTCGTGGTGATTGATGGAAATTGATGAGAATCTTGTACGAGCAGACACGATTGATGCGTGCCAATTGTATGATCAAAGGAACATGATTTCCAATGATCCAGGGTCCAAAACCACCTCCTTAGTTCGTTTAATGTAAAATGAGATGGTTGGTGTCACACCGCTGCTCAAGGTTTTCTATATGTGGCTGATATTGGTGTATGAGACACACAGCTTTGTAGGACATTTCATTGAATTGTGTTCATCAGAAGAATCCCGCCATTTACGGATGGATGGATGGACGGAGAGATGTGGGTAACCGATGGAAATAGCTGAAACAATTAACACCAGAACCTGTTGTGTTACAGAACACTTTCCACAAAATCACAGAGCTGCATTTTCTGTGCTCTTTTTCTAAAGTAGGATCTATCTTATCTGATAGATGTGTGTGTTTAAACGGTCGCATGACTCCTAGCAGGAATGAACCGTGAAACTTTGGCATTAACTTTATGAATAGATTAGCGAGAAATGGATCTTCCGCCCTCAGTTGGCATTCATCCTGTGCAGCATAACGACCTTTCACTCAGTTTCAATAAATCTCCTCAATTTCAGCCCTGCTTTCCCGGTCATGAATTGCAAATGAAGGCGGCGTTAACGCTGTTCTATCAAAGGGTCAAATTAAGCAGCTACATTATCCATTTGTCTAACAGGAAATCTGCTGACAAAAAAAGAGGGCCAGCATTTGTTTGATGTTTTTTTCATTAGCAGTCATTAGATCAAATGAGATGAAAACATCGGCCAGTGGCAACCTAAAAAAAAAATCTAGGGTTCGCGTACACACACACACACACACACACACACACACGTGCTTACATAAACGACAATGAGAATTTTATCTACTTCAATTAGAGGTGACCATGATAGAAATCCTCAACTGGATAATTCATAAGCTAACTAAGTTGCAGGGACACCGAGGTTGAGTTAAATAATGAACAGAGTGGAGGTAGAGGGGGGAGAGGATGGGGGGGATACTCACTTAAATTCTTCAACATTTTGTTGAGCTGCTCATCCTCCTCTTCCTCCCTGAGAAAAATCACAAAAAAGGAGATTAATAAACTTGTTATACTGTTTTTATACAACTACAAACAGCAGCCATAACATTATAACCACAAACAGTTGTGTTAGTTGCATTAACTATCTTGCCATGAGATACTCAGTGGGTTGGATGTATTAGGCAGGAGGTGAACATTTTGATAGATGAACTGCGGGGGTGCATCAAAGAAAAAGGTTGGAATCCCTTGCATTTCCCAGATCAAAATGAAGTAGTAGTTGAGTAGTGTATTTATATCCAAGAGAAGTCAGAACAGATCATTGGTGTTAACTAAAAACTTCTATTTGACCAAATAACTGAAAAAATGTTTAATTTGTATTAATGTAATATAACTAGTTTGAGTACCTTTAATCTATTTGTGATACTAGAAAAAAAAAGAAAAAAGATTTGAGTCAATATAGGCTGTTGAAGATTATTAATGAATTACATTTAATTTGAAGAGTTCAATCAGGGGGATTGCTTCTACAACGCAGGAGACTGGGGGCTTTTCGAGGATATACCGTTGCTGTCAGGGACAACAGCGTGGGTCTAGTTTTCTCCTATCTTCTTCTTGAACATGCACCATCATGTAGTCGAGGAGTTTCAGCTGTATACACACCTCAGTCTGTCGTCGTCCAGACCTTCTATAATAGCATTTCTGTCGTTGACGATCGCCACCAGTTTGGTCATCAGCTTCTCTTCTCTCTTCCGGTCCCAGTTTGTTTTCAGATTTTCTATTCAAACACAGACACATTTCAGTCTCATATATTCTGGTTCATGTTGTGTCTGATGTTCAACGTGTGGATCCAGACCGGGTTTTTCCATCAGTGTCCTGAGCTCCTGCTCGACGTTGGGCTGCTGTTCCTCCAAATCCTGAGTTCGTCCGCTTCACATCAACACAGACAGAAGTACATTACGTGTACAATATCTGCATCGTTACTACACCACACACAAAGTTGTCCACAGACTGTAGATTCAAGCAGGAGTTCATACATCTATTCCCCTGCAAGCTGCTTAAGAGCACAGTAAAGAAATAAAAATATATAAATACGAGTTTAATTCCTTTAACATGTACACACATTAGGCCAATGAAGCCGATTCTGAGTCTCAATTCGTGACCCAGTCCAGGTTCATACAGAGAAACAGTCCAGGTTCATACAGGGAAACAGTCCAGGTTCATACAGGGAAACAGTCCAGGTTCAAACAGGGAAACAGTCCAGGTTCATACAGGGAAAAAGTCCAGGTTCATACAGGGAAACAGTCCAGGTTCATACAGGGAAAAAGTCCAGGTTCATACAAGGAAACAGTCCAGATTCATACAGGGAAAAAGTCCAGGTTCATACAGGGAAACAGTCCAGGTCCAACTATTTGTGTTTTAAAGTAAATTATGAAATGATTAACTGTCCGCCATGTGTGTTGTTCGGGAGCATCCTGCCTCACCCTGCTCTGTCTACTACCGTCGGTGGGAGGTGGGCTGTCTTTTCTAGGAAGAACTGCCCCACTGAGAGACGGAGGTGGCAGGACACTGGGAATTCAAACTGTTAACCTTCTGGCCACAAGTCTGTTTCACTGATCGCTAAATAGTGGCATGGCCCTTTACTAAGTGTGTCTGTGTGTACTCACATGTAGACCAGCTCAGACTCCCGGCGCATGGCCACCTGCTTGTTCCTGATCAGGTTGAACCACTCAACCATGAGGGAGTCATCTTCACCGTCTGACACACACACACGCACACGCACAGACACACACACACAGTTAATCTCATACAGACTCCTGCCTCTTAATCTGCCTTTTTTTCTTTTCTCATTCAGTCACCTTCTTCACCTTCTTCACTGCGCCGGAGCCTCATCTCCAGTTCAACCCCCCTGTTCTCCAACTCGTTTAGGTTATTTTCAATCTCCTGCAGTTCCTTTACGATGTCCTCCTTATGAATAAAGTCTGGCTTCGTCTACACACGTGACAAACATACAAATTTACAAGATCTATTCAAAGGCAACACGTCATCTTTATAATTTTGTTTATGACTCACTTTTGAAACATTTTAGCGCTCAGAGTGTTATCTTCTAAATGCATATTTATTTTCACCCCCTGAGATTTAATACCTTTGTAACCTTTAGCTCATATTTGGTACCATTCCCAGGTTGGTCTCCCTGACCCTTCAGGAATCCTGAAATGAAAGAGATGAAAGGTCAAATAAATACCTCAAATGGGGCGCATTTCATTGGAGAGAGACAGACGGAAGTTATTTAAATTGCTATAGTTAATTAAAATGATTCTAAATTGCGTATCTGAGAAAAAGCTCAACTTACAAAAATGAGAAAAAAGTTGGGTAATCATGACGAAAGCTTTCTTGGCAGCAACATTGTTGTGTTTGTGTAAATACAAGACAGCAACTATGTTACCTGTTGATGCTGGAGGAGTGACAGAAATGCTGGGTTTGAGAAGGTGAGCAGAGGGAGAAGGACCGACAGAAGGTTTTGCAGGCTGTGACGCTCCAGTTCCAATAGACAATGGTTTAGACGAGGGCAATGAAGGACCAGCCGGTCTGTGTGTGGAAGAAGAGGAAGATCTTAAAGGTCTAATATAAATATTTCTCTTTTAAAACATTCAGAAACAACTGGAACTCAGAATGATCTGCCTTGATCAACAAATTATCTCTTATATAAATATCCTCAGTGAGAGACCCCTAGTGGCAGGAATTTCATCCTGTCTATTTATTTGATGGAGATTTAATTGTTGGACACTTAACAATTGACAGGGCCCGCCTTTTTTCTGTCAAACTATGATTTTGATTCATGACAGTCAAAGGACAAGTCATCTAGGGAAATCGACTCTCAGCATTGACATACTGCAGCAGGGAGGACTCACCAGAGGGATGGAACATGGCTTAGAGGACAACTCCTCCCAACCTGTTATATCAGACTCAGGATTGGAGGTCTTGGGATAAAATGGTCTCAACCTACTCTCAACCTTTAAAGGGAACCTCGGATCTCTGCCTGGATCCGGGCATGTTCAAAAATAAGCATTCAAATCAGAACATATTCAGATTAGGATGTATTTTTCTTAAATTGACATCATCAGACTAAATGCAGCTTCTGCAGGGCTACCTTCTTAATATGTTTTTCATTGGGTAATGGTCCGATAAATCTGATGTGAAATAACTGAAATGAGAGTAAATTGTTGGTTTCGACTGAAAGGTTTATAATAACCATAATGTTTCAGGAAATTATTATTATTTGTTTGTAAACACTTTCATGGACCTAAAGCAGAATAAGATAAGGGTTTCCTTGAATAATATGAGATTAAAATGACCAGATTTACACATTTAACAGATTTTAATAAAAAAAAAAACTTCAAAGGTTACGTAAATATAGAAAAAAACAATTATTGGTTTTATCATATTTACACCGCTTTGTCAGGGACTACGAGTGAATGAAAGTATGGCTGACGACATTGAAACTGATGAGTCTTACTTGGTTTCTTTGGAGACAGGTTTGAGCTTCGACCTCCATTCTGCAGGAAACTCATGTTCTTCTGCTTTGGAGGGAAAAAAAGGATCAAATTACCATTTTTTGCCCCACTGGTAACCATTATGATCATTAGCAAAACTGTCAAACTCTGCACTTTTTATGGAAAGAAAATATTATGAACATTTATTATAAATTCTTAAGAAATACAACATTCTGACAATTGAATGATTCTATGGATCACTGAAGCAAAACTCTGATACTGAAGTCGCTATGACTTGAGAATATGAAGGTGTCTCTTCCTTCACAAATCCAACAAAAACAGAAATTGAAAGTCGAAATATATATTTTTTTAAATTTACTTTAACTGACGTCAGTCTCAAAATGATTCAACCCTTAATGAAAACCAATGCTGGTGACAATGACTAGAACTTTGTAGAGACTCTGCTACGACCTGCTTCAAACATCAAGCACAGCCAGACACTGGCGCGTCATACCTGTATGATTTTATATGAGGCAAACTTGAACTTGAAATTGAATTGAAGTCAGGCGACTGTGAGGGCCACTGTAGAATGTTCCAGGACTAGTTCATAGAAAAAGCCTCAAGATTTTGTCTAAGGCTTGGGATCATTGTCCTCTTGGAATGTCCAAGCTTCAGTTTCTTCACGGATTTTTTCAACTAAGCCTTCCTGATACTTGATGGAATCCGTCTTACCCTCTACACACAGCAAGTGTCCAGTGCTGGAGGAAACAAAGCAGCCCCCAAGCATCACAAAGCCAGCACCATGCTTCACTGTAGGTAAGGTGTTCTTTTCAGCATCATTCGGCTTCATTCTTCCCCCTGAAGACACACCACTAATCTATATGCCTCAAAATAACATTTTTGTTTGCTCATTGTACAAAAGAGCATCCAAAAAAATTTTTCTCTTAGAAATAATAATATCTCTTAAGAGTTTGGGCCAGTGGTGGTGTAAACCGCCACAGCGTGGGGCCCTGATTTAAATTTAGGCTTCATCAGAAAAAAAAAAGTTGAATGAGAAAAATGTGTCTCTCTTGAAAATATTCAGAGGGTCAGTAAGAGAAAAATTTTAGCTTAACTGGTGAAAAAAATCTGCAAACTGTTACATTTCACTATTTTTACTTCTGTTGCATTATTTAGTCTTAATAAATAAGACTAATATAACAGTGAAAGTTGAAAACTTTTGTTTCCCTCTATAGATTCTGCAGGTTTGTAACAAGGACTTTTTGCTTTTTCTTGTAGCCAGCAGGGAAAAAAGTTTAGGTACAGCATGATTGAGCTAATTTATGAAGGCCTACTTGACCATGCACGTTCTGTGACGTGACTATTGAGCATATGTACCCAGCCCCGTCAATGCTGAAACCATCATACCAGCTACTAAAGAGTAAAGTGTGTGAGGGTAACCTGGAGCGTTGAGTGCTGCACTGCCGGGATTTGAGGCGTTTTTGTCTGGAGTTCTGGCTCTGAGTCCAGTCCTGCCATCCGGGCTCGGAGAAGAGTTCACTGTGTGTGGAGTTCGCAAGTCAGCGAGGAGGGACGGGTCAACTCTCAGCTTCACCCTCCCTCTGACAGCATCTGTCTGCCTCTTTGGAGTCTCGACATGAGAAGGTCTGATTAGAGGTGAAGACATATTCAATTTTTTTTATAAAGGAAACTTATTGGCTTCTCTTCCTGAAATCCAGGAAGAATTACGTACACCTCATATGTAACTCTTACTAATTACATATGTAATTATTGCCTTTTAAACAAACCTATAAATCAATCACAAAAAGTCATTACAAACTTGAGCTCCTAAAAATAAATAATTCCACAAAGTAATTCCACAAGCATAAAATAACTTAGGATCCATGGCAGCAATCTTCATAGACAGAATGATGATTATGTTTCTAAATTTCAAAACACACCACTCAATACTTGGTTTTTGATAATAGGAGATTTGGTAAAAAATAATGAATAGTATTTGAGATCTGCTCCAGAAAACAAAGACCACTCCCAGAGTCCAACTTGTATTATTGGAAACAGAACAAATAAAAAGATTAATATCTCTAAAAAGTATAAGGCACCACTTGTTGGTATGATTGTTCACTATACGAAGTAGCAGGAAAGATTATGAAACAGGACAATAATATTCTTTATCAGGCGAATGAAATACGTTTCAGTAGATTCCTCCTGATCAGGATGATAATGTTGAGTACTCTTTTCCACCACTAGAGGTCAATCTAGAGTCATCATAAAGCCTAGATACCTGAGATTGACAGTGTGCGTGCGTGCGTGGTTTGACAACATACATTTCAGTTTTCTTCAACATCGCAGTCGTCGACTCTGGCCTGTTGTTGTTGCTCTCATCAGCCAGTACCTTGGAGATGAAGGCTGCTGCTTTCGTCTTGCTGATATCATTCATTTTTCCTGGATCTCCTGCTTTAGAGTTCTCCTCACCCGTGTTCGAGCTCATGTTTGCTTCCTTTCTGCCAGTACCAGCGGCATTAACAACAAACGTCACTGCCTGACCCAATATGGCCTGTTGGACCTTACCGGTCACAGTCGGCCCTTTTTTCAAGTCAATGCCGTCAGTTGGAACCTTTTTCTCTGCTCTGTTTGTCGTGATGTCACTTTGGAAGAATTTGAGCCTTTCCTCCATTGTCCTCGTTGCTACATTTGAGCTACGGGGGGGCGCTGTGGGCCTGGTGATGTTCGAAGTGGTTGTGGTGAAGGTAGGTTCACCAGTAGACCCTGAAGGTGTAGGTTTGGAGACAAACTGACTGTCTTTAGCAGCAGGAGACAAGCTCTGAGCAGGCCGCAATAAAGGGGACGAAGAAGAAGAAATGGACACTAGCTTAATGTCTTTAGCAGCAGGAGACGAGCTCTGAGCATGCCGCAATAAAGGGGACGAAGAAGAAGAAATGGACACTAGCTTAATGTCTTTAGCAGCAGGAGATGAGCTCTGAGCATGCCGCAATAAAGGGGACGAAGAAGAAGAAATGGACACTAGCTTAATGTCTTTAGCAGCCGGAGACGAGCTCTGAGCATGCCGCAATACAGGGGACGAAGAAGAAGAAGTGGACACTAGCTTAATGTCTTTAGCAACAGAAGACGAGCTCTGAGCAGGCCGCGATACAGGGGACGAAGAAGAAGTGGACACTAGCTTAATGTCTTTAGCAACAGAAGACGAGCTCTGAGCAGGCCGCGATGCAGGGGACAAAGAAGTAAAAGTAGAGACTGACTGGCTGTCCTTAGCAGCAGGAGAGGAGGTCCGAGCAGGCCGCGATGCAGGGGACAAAGAAGTAAAAGTAGAGACTGACTGGCTGTCCTTAGCAGCAGGAGAGGAGGTCCGAGCAGGCCGCGATGCAGGGGACAAAGAAGTAAAAGTAGAGACTGACTGGCTGTCCTTAGCAGCAGGAGAGGAGGTCCGAGCAGGCCGCGATGCAGGGGACGAAGGAGAAAAAGTAGAGACTGACTGGCTGTCCTTAGCAGCAGGAGAGGGGGTCCGAGCAGGCCGCGATGCAGGGGACAAAGGAGAAAAAGTGGAGATTGACTGACTGTCCTTAGCAGCAGGAGATGGGCTGCGAACACGTTGCAATGCAGGGGACGAAGGAGTGGAAGTGGCGGTGACTTTGGGAGGGGGTCTGGATCTCTCTGTCAGCCATGCTGGTCCCAGTCTGGAAGGGGTGGGAGTGGGAGAATTTGTATTGGTTCTACGGGAGTCTGGTTTTATTTGTACAGCAGGGAATTTGGAGACAGAGGTGTTTGTGGGTAATTCTCTTAGTGGTTTAGTTGTGTTCGTAGGCGACAGTATCCTGAAAGATAGAAAACAGATTTTTGTTGCAGTTTTAGTAAGAATAAATGCTTAAGGCTAATTCCTGCTTAGCGTTAAACATGTATTTAGATACAGACAGAACCTTTTTCTCCTCGTCTTCGTACAGTTTGTACATATTTGTGCACAGGTTCATAGAGGATATTGACAAAACAGTCCAGAGCAGTACAATCTGAAACCGATGGGGGCCGTAGAAATCAAATTCAAGGAAGAGATGCACAGATTTACCATAAAGATTTAGCAGCAACATGGCCCAAGGATGGATATCCAATAAACCAGTGACCGACATTACTACAGAGAGGGAATGTAGCACAGAATGCTGAATAAGCTTATTCTGGTTCAGATAGAAAGTTGACAGACCAAACAGTGACACCACAGTTTGCTGTGTATGACAGTGCGTAGCTGCAGACCGGTCAGATTGTCCATGCTGACCCCCGTCAACCACCAAAGCCACCCGCAATGGGCACATCCGCTTCAGAACTGAACCAACGGGAGAAGGTGGCCAGGTTTGATGAATCACATTTTCTTTTACATCATGTATATGGTTGGTGTGTGTTTGTTGCTAGACTAGGGAAGAGATGACACCAGAATTCACAAGGGTAGGCATTGTGGTGCGCTGTTCAATATTCTGCTAGGAAACCTGGAATCTTACCATTCATGGATGTTACAACCCCTTTTTAATCATTTTTGCAAAAAACCAAGTACCCCGCTTCATGGAAACAGTATTCCCTAATTGCATTGGCCTCTTTCAGCAGGATAATGTTATTTACCACAATGCAAGAAGTGATTCAGGATTGGTTTGAGGAATACAACATGTTCAAGGTGACTTTGCCTCATTTTCCACGGATCCCAATCCAATCTAACACCAGTTGGATGTTTTTGACAATCAATTCTGATCCATGGAGGCTCCAACACACAACTTAAGAGGATTGACTGAAGGCTGATTGGTGTATATTCCAACAGTGGAATAACACCGCAGTCAGTTGGTAATGCTGCTAATAATAATGAAACCATTTGGCAAACACTTCACTAGAACAATGTTCAACAATTAGCTGGAACTAATAATAGTAAGGTTTACTCTTAGTTATCACATTGTTATTGTACACAGTATAAACATGATAACATAGTGCCATGAAATCTCTGCATCCGACCCGTCCCTGAAGAGCAAGGGGCAGCTCCTGTGGAGCTTTGTGGGAGCAAATTGGGCTTCATTAACTCAGGGACCCTATGACAAAGTCCCTAGACTGCTGGTACATTCTGGGGATTGAACCATTGGTCTTCATTGCCGGGGACGACCACTCTATCTCCTGAGCGACAGCCACTCAAAGAGTTGTCAAGTTTTCTGATGACAGGGCAGACTTTGACATGGACAAGTAATGCATCAGTTTCTCAGTTACATCAGTAATGTATCATTTTATTCCACTTGGTCCTCAAATGTCCATTCTGGTTCTGAAAATGGTATTATTTCAATATAAATTAATTCAATCTATCATTTTATGAATTAGTTATCCTCTTTGGCTTAAAATCTAACCTATGATTAGTCTTTTGTGTAGAAGATGCAAATCAATTCAGGCTACTGTACAGAGCTCCTTACCGTGCACAGCTCCTGTGATAGAGCTTCCCGTCCACTAGGTGGCGCTGCACCAGATGAACATGCATGTTACAGGACACACACTTGCCACTCAGGGTGCCCGTCTGATGGGGTGTATCAACCGGAACACCCTAAAAAGAGGGAAGAGAAGGTTAAATGATATGGAAACTTCCATCTTAGACAACTAATCTAGTAGCATTATGTAGCTGTAACTTTGTTGTGGGGGATTTGGATTGTTTGTACACACACATAATGATCTTTGTGGGAATTCGGCTTCGAGGCTACCTGAATGGTATTCTTGATTTGTCTCGGGGAGGCAGTGGGCCTTGTGATGTTGGAGGAGGGGGGCGGACTGTTCTCTCTGGCAGATTTGGCAGGGGGAAACACCTGAGATACCACCGGCTGGTTCTTCTTCCCAGTACGCTCATCTGAAGGGCTTTCAGCCGGGCGCTTTATACCTCCCATACCACCAACTGCGGCAACATAAACAGAGACGGTTGAAACAGGAAGATGGTGAGGAAATGATCTGCCAGACGCTGATACTCACTCGGGGAGCGTCCATGGAAGTAGTTGTAATACTGGGAGACGTATGTCAGGATACTGAGGCGGTCAGGAATCTTCAGCGCCACCATATCTTCTGCATCCAACAGAGCTGGAATCCCCAACTCCTCCTCCGCAACTCTGAACGCCTGCAGATAACATGGGCTTTATCCAGAGGAGGAAGCTCAGGCTGGATTTATGGGAACTAGACTGAGGGACTAGATTTTAATGGAACAATAAAAGACATAAAAGCGCATTCTATCCAGGCCTGCCACAATTATTACATGATCTCACTGCAGTGGTTTGAGTTAGCCACAATTACGTTCAATAATTGCTAAAATTGCCTCCATTCATCGGTACAAAAACAGTTGGAGGGAACAGACATCATATTTCATCAATAATTCCACATTGTTTACTTCCATTTGATGATTGACTGGTTAATGAATTGGTTGCTCTAATTCTGCTATGACTGAAGAGCTGAAATATTTCAATGAGTGCAACAACATTGTGGATTTTTGAGTCACAAAGTCAAAAACCACACTGCTGTGGGCACTTGTTGTTTTTATTTCACACCTATGGATGAAAAACTAAATATAAATAGAGAAGCAACGCTTACAATTTTCTTGACCGATCACTAATCACGGATTTCTTTTCTTTAATGTTTAAAAAAACTTAATGAGTAATGTATTTTAAGTAATCTTATTTTGAAGGAATGTATTGGAAGTAACATGGCAGTAGACATTGTGTTCTGTGTATGTATTCTGACCTGTTGAAATTAACATACACTGAAATTAACATACACTGTTGAAATTAACATACACATACTATATACAATATAGTATGTTTCTTAAACCAATTGTAAGACATTTCGAAGTGAAAATAAATGTTATATGTTATATGTTTGCTTTGTTCAGGGACTTCAGGGCTTATGGATGGCTCTGAGCTCCCGCTAGCTTTAGCCACTCTGCTAACGTTAGCTTCATAACTTGCTATGTTCCTCAGGGTAACTAAATTTGAAGTGTGTGATTAAGTTTGCTGTGGCCAAAGTTTTCTCGGTTGTTCCAGTTCCTGGCATTACAAATTGCAAGCTTTGTGTTTTCTGGTTTGCTTGCGATATATTTGGAGCCGCTCTAGCTCGAGCTTGGTTTGCGTGTACGGTGCATATGTGTAACCGGCACCCAACAGGCCTCAGGTGAGTATGTTCGGCTCATGGCCGATTTCATCAAACTATGATTCCCGCCAACGATTGATCAGTGCACAGCTAAATATATAGGAAATCTAAAAAAAAGTGGAAAATGTTAAATACGGACGATACAAAATAAATATAATTAAAAAGTTGGTATACAAGTATGTCATATTAAGATATATATTTTTCAAAAATGCGGTTAAT
Source organism: Lophius americanus (assembly GCA_037951165.1). Taxonomy (NCBI): domain Eukaryota; kingdom Metazoa; phylum Chordata; class Actinopteri; order Lophiiformes; family Lophiidae; genus Lophius; species Lophius americanus. Next base: position 338,984 of record JBBDHG010000091.1, on the reverse strand, counting down.
ATGTTACAAAATGTTAATTACAAGAACGTCTGTTTCAAAAATAGTCAATAACTGTAGTAAATGAGTTGGTTTCTCAATTGGAATAAGTCGCTGACAGAAATATTTTTGATTTGATTAGTTGAAAAAGGATTTGCACAAGCAGGATTACGAATAATTAAGTATTATTTTGGTACTGACATACTATATAGTATATTTGTATACTGACAGAAAACAGAAAACTATGTTTTTGAGGAAGCGATTCATCTAATTTAAAAAAAAGTCAGCATTAAAATCAGCTAATACCATAAATCGCAAAAACTCTGTAGATTCAGAGCCCTAACATTCTACTTTTAGTAGAATGTTAGGGCTCTTGTGCCGTGTGTAGGTTATCCCTCCTCCTCTCTCCACCTGCTGTGCAGAGTGGCTGCAGCTGAGGACACTTTGTATAGTTGGAACATGAACAGCCCTGATTGCCAGTGGGCCCATTTGGTAGCCATTGTACTATGTGCTCGAAGCTTGTGCTTAACCTCAGCCTTTTATACTTTCTATCAAAAAAAGAATCACGTATGATGTTTGTTGTATGTCTTCTATATGAATTTTCCTTGTCTTCAGCTCTATTGCAGACCAGCCTTGTTTCCCAGACTTTTTGAACCAACATTAAATGTCAAAATAAATAAATCATTCTATTAACAATTTGCCTCAGAGTCTCTCTTTTTAAAATCCCGTTAAATAGTAACAATGTGTTATTCCCCTACTTTTTATGACTAACTGTATCCTTTGTTGAGAGTGTTCAGGGGCAGCACTAGCCAAATATTTTATCCAAACACCAGGAGAGCGCCTAAGCAGCACTATACATTTCAAGCTAAGAGGTTAGAGAGATCAGTGCCGAACAGATGACACCTCATGCATGAGAGGTAAAACTTCAACCTCAATATAAAAAAAGTCCAGTTGCTACGGATTTGACCCTCAGATCAGACCAACATTCAATATCTCATTACAACGGCACCTGTTGGTGGATTAGCTACATCAGAAAACGAGTCAACATTTTGTCCTGACGTTGTTGGATGTAGGAAGGATCTGAGCAACTTTGAAAAAGGCCTAATTGGGATGATTGAACATCTGTGTCTGAGAATCTGCAGGTGGTGGGGTGTCCCTGGTCTGCTGTTAACAGACACAAAGCTAAAAAATAGAACAACTATGAGCTTCCACAGATTAAAGAGTAACTTATGCAGCTTCCTTCAACATCTGATTACTACTTCCATTATGAGGCTACCTGCCAGGCGTTGTCTAAACAAGTACAACTGTTGGACATGGGCGCCCAAGGCTCATCGATGCACATGGAAAGCAGAGTCTAGCCCCTCCCACAGAGATGCTACTGTAGTATAAAATGGTGAAGAAGTTCAAGCTGGTTTGTGTAGAAAGTTGTCAGAGCACACAGGGATGTTTTGGCAACAAAAGGGGGACCTACACAATATTAGACGGGGGATTTTAATGCTATGGCTTATGGGTGTAAGTTTAGAAGTGTCTTCTATTATCTTATGCTTTTTTTTAATAATAATAATAATAATACATTTTATATATAAATTTGAATTTATTTTGGTTTAGCCAAAATAATAGAAGAAAACAAGCAGAATTATCACCACAGACAAAACCTGCACCTCATACGCTCAAAGAGCAGCTTCAGTCATTTCCAAACCAGATTCCACGATTCCATGGAAGCAGAAAAAAAACAAGGAGAGACAGGCTGGAGAGCAGCAGCATAAAGGAGGCAGTAATCAGATGATCAAAGAAGCTGTATAAACACCATATACTCTGATGTGACCTATGACCCTTTAAACACACAACGTATTGTTGTTTGATGTTTTTAGTCTTCTCTCGGATTTACTGACACGAACCAAGCCAAGTTTAATTCTGCTTCGTATTCAAAGTTTCTGTCTAACCAGAAATGGAGCTCCACGTAAACAAATGAAAGTAACAAGATGAGCCATACAAGTTACCCAACATGTGGTGCTGGAGCCATAGCCAAAGCTGACACGCACGTAGAAGCAATATCAGGCGGAAGACAAATATGAACTTCATTATTGATTAACTATTGAGGTTTTTATTCAGCTATTTAGTCTATTAAAATGTAGTCATAAATCCCCAGAGCTGAGTGTAACAATATAAACCAAGTGAGCCAAAAACATCAAACATCAAACATGTTTCAAGATGTTGGCCCTCATTCTGATCTTTTTGGAATAATTATAAAGTTTTAATAAGGAATTTAAGGCTAAGTCACACGTTACGTTTCTGGTTAAGGAAGTCCCTGATCTGTAACTAACACCAAAAACATAAGCATTTAAATATCTGAAGTGACAGGAGAAGATCTTTTTTTTTTTATCTGATCAGCAACTACGTTTAGTTGCTGATCAAGAGAAACTCCTGACGGTAAGAGTTTCTCCCTGAAAAACTCCCAATCCCCTGCATTGTAAAAGCAATACTCATGATTGAACTCATCATCAAAAGAAAAAGCCTCATAAATCATTTCAAACAGTCCATACTGACTCAACCCAACTATTTCCATGTAATCAGTCATATGCCCTAAGATAAGATCCCATCGTGACTCAATAACGAAGATTAAAACAGTTTATTATTTTACTGAACTCAGTAATAAAACAAGAAAGAGTTCCTTGTGTCAATTCTTATGAGCTAAATATAGAGACAATAGGATTTTTTATTTAGTTTGAAAGTTACAGATAAGAAACTGCTTTTATACAACATAAAATCTCCTGGGGTAGATTCATATGAGCCAATTTGGAAACAATCGGAGATATGGTTGGGGAGTAACAATAAAATAAATTAAAATGGGGTTTCTTGTCAAAACACCCTTTAGCAAGTAAAAAGTATGAACAATTACAGACAAATATGACGATTGCAAGTTAGACTTCCTTTGGGCGATTCATGAGATAAAATTGGACATCCGACCAAAGATAGGAAGTTATTTCCAAAGACCAAGGTTTTAAGTAAAAATACTGTCCCTAATAAGTAAATATGAAAAATTAGAGTAAAATAAGACACCTAAACAATAGATCTCCTCGAGTCGATTTATAAGAACTAAATTTGGACTAAATCGGATCAATAGTTGAGAAATCATGCAATGACCTATCCAAAAATCAATCCAGTTCTTCCTTGCATTAAGAACTGTATAAAGTTTGAAAATGGTCGATGAAATAGTTTGAGGTATCTAGGCAACACGAAGGATCTGCAGCAGAAATTGCGGTGGAAGCAGCCCTTACCATTCCAGATGTGTCCCATTTTTGGGGATATAATAAGTGCATCCTCTATCAGAATTGCTTCCCTCCTCCTCATGGACTGGTACAAACACTAGTTGATGTCATCTTATAGGATGGCAGTCCTCTTCAGTCAGAGCTGCCAGAGGTTGCTGCAAAGTCAGGCTGTCCCTAAATCAATCCGGGTTTTCAATGGGATTAGCAGTTCCAGAAAGGTGGCATTATTCTCCTCCAGAAACTGGGCACATACCAGAAGAAGGAGAAGGCATCTCTATCATGCCTCAGGTGGTTTCTTATTGTTTTGTCATGCACACGGCTGTTTTGGATGCCACTGTTCTCTGCTGCTGTAGCGATTGCTGGTTGGAACTTGTTTCTGAGGAGCAGCAGCAGAGATGACGACTTTATATGTGGTCGACCAGGGCGTGGGCAGTCTGTTGTTCTTCTTTTCTTGTTACTCTGGCTTATATAACACTGGCAAAGACATTTATTGTGGAATGCAACTCAGCATTCTCCACCCGGGCAAATTAAGTGAAATGCCCTACCTGTCAGTGGCCCAATCCTGATCAGAATGGTCCAGCAGCAGCGTTCTCACAGATGACGATCTCCACGTACAACACGGAAGTAGTCATTTCGGCTCAAATGGATGATGGAAATTTGACCCCATCTCCAAAAACCAAATTGTCAGGCTCACAAAACTCAGTTGAGTTGATACATTGATCACTCATAACATTATAACCATGTGCCTAACATTGTGTTGGCCCCCTTTTTTGGGCAAAAAAACCGCTCCGACCAATCTAAGCACGAACTCCACAGGCTTCTGAAGGTGTGCTGAAGGTGTGCTGAAGGTGTGCCATGGTATTTGTCTCCAACATGTTTACATTAGATCCTTTAAGTCCGAATAAGTTACGAGTTTGCAGCTCCATGGATGTGTTTGTCCAGAATGTCTCAGGTGCTGGATTGGATTGAGAGCTGGGAAATCTGGAGGATAAATCGACACCTTGAACTCGACATTGTGTTACTCTCATAATTCCAGGACCACTTTTGTAGTGAGGAAGGGAGCATTATCCTTCTGAAAGAGGGCACTGCCTTTAGGGAATACAGTTCCCTTGAAGGGGTGAACTTGCTCTGCAGGAATGTTTAGGTAGTTTGTACGTGTCAAAGTAACATCCAGGTTAATGACAAGACCCAATGTTCCCCAGCAGAAAATTGTCCAAAGCATCACAATGCCTCCCCTGGATTCACTTCTTCCCATAGAGCATCCCGGTGCCGTCTCTTCCCCGTGTGAGCAATGCATACATATCCAACCACGCATACTTATCAGAGCAAGCCACCTACTTCCTGGTTATGAAAAAACATAGAATTGTTAATATTTATCCAGGCTTACATATAATGGTTATAATGTTTGGTATAAGTATAGCAGGATATCATTAATAGACAACACTACAGTAAGATCCATAAACTAATTTACGCCAAGACGTTTGAGCCTCTTTTACCCACTGTGGACCAATTAAGCAGTTTTGTTGAATGACTCAGTCTGTGGTCTAGTTCCTATGTTGACGTGACCATTGTAGGAATTTGGAATTCGGTAGAAGAAAGGGAACAGAATGGATACTCCAACCCTTATGACGCTACGGAGCCCCAGTTTAGAAGCTGTGATGTCAATATGTGTTAGGAGATGTTTGGATAAGAACCAGCAAGAACTTGTTCAGCAGTTTGTGCGTCAGAAGCTCTTCCATGGATCAGACGATTCCTACTAGCCTTTGTTTTCCATTTGCATCAAAAAGCCTTGCATGACCATGACCCTTTTCACCAGCTATCCTTCCTTAGTCCACTAACCACTGCAGACAAGGAACACTCGACAAAACCTTCAGTTCAGGAGATGTTGTGACCAATTTGTCTAGCCATTGTCACTTGGTTCTTGTCAAAGTCACTCAGATCCTTACACTTACACATTTTCCAGGTTCCAATACATCAACTTTCGGACAAAATGTCAACTTTCCGCTTAATATTTCCTACCTACTGACAACGAGATTATCAACACCATTCACTTTGCCTGTAGGTGTTTATACTATTATGGCTAATAAACAATAAAAATTAGTGGTGTTTTTTTAATGTTGTAGATGGCAATTTACTGAAAACCTATGCATGAGAGACAGGAGTGTCATGCAGCAGAGGTCAAAATGCAGACTGTAAACATGTCTTACCAGTTTGTTGTTGTCATAGACATTCTCCTTCTTCAGTGAATCAAAGTTGCTGCAACAAGGGAAAAAAGTGTTACTGAACTCATTATTCAACTTCCCTTCATCGCATATTGGCTAATCAAAACTAAACATGAAACAAGAAAACAGTTTATCACTGGTAAAGTAACATGTCTACAGACAATGTGTTACATAAAAGCTGAAACTTCTAAATACTGCTTCATTATAGCTGTGAAGGTGTTTATAAAAAAAAGCCATTTACCTTTATTATGGTATATAAGTGCTTTGGCCTGTAAACAGACCACACTAGTATGGCTGCCGATAAAAACTGGAATGGAGTAGAATGGATTGTAACAACAGTGCCTCTTCTAAAACTGAAACAAAAGTCTAAATGCAGACGGATCATCTTATATCAAAATTACTAAACAGGTGAGAGGTGACTATTATTACCTGGTGGACAAAAGTAGGAGCCTTTTCAGTTTCCTACCCAAAGGATATGAGATCCCATGTTAATCATGTTTAGCTACAAATGAACCCCCTTCAGTCCCTTATAACATATTCAGACCCCCATCCATGTTTACGTTTCAATTACAAAAGACGTTTTAAAGAAAGTTGTTGCTTTAGTTTTATGGGAAAAGATACATTTTTAAAAGTGAAAAAATTTGCTTGCAATTCGAAACAAGATGCACCTCTACCGTACATATTATAGGGATACTAATAGTTTCATTAATAAATAATTTACAGGCTTTGAGTTATGCCCCAGAAACCCTCATCTGGAATAATCTGGTAAAATGGGATCTTTGAGGGGCTTCTGTCTGACACAGAGCAAGATGAGTCCCATCATCACAGTGGCAATACAACCAGCGAGAAACCAAGCACCACACACCATGTGGCCGTATGTTGACAGCTGAGTTGAATGCCTGGGGCGGACTCCACCGTTTTCACCATTTATCTGTCAATGGTTTCATGAGTTTGGCCTTCTTATTTGCTTTGACAGTGAAGTGTTTCACACTCTGTTCCTTTTTCTTGTGCCAAAGTTTGATCCTCCATCAGTCAAAACAGGAAAGAGTTATCCAAAAACAATGTTTTGAACGATTTTAGAATTGAGGCGTTTAATTGTATTATTTCTGCTACTTTAATCTAAAAATCTGTAAAGTCCCATTAAAAGTCAGATTAAGGAAATTGCACATTCATGGATGAGGACCCGCTCCCTTTTGGAGAAAGAAAGAAAGAAAGAAAGAAAGAAGAAAGTTTCGAAAGGTTTCGAGAGAAATAAATCTCGAAACCACTGTTAAAAAAAATTATACATAGGTGTGAATTTTTATATTGCAATTAATAAACAAAAAGATACCCTTAAATTTCACATACTGCACCTTTAAACCTGGATAAACTTATTCTTATCTACTCTGGCCTGAGGATCCGTGTGAATCTGGTGAAGGAGCTCCAGAATCCAGTCCTCATATTCCCGCAGACCCGGGACACTGAAATGTGTTTCCTTTCACTAAAGAACTCATTAAAACTACCTAAACCTTCAAAAACAAGTAATTCAGACATGCTGTATTTAGTTAACAGAAGGACAGCACTTAGCTGTGGTTCTTCTGGGGGTCTATAGAGTCTCGCAGACCACCCGTGGGGTCCGGGATGTCGCACTGTGGGTACTTACATGATGTCGGGTCTGTGTTTGTGAATTAGGGCGCAGAACGCCAGTCCATCTCGGAAGGACGTGGTCATGTTGGTGATGTTCACATCCTGGTAGCCCTGACACTGCACACGGCACCACTGCTGCAGAGCCTTCACGGCAGACATTCCCGCGTTGTGATCGTGGACTGATCTTGGTGGGAGCTAAGCAGCAGCGGTAACGCAGCCGTGGGTTCTCCTCCCCCTCCCTCCAGGAACAGAGCTGACTTTTCCACAGTTGCTGGATACGGGAGGAAACAAACTGCAGGATGCAGTCCGTGAATCACCTCTTCCTCTCTCTGACAGTAGAAAAAAAGGTGTGTGTCACCTGTGGAAAGTCTGATGTGACGCGTCGTGGGTGGAGTTGGTGCGCGCGCGGAGAGTGATCCCAACAGAATGATGTTGGTATTTCCCTTGATTATCTGCATAGCTGCATGAGTTCACACCCTGACCACTGCGCACTAAACTGCATTGACTTTTAACCTTTAATTATATTGATTCATTTTTAAGTTGATCTGTTTTGGATATTTTCTAGTATGTTTATTGAACTACTTAATTTTGGACTGTGATAAATACATCAGAATGCTCGCATTGAACCATAGGCAGATGATTGGACATTAAAAACATACATTTTCTTTTTTCTCTTGATGTGGAATTTGATATTGCGAGGGTTTATGTGTAAGCCCCTTATTACTCAAGCATCAAGAAATCAGCTTAACAATTCACTTTTTTAATTTCTGCTTTTGATGGATTACACAATGTTATGTGGACAGACTATTGAATTAATGTTTGCTCTAGACCAGTGGTCAACAACCATTTCTAAGCCAAGATCAATTTCCATGGCAGATGAAAAGCAAAGATTTACCATACCTTCGACAAACGTAAGAAATAAAATCCCATGCAGAAATCGTATATGGAACAATGCTGTATCCTTTACTGTCAATACCTTATGACCATAAATGTGACAACTGACATGAGCATACAGAGCAAATCGTATTGAAAACATGAAAATGTGAAACATTGCAGCTTATATTTTGGTATCAACAAAAACTGAGGTATCAAGGTGTTGGGAGAATAATAATAACACTCTATAACAATGCAGAGAAATGAACTCAAATCAACCTTGACATCTGTTTTGTATTCAAACTACATTCTCAGTGTGATGGTTGTGTCTGCAGTCCATCAGTTAATGCACTGTAGTTGGGTTGATAGATGGAGACGTCTAATCTCACACAATCAGCAAGATGCCTGTCTGTCAATCGGGTCCTATGCTTTGATTTAATGATTGTCATCTGGGAAAATGCCATGTCACATAGTTATGTGGAGCTAAAACAGGCTTTGACCTTTGCAGCACAGAAGGAGAGAAGACAGAACTTATGTCTATTTATAAGACCTCAAAAGTGGCCGTTGTAAGCCTTTGCTTGTAATTAAATGTCATTCTGCATTTCAATAATTTCCATGTCCACATCATTTGGTAAGGAAAACACGTTCTGAAATGTAGCAGCTACTGCCTCAGTGTCAGTGGTAATAAATGGGTTGCTGATGAATCTCACAATATCCTCAGTTTTTTTGCATTTCCTCAAAACGCCAGTCAAACTTAGCCCTCGGTTTATCCAGGTGGACACAGAATTGTTCAGGGTGGGCTTCTCTCACATTATGTGAAAGTCTTTCCAGTTTAGAGAAATGTGTGAGTTTCCAACTCAACACCCTTCTAATCTGTGTTGAGTTCATTCATATTGGCTGTCAGGTCACATAGCCACGCGTCATCAGAGCGTTCTTTATGATTCCCTTCTTGTGACTCCAGGAAGGAGCGAATCCAAGGCAACAGGTCAATAAACTACTGCAAAACCTTGCCGCAACTTAACCAGCGCACCTGAGCATGCAGGATCAAATCACCATAAACAGCTTCTACCTCGTCCAGTAATGAGTTGAATGAACGGTGCTGCAGTCCCTTAGTCCTTATGGAATTAACAATCTTTATCAACAGCGTCATAACATGGAAAAAGTCCAAAACCTTACTAACAAGAGCTTGCTGGTGAATAACGGTGTTAATTCGCAAAATATTGAAAATCGGATTTTTGGCGGCATAGTGCAATAACTACAGCGTGCCCAACATAGCTGGTGCCCAATCCGTTGTTATAGCAACTAATTTATGCAAAGGAATGTTGTTGTCACACACGTGCCATTTGAACGCAGCGCTTACGTCCTCGCCGCTCGTCCCCTCCTTGAGTGGTAAAAGAGTCAGGAAATCTTCTTTTGTAGTTATATCCACAAAAGCCATTCGAACAAATAAAATCAGCTGTGCGGTATCAGTCACATCAACAGATTCATCAAACTGCAGGGAGAAGTACTGGAACACCGATTAATCAATGATAACTTGCTGCGATACGTCCTCTGACAGCAACTCTATTCTTGTCGTGGTTGCTGGATCAAGTTGCAGACTCGCCATTGCATGTTTGATTTCATCCTTAGTTTTATAGTCTCTGCACAAGTTTCGGCAGTTATTGACATGACGTCCTTAAACAACTCTCCATTGGTAAAGGGCTTCATATGTTTAGATAAAAATCAACTCGTGCAAAATGATGCCTCGGCTGCTGCTTTATTTTTGTCCACTGGTTTGGTAAAAAGAGACTGCTGGGCCTTCAGTGCAGACTTTACCTCAGTCACTTTGCTGGTGCCCAGGGCTCTATTAGGTGAGTAGTCCTCACTAAACTTACTATGATTTGCGGTGTGGTGACGTTCTAAATTCCCCCTTTTAAGCGAGAGCAGCAGATTGTCGAGGCGAAAGGGTTTGTCTTTAACTAATGTGAAAAAAAAATCATGTTCCCATTCAGAGTGAAAATTGTATTTTTTTTCACCGTTTCTCCTCCATCCTTACTGTTAGCTAAACCAGACTCTTCTTCTCTGGTATAATTCAGGTGTCACGGACTCGTCGTGTGTCGTGTGAATGAACCAACCAGGGATCTTCCAAATTGGTGTCAAACAAAGAAAGCAGATTGGTGGAAACCAGTAAATAATTTCAAATCAGTGTAGGTCACCCTAGAAGGGTTTGAGATCCACCTGTTGATCGCGATCGACGGGTTGGCGACCACTGCTCTGGACCGTCATTAGCTCTTCTGTTTATGAAATAAAAAGAAAGAAAGAAATTCAGCAGCAATGTTCTGAATTGAATTCCACCCAGGGCCTCTCTGACGGTCTGGGTAGTTCATGAGCAGCAAATCAGAAATGGTTTTGGACCCAGATCAGTAAGTACTTTATGAACTAGTAGCAGTATACTAAAATAGATTCAGGAACCAGCATAAAGATCAGTGAACCGAAGCAGTATGATCCACTTCATACAAACGGCTCAGATAATCACAAGAACCCCGAGCCTATGGCCAACGTGGGCCGAGCTGGTAGCCCTAAGGACGAAACAAAGACCACAAAGCCTTACATGGCTTAATAAGATTTCCAATTTTTCTTTTGGTTTCTATTTATTCTTACTGGAACGGTTCTATGTTTCAGAAACAAATAATGAATAGATCTCTAACATCAATGTCATGTATTTTAAAAATATATTGGCATCCAGCAGTCAAGCTCCTGATTGCAAGTTCTATTGGAGCTCAGCTGAAACGTCCCTGTCCAAGAATCTACAGTGGCCTTCAAGTTCTAAATAATCTCATTATCTACACCCACATCACATAGACTAATTTAGAAATTGTAATTACTCATTTTGTCTGTAAATTATAAGTCAAAGCTTAGATGGACGATAACAAATATGATCATTTTGGTCCCCCAATGCGGTATCTTTAACAGTTTTTAGGGGGGCCATCTCAATTTTGACAAATCGAGGATCACAATTATTATTCAGCAAAAGAAAAAACAACAGAGCACAAAACATATGTCACAAACAATGGAAGTGAAGCCGTTTAGAGATAAATTGGTGTGGATAGTCCGCATAGTCCAGCCCACGAATCCAACTTGGATGGTAAAATGATGGCCACACAATACCGGAGTGCTCCCCAAGCCCACCCGCTCCAGAGAGGTCTGTGCAACGGTTGAAGCAAAACTACAGCTACTGCTGCGAACCACCTTGGTCCCTGAACTGCTTCTGTGGTAACGTTCCTGGCCATCAGCTCAAGGAAAAGGTACGCGCTGTATAGCTCCCTCTTCGCTGAGTTGTGTTGTCCAGCTGCTGAGTAGACCGTTTACCTCTAAGTGGTTGCAGGAGTCGGCTCAACATTTTTTCCTTTCTTAGAGAGCAAAGATTCTTGGTCTTCACGTGGGAAAAAGTCTGATCCTCCATATCTCAAATTCACAAACTTCTCAGGAAACGAACAGCTTTCCATCAAATCTTGATTTATTGGTTTTTAAAGGCGAAGCCTTTCTTCATTGGATTTTGGCACTTCAACCTTAAAACTCAAAAAAGCCCTCTCTAGATTGGTTTGTCATTTGTCTTGTGTTTGGCCACTGTACAATCATGGCAGCGCAACATGGCGGCGTCAATGGAAGATGATCCATCCCCTCTGGAGACGTTAAGGGATTTTCTAAGTACATGCTTATGAAAAAATTTAAGATAAGATTTTTTATTTACAACTGATAATACACTGAGAAAAAACATAGATAGTAAACAAAATACCTGTAAATTTCTCCCACTGCATGTTTAAATAGACGTATAAACTGTGAAACCAGTTAACCAGGTGTGGTTTTAGTTCGTGTGAGTCGGCCTGCCTCGTCCTGTCTGCTGGGTGTGTCAAACAGGAGGGTGGTGTCTGTTCACCCAGTTACCTGACTCCTTCACCGCCCAGTCTCTGTTCACGCTGCAGCATGCCGCCTGCAGAGAGAACGCTTCTCTTCTGAGTGATATAAAGAGGCTTTCTTGTTTTTTAATTTTCTCAAATTTTCCTCAAAATACACGGATCCTTACAGTATTTCTCCACTACTTTTTCACTTATTGTAGGGTCAACCTTGTACCCTGAGCCCAATAGCGGATGCAAATAACACCTGGTGGAGCATGGAGCACCTATTCATTTTTCATGACATTGAAAAACTATTTCATTAATTTCCTGTACCTTCTTATCCTGTTCAGGGTTGCGATGCGGGCTGGAGCCTATCCCAGCCCATATTGGGCTAAAGGTGTGGTGCAGCCTGGACAAAATACTAGTTCATCGCTCAAGTTTACACATGCAACCTACGTGACCGATTCACTGTTACTGCATGTTTTTGAACTGTGGGAGGAAGCCGGAGAACCCAAAGAGGTAAACCACGCAGACACATTGAGAACAAGCAAACTCAACACAGAAAGCCCCCTAAAGTCAGAAGTGGGTTTGAACCAGGAGCCTTCCTGATGTGCTGTGAGGCCAATTCCTATACTGATATATGAAAATTCTGGATCTGCCTCAGAATATAATCAAGCCTTCCTCCCATGATCCACCCTGACACATACTTTCCACAAAAATCCACTGACAGACAAACAAACAAGCATATGTGATGGCATAACCTCTTCCACCTTTCAATGACGTGAAGAAAATTTTATTTTAATGTGTTGACAGGGTCAAATTTTGACTGGCTCTATCAGAGAGCAGCAGATTTCGCCACACCTTTGAGAAACACTGTAATCAAATGACTTCAGGTCTGGACGTAAATACAGATAACAGATTTTTACCACAGCTGAACAAACATTTACTTATTAATGTAAGGTTACATTTACTAGAATATGTTCACTTTCAAAATCCTTCACTCTATCATTTAATGAAACATTTGTCATTATTAGAGACCATTACTAAAGCTTCAAGGCTTATTAATGGTCTCTAAATAGTAACCTCATGACATCAGAGGTCATCGTCGTTCCAAGAGGATGAAGCACACTGATATATTGACTTTTCCTCTGGCAGGTTGACGTTTCTGGTCTTGCTTGAAAGATTTCGTAATTAGGATTATTAGCGAGATCACACTCATTTACTTAATGGATTTTAATTAAACTTGCTGCTGGGATGTTTTTTTTTTTATCAAGTATCTTGATAAAAAAAACTCTTTCACCATTATGTTTCCATTCAAGCAAAAACTGGCCTTCAAGCATGGCTTTTCAGTCCTAAAGTACAGAAACATTCAAAAAGTCCTGTACTCGGTCCTCCTCTCCAAATGCCAAGTACACAACCCCCACCATTAACCCCCCACCACTCCAAACACACACATACACAAATACTTTTAATCCTCCCAAATCCAGACAGGAAATGCTCACGTCAGTAGAGCAGAATGCTTTTTAGAGACCCCCACTTTTCCTCCCCCTCAGCTGAATGATGTCTACAAACTGCCATCTGGAAAAAGTTAGCCTGTGAACGTTCACACAGGGCCAATGAAAATACGTCAAGCAGAAGAGGAGGATCATTCAGTAATGCCATCAGAGGGAATATAGTTGTTGGATTCATCTCTGGAGCTGATGTACAAACGTTTGGTGTCACGACTCATGCAATTCAAAGTATTACCGCTTCTTTCAACTTAGGAGCCTGTTGTTGTTGTTTATGCGCAGAGTAGCAAACTCCAGAACAGATATAATTCTTATCGGAAAAACTGAAGTAGCTGTGCTCTCAAATGACCCCACGTATCTTAATGAGAGACATGCTGAGCGTCTTCTATCTGCAGAACCTCCGGGTTAAACATGGTGGAGCAAAAACCACAGAGTGACAGACTGCAGAGAGACAATTAAAGGGAAACAGAGGAGAGGAGGGAAGAGAGAAGAGGAGGTGATGAAAAGTCAGTGGGAATCACTTCTGTGACATGAAGCCTGTTAATGACTCCAAGAATATATGTTGTAAAATATGGTCAGCAAGTCAATCTCACTGTTGGTCCTTAAAGATTTTATTTAATTCTAAAAAAAATGAGATATAAACAAGAACATTTCTGAAAAAGATGAACGTGTGCCTAACGGTGTAATTAAAGCCTGAACCTGTACTGTTTTTAACTATATGAACCTGGACTGTTTTTAACTATATGAACCTGGACTGTTTTTAAATGTATGAATCTGGACTGTTTTTAACTATATGAACCTGGACTGTTTTTAACTATATGAACCTGGACTGTTTTTAAATGTATGAATCTGGACTGTTTTTAACTATATGAACCTGGACTGTTTTTAACTATATGAACATGGACTGTTTTTAAATGTATGAATCTGGACTGTTTTTAACTATATGAACCTGGACTGTTTTTTACTGTATGAACCTGGACTTTTTTTAACTATATGAACCTGGACTTGGACTGCTTTTAACTATATGAACCTGGACTTGTTTTAACTGTATGAACCTGGACTGTTTAAACGGTATACATCTGGACTGTTTTTAATTGTACACATTTGGAATATTTTTAACTGTATGAACCTAGACTGTTTTTAGCTGTTCGAGCCTGGACTGTTTTTAACTATATCAACCTGGACTGTGGTAACGGTATACATCTGGACTGTTTTTAACTGTATGAGCCTGGAGTACAGCTGATAAAACTATAACTATTAATACTGGGAACTTTAGACCTGTTTAAGATTAAAACAGGATGCTCTGTTGAGAGTTGTCGAGTCAGTGAGTAAGATTTGTTAACCAGATTACTTTTAATGTTTTTACATGAGCTAAAAAAAACTTAAAATATGGTTTAAATATGTTATCAGGTATTGGTGGAAACAGCAGGATCTGCCAGGTCTTGAACACTGGAATCACGGTCATGACAAATTGGAAGATTGCCCCCTCTAGTGGGGCATGTACCCTAACACCTCGGATCAAAATAACCAGTAGATCTATCAGCCATTACATTATAAACACTGACTGGTGTAGTCAGAGTAACATTGTCATGTTACAGTGGCACCTGTGACCTGATGGTACATATCAAATGTTCTTTATCCGTTCTTGATTTTTTTTTTCATTTGTCTTTATTTAAAAAATAATGTTGAAAACTAAATGATCACAGATCATTGCGGTTTAATTGTGAATATGTTCACCAACTTGACTTAATGCCTTTATTTTCACTTTCTATGCGAGTGGCTGGCATCTCAAGATACCAATTCTTCCCATATGGACAAACTCTGATCTGTCATAACATCATAACCACTGATTCGTTAAGTAAGAATAACACTGTTGGCATGCCAACTATCAGGAAGTGGAATGTAACAGTCAGGAAGTGAACATTTCTGTCCTGAAGATGATATGTAGGAAGTAGGAAAAAATGGACAAGTAAATAGATTTGAGGAACTTTGGCAAGGAGCAAATTCTCATGGCTATAATTTTGGGGAAGATCATCCCCAAAAGTTTAGTTCTTGTAGGGTGTTCCTGGTCTTCAGTGTTGAGTACATACCAAAATGGTCTAAGGAAGGATAACCGGTGAACATGGGACACAGTCATAGGCACCTAAAGGCTCATTGATGCCAGTATAGCCTGTCCTGTCCGATCCAAAAGAAGTACAAATTGTAGCACAGATATTAGTTGAACAAACGCTAACTCTGGTTCTGATAGACAGGTGACAGAACACAGTGCAAAAGAGACCTTCACTATATTAGAAAAGGTGGCTTTAATATGATGGCTCACCACAACTAGAATCTTTCCCGAAATGAAAAATCAAGACATTAATTTTCAGAATCGTTGTGCCCCAAAATATGTTTATCATAAAATATAAAAGATCCAATTGAGTTCCAGTAGTTTCAAAATATAAGTGTAAACAAATTTACGCAATTCCACAACAAAACAAATTTTATTCATCATAAAATATTGCAAATCTTTAGTCATTATTTCTGTTACCTTAGAACAAACAAAACTTAATTCTGCATCCATCTCTTTACATGCGTAAAAATACTGTATTTTCGCTACGTTTGGTTTTCAGCACACATGCATCAACAGTTTCAGACCAAAACAAAATACTGTAAGTGCTGCATTGTTGTTATAGAAATGTGCAAAGCTGTCATAGCTTAATAACACAGCATCAAGTGCAAACATAAGCAGAATGAGTCAATCTATCAGCCGATGAAATGCTTTAGTTTCATTCCTGTATCCGATCCCTGATAGACCCACGCTGCGAAAATTCATATTAAAATGTCTGCAGAACACTTATGGCTGGTAAATGATACTGTAGTCATGCATAGACATACAATGGCCCTCGGCACTGAAACCAGGCTCATGTAAAGCTGAACAAAGAATCACCTGGAACAAATGCAAAAAAACAACAACACACAAACAAGGATCATAAGGCACCTTAATATGATACAACACTGCAGTAGTGCACACAAGAGGCTGAATTGGAGCACAATATTTAACGTCGTGAACAACATTTGCTTTTATTTCTGCTGATAAGAATTCCAAAAATTGGAAAAGATTCCTTGAAATAAAAGATGCAACTCAAAAAAAAAAAAAAAAGGTCTTTTTTGTTTCGTCTTCAGACAGATATTTAAAGCAGTGTTTAGACTACTGTACATCAGTGATTGTGTTTTCTTCTTTAATTCCCGTGCACAGTGATTGTTGTTTCTTCTTTAATTCCCGTGCACACAGTAAATGTTCAAGTCTGTATTTGGAAATGTTACACTGTAAATATTAATATTAACACAAGCAGGACCCCACTCACCTCAGACTAGAGGCTAGACTAAATCAGACAGTAAAACATTTTCACCTGGCGCCTTAAACTCTATTGCTATGAGTACAGAGACAAAACATTAAGACATTATTATGGTCCTAATAATTCAACCCCCAGCAGCTAATGGAACCAAAGGATAAATCTGATATGATGGATCACATCCAGCTGATGGTGAAGTTCTGACTGAGGTTCAGACCAAGATCT
This sequence comes from Lophius americanus, assembly GCA_037951165.1. Classification (NCBI taxonomy): domain Eukaryota; kingdom Metazoa; phylum Chordata; class Actinopteri; order Lophiiformes; family Lophiidae; genus Lophius; species Lophius americanus. The sequence continues at coordinate 322,075 of JBBDHG010000091.1, read as the reverse complement.
ACAACCGTTAACACCTGCAGAGAGAGGCAAGAGAATCATTATTTCAGCATGAAAACATTTATTTGTTCAAAATACAAAAGAAACCTTCATGAAACATTCTGACATAAAACTAAATTAGTGAACATCTGACTGCACCATTTATCCAATTTTAATCACAATCACAATTTCGGCTTCTGACATTAAATTATTATGATTGAGCGATAAATGAAAACTCTGCTGCAAAGCAAATCAAGAGCTCCCATAAGCCATAACCAATCAAAAACTGCTCAAGTGAATCGCCCTTCATCAACTCAGACACAGCAGCAACCCTATACAGCACGTCAGTGAATCTATCCAGATCACACAGAAACAATGTAATCATATTTAATTAAGCAAAAGATATTTGTCCAATACAAAAAGCTTCAGGAAAATGGACACAATTATTTATCCAAAGTAGGTTTAATGCAGTGCATGAAAGACATGGAGGGGAAATAGAGAGGGATCTCCGTTAATGGACGACATTGCTGCCACTGACCTGTGTTCAAGCAAAACAATGCAAACATTAAATCAATGAATAATCATCATTAAAAACTGGGATCTCTATATTGATCAACATAATTGGGATGGTCATGTTTGTCATTATCGTGCAGCCCTGATGCAGATTTAAGGCACTTTTACTCGGGCCTCTTTTGTTCCAGACTTCTTTTTCCAAACATGTAGGAAACCTCGCTGAAAAATTGGTCCGAATCTAACAGTCAGATTTTAGTTTGACAAGAACAGGTGGTCTAAGTCTGGGTCAAACTGAACTATGGTTCCCTTTGCTCACAGTGTAAAAGAGCTTATTTTGGTGGGTCTGACTTTCTGACCAATTACAGGAAGTATTAGAAATGTAGTATCACTAAAAATCAAAAGAAGAAAAAAATGGAAAATGTTAAAAATGAGTCCCAGTTGCTCACTAGGAGAGAGAGAGATGAGGTATTTAATAGAACAGGAGGAGAAGACTGGCGCATGAAACAGGACATGGGTATGTCGTGTTGAAATGTGAAACCTAAACTGACCGTAAATCCAGAGCCTGGGTTGAACTTGTGAAAGTGCTGTTATTTAGGTTCAGCACAGAGTATTCGAACACCAGCCAAAGTCATGCTGTCATGACCGATTAGTAACTTAATAAAAGTACCCAACTACTGTACCCAAGTTCCACCTTAAAATATTTGCACTTTTTATATGAATTATAAATAAATAATACATTTTCATGTATGGGCTGAAGAATCATGCTTCTAAATGTCAATGAAAATGTAAAAGTGGCTGAATTTTATGTTTAATAACTTCTGCATGTCACTGGTTGTTTTGGAACATCTCATCTGCTTCAAGGATTTACTATTTATCATAAAGAAGCTAAAGAATTAAAACCAAGCACTATGATGGTTTACAATTTTCTGTGTTTATCCATTCAGCCATAAGCCTTAACCTTACCTGATTGTCTCTATATGTGAATGTTGCATCTTGGGAGTTCACCAGGACTCTTGTAGGCCTCTTATTCACACCGTAGAAGGAGGCTGTCTCCACAGTGATGTATGTGACCTCCACGCTGCTTTGAAGCACCCCTGATGTCATCACATTCTATAACATGAGCAGATTTAGGGTCAAAATGTTTTTGGAAGTGGTTTAAAAATAAAAATAAAATCAACAGATGCTTTTACTACCTCCGATATAAATTATATAGTTATTTATGGTGATCATTGAGTAAAGCAAAGACGTGAGCTCATTATCATATTTAATCTCAACTGCCTTCCTCTCAATTTACATCAAACTGTGCAATTAATGAATTCCACCCACGTACTCAAAACGTCCCCCTAGGATAATAGAATTACTCACTCTTTGTCAATGAACATGACCCTCCACCAACACACACAAACCTCAACTGAATCACATACATTCACAAGCATTTAATTGAAGGAGTGAGCCACTGGTAGGTACCGAAGGATGACTTTTTGATGAGTGTGCGTACCTGAGCCACATTGAAAACGATGTAAGCATACTGGTTGGTCTCATAGGTGTCGAGGCTTTCTCCGTCGTCCCAAAACAGATCTCCGATGGCTGAACCGTCATCAGAGAGAGCCGAGACCAGATGGATAGGCTGACCACTGGTCACCCACATGGTCATATTGGGGGCCTGTACAAATATACCACACAGGCAAAAACTTTAGAAACGACTGACCAACACCTGCACCAAAAAAAGGCAGTTAATTCTAAAAAATATTCCATGATGACTCGGGTGATTTGGGGTGGTAGGAAGGTTCTTTTTGGGTTAGTTTACAATAGCAGTTAATCAAAATCACACAAATGTTTTTGTGGTGTAGATATATACCGAACAATAAAAATACCTCCAAAATATCATGCAAGTCCATGTTTTTCACACGAAATCATCTCTTTGATGCACTGTGTGTTCTGACACCTTTATCAGAGCCTGTACTAACTTTTGATAACCAATGCAGACCAGGAACAACCTACTAGACCTGCAGTTCTGGAAATGTTCAGACCCAGTCGTCTAGCCAGGACAATTTGACCCTTGTAAAGTCGCTTCGACCCTTACACTTTCCCATCTTTCCTGCTTTCAAACGGGTCAGCGTTAGGACAAAATCCTCACTTGCTGCCTAATATAGCCCAACCACTGATTTTCCACTATCCACCAGTGCAATGATAGTAAAGATAACCAATGCTATTATGACATCACGTATCCATGGTTATAATGTTATGGCTGAGCTGTATAGTTTGCTGCTGCTTGGATACATAACATTCAATCACATCTCCCTGAAGAGTCAAAGTACCAAAGAGTTCCTGACGGACTAATTATCAATTAATCTTGTAATTAACATTTGTCTTTACTTCATGTTGCATTCTAATCTGTTGGTTGGAAGCTATGGACTATAACAAAAGCCACAGTGTGAGAGTTTGGTCCTAAATTCTTGACCGACTTGTCTGGTTTTGGACTGACAACAAAAACAAGTTTCCCCCGGTGTTTCTTTTACGTTTGTCAAATTTTATCCAGTGTAAACATGCCTAAAGGTGAGGAAATGTACAATCAATTATACATTAAACTGTGTTTACCTGTGTTGGTGTGACAGAGCCCTCACGCAAATGGAGGTTGATCTTATCTAGAGGTGCCTGGAGTCTGAGTTCTTCACCTTTACAGCGCACAGGGTCACCCTGGAAACCACAAAACAACATGGTTAAAACGTGGACTGTAAATATACTGTTTAGGGGGACTACGGATAATCTGGGCCATACCGTATAGTAGTCATACCACAGACCCTCTGGGAAGTAACCAACCACATAGTCAACACCAGGATCCACAACTGGTGTCACCAGTAAACTCTTCCCCCACAGGAACTGTTTATCAATCCCATATGTTCTTACATCCTTTGGGAACCTTTTTGAGTAAATACATGACAATTGTCAAAGATGCTGGAGCCTCCAGTCAAGGAAAAACAGCACGAATAAGAGATCATTACTTACTCAAACATTAACGGCCGTGCAACAGTGTGTCCGTGCACGTGTGCATGATGGAAGAGAGTATAGAGGAGGGGGAAGAGGGAATAACGCAGCAGCAGAGCCTCTTTCATGGCTGTACGAGCCAGGGGGCTGAAAACTGTCGGGTCCTGCGGCTGTAAACAAACCAGTTTAAAATTTCCATATTGGGGAGAAGAACGGACGACAGTAATCTAAACAGAATCCCAAGAAAGCTTATATAGATCCTTAAGCTTTAATGTTATCTCACATTCATGTCGATGGCGTTGTGGTTGCGTGTGAAGGGATAGAAAGCTCCCAGCTGCATCCAGCGGACACAGAGTTCCTCCTGTGGCTGCTCGCTGAAGCCACAAATATCTGCTCCAACCAATGGGATGCCCAGGAGGTTAAAGGTCAGGATACCTGAAGGACAAAAAAGAGGCAGGTGACAGGAGGACAGAAAGATCAGTATTAAGAGACATTAAAACTACAAGTGGACAATCTGAATGGGAATTTCTAGCTTCGCCCAAGTTAGTCGGAGGAGGCCATATGATCTGTGCCGTTTCTTTTTCAGATTTCAATGCAGTTTTGAGGAAAGTTGGGCCCGGGGGAGAGAAAAGGCAGTTTAGAATTTGAGGCCTCTACAGAGGATGGTATGGTTCCATGATGTTATTATGAACAAATCCTACAACAGTTATGCCAAACCTCACCCTCTTTCTGGTTTTAGTTGAAAATGACACATCAAACATAGTCTTCAATAAATCTTTTAGTGAAAAATCATCTGTGTCATAACCAGGTCCATCAGGGGCAGAGTAGAGCAGGTCATATACGGAGTAATGTGTTCAATAAAAAGGTGTGGCTGTTTCAAAACAAGGTTAAAACGTGCTAAACAATATAACCAACAACAAAGATAATACAAGTAACAAAAAATCATTAAAAAAAGAACATAATCTACTCAGAACTACATCATTTTGTTCTCAACAAACAGCACAATGTATATTAATAAAGATTTTAAACTTGAATATTTCATTCATTGAGATCTGATCTGTGATTTAAATGTTCCCTTCATTTGTTTGAGCAGTGTACATATGTACATATACATACATAAATTATGATGATATTATTATGAGACAGTCATAATAAATAAAGAACCTTTCAAACATGAGGGGCTGTGTCCACACTTTTGACTGGTACTATTAATTCTTATCAATACATAGCTTGTTATAATTTATTTAAGGAAATGATCTAACCTGCTATAGACATGTACAGGTCTTTCCACCTGCTCCTGTTGTCTCCCAGCCAGTGACCAGAGTACATGCCCTGACTGGGGAAGGTGGAGCGAGAGATGACAAAAGGTCTCTTTGCAATGATCCGCTTCAGAGCACTACAAAGAGAACACAGAACAGAAAGAAGGTTAAATAACAGAACCTTTAAATGTTCAGAAATGTATATCTTGTGTGTGTGTGTTGGTGTGTGTAGGTATTTACCTTGCAGATGCCTTAGCTTCCATAAGCCCATAGAGGCTGTGCATATTATAGTGTAAGGACTGCTTATGCTGTGCGGTGGCACACAATGTTTTGGCTCTCAGCAAACCCTCTAGTACGCCTAAAGGAAGAAGGAATAATTTTAGACGTTGACAATCATATTAATGGTGTATTGGTTACATTTGTAGTGTAAAATTAGCTTCAGATCCCTACCGGGTGTGTATGGAGGATTTTCAAGGTTGTTGGAGGGACAGCCGTTGGTAGAACCATCGAGGAAATTTGACGGCTCGTTCATGTCCTAAGAGATGAAAAATAGACCAAGGGTGAGGGAGAAGGTATGAAATTCATCATTTAAGTCATCTTTTGATATCGTCTATACTTACTATCCATAACCCATCAAATGACACCTTCTCATGGAACCTTTGAAGGTTCTCGTACCACCATTCATGCGTTGCTTCATCAGAGAAATCCGGATATGCGGTCAGACCAGGCCACACCTGGAGGAAGATATAAAGAATTTTATTAGACCTTGAACGTTTCTGACAGCAGAGATCAGGTCGTGAGATAATCTTGTTTTTAATAAATCATTGCAGGGTCCGGTTTCTCACCTTCCCAATAAGTGTTTTCCCTTCTGAATCTTTAATGAAAATGTCTCTCCTCAACCCCTCATCATACGGCCAGTATGAGCCTAATGGCTGGGTGCTGCTGATTCCTGGATCCTGCAATTTGAAACGACTTTCACACAATCATGCCAAATCGGACATGACATGCATGAAAGTAAACAAAACCTCTTCTTTACCAGAATCATGACATAGCGCTGATTATGATCATGAAGGTCCTTGACCATATCAGGCAGTGTGGCAAAGTTTGTTGAGTCAATGGTGAAGTCCATGTATTGGTACATGTAGTCAATATCGTTCCACTGGACATCCTGAGAATAAATTAACACATATCAGGTTTTCACAAAAGAACCCAACAACCCCTACTGATAAACAAAATCATCAGCTGGGGAAACACTACCTGAGGTATCTCATAAGTTCTCATTTTCTTCACAACATCCCAGGTAGAATCACTAGTTTTGTAGCCCCAGCGACACAGATGGTAGCCCAAAGCCCAGTAGATGGGCATGGCTGGATAGCCTGGTAAAAAAGTGGGATAGTAATGGTGTATACAGTGTTTTATTACATTTCATTTCTACTATTACTTTTCACTAAACATGCAGTCAGAACAGAAGGGAGAACAGCAACAATTTTTTAAAAGAGTTCTAATCCTGTCGCATACACTTGTTCCTATAGGGGAACGGTTAAAAGAAGGTGTGTGGTGGACCCTAAATTCTTCAGATTTACACAACAGACAAAAGTTTAAGTTGATTGGAAGATGTGTCCAGATGTTTGACTAGAGCTGTATGTTCCTATGAGTTTGCCTGTTTAATGTAATCTTATTAATTCTGAAAATATGATGAGGATCAACAGGAGCACTGTAGTTCATAAACGAGGAACATCTCATTCCGTTTTTTTAATGCAGATATTTTAAACAACATTCCCACGTGTGCACAAGGCATCAACTGACCTACGACCTCAACATACTGTTCAATAACTGCACCCGGATCAGGACCAAGGAAAACATAGAAGTCAAGGATTCCACCAATAGTGCGCCAGGTGAGGGCTGGGGCAGGCTGCAGGATCACATCTGATGAAAGAGAAAAATAAAATGTTCCCTATTTATAAAATCATTCTTTTGAGTTAGTTACAAATTTTCCCACTCATATATGGCTCTGTGATGACGATTAACAAAGTAAGAGCTGAGGATATAATGAGTTAGAATAAAATGATCATAAGCTGCTCATTATTAATGTTCAAAAGCAGCATGACCACTGATATAAGCACAAGATGTAAATTAAACAGGAAAAAAAGGTTGATTTTAACATTAAAACTAAATTTGTTTATCATTTGTAATGATAATCGGAATATTAAACTATTCAAAGCTCAGAGATTGCAAGCCTCCCCATTATATTATTGCAAGATGTAATACCATGATCTTTTGACCCCCATAATATGCATTCTCAACCATCAAAACCTACTCCTAGATTTCTAAATCACACTGGAATTATTATTACTTTGGCAAGTTTTCCAGGATCCAGCTCAGTAGCTTAACTTGACACTGAACTCAATCAGCACAGTTTCAGCTTCAATTTGACCCTAGTTGCAAATCTGTAGCATTAATATTATTTCTATCATAAGTCATAGAACAGTCAACACATCTGGAATATTACTTGGATCCAGATCTAAATGGAATGTGTGATAATCTTACCAGGATTTCAACTTCTTATTTTTGTCCAAGCATTCAATCAATCTTTATTTATATAGCGCCAATTCACAACAACAGTTGCCTGAAGGAGCTTTCCAGAAAGAGCAAGTCTTTATCTAAAAATATAATTTTTAGTCCAAATATAATATCTTGTAATTGCTTCTATCCTGAATTCATATACAAACAATTCTGGATTCTTATGGTAACGTGGATAACCACTAAAATGTCCTGGATTATTCCTTGGATCATACACTACATAAGTCATCCTGCAGACAGACATAAACAGATAAACAAACATGACTTCCTTATTAGAGGTAATCAAGATTGTAAATAAGTACAATCGTACAGTTAACACTGCTCATTATCTTCTTAAGAGAATCCAACAGTTCCTTCCTTATGATGCACTGACTGGTTGACGTTTATTGATCCTGAAATCAAGCTCTTGTGTCACATACCTGTGCTATGCTTGTTGTTGCTGCAAAAATAACCGTTCCTACATCTGCAAGTAACTTCTTATGACATAGTGAAACCAGAAATGAAAGGTTATATCAAAAAGATTCAGATTAACTAGCAGTCTAACCCATTGCATTGCTGTTCAGCAGGAAGACGCCATGAGCGTTCCCTCCCTCCTCCATTGTCAGATAAAATGGATGGACTCCATAGAGGTTCGTCTGCATCTACAAGGCAGAGAAAAACACAACAATATTAAAAATGTACAAAATATATCTGCTCATTCAAAGTTGTAAAAGCCTCTTAAATGTTACTTTCACTGTCTTTTTTCTCAGGCAATATTTTGACAAGTGTAAATGATTAAATAAAGGTCAGTTGGGTTCATCCAAGTGTTACCAAAAGCAGAATGTGATGCAGCAGGGACAAGGTGAAGACCTCAACCAGCCCAAGAGCTTTTTCTTGCTCTGGCATTCAGTTCAGACAACTTAAGTGATCCCAAAGGGCAATTAATGTGTAGCTCACCCAGTCGATACCTTCAACCCTAACAGACAACAAGGTTTAGTCAGATGTCAGAGGTAACAGGTAAGCAGGCGTGGGACAGTATCAGGGACAAGTTGCAATATATAAAATCACAGTTCACAAAATAAATACTTAATAATCTTGAAAATGAAATAACAGCCATTTAAAACTAGACATGTGCTGTCATACCAGACAGTAAGGGCATATCCCTGAAAATCCCCCAATCCCCTGCATTGTACGAGCAATTCCCCTGATTAAACTCCTCAAATTGAGTGTCATTCATTAAAAATCCCAAACAGTCCACATTGACTCAATAATGAAGATAAACACAGTTAAGTATTTTTTCTGAGTGCAGAAATAAAATAGGAACGATTTCCTTCAATTCATATGAGCTAAATTTAGACACAATTGGACTTATGGTTGGGAAGCTAGAGATGAGAAACTGTGTTTTCCACAAAAAGCTAATGATGATGATAAAGATCAGAAACAATTTTTTTGGGGAAAAAAAAAACACAGTGAGTGAAATATGAACAATTACAATACAATATTAAAAAAATACAAGTAAGATCTCCATGAAGCGGTTCATATGAGGTAAACTTTGACTAAATCAAACAACAGTTAAGAAGTAAAATAGCTTGAGTAAAATATGATAAATATTAGATAGATCTCCTCGAGTCATATGCACAAAATTTGGACTAAATAAATCTTGTTAACGCAAAGGACCTGCTGCCGACTCAGCAATGGCGATTCCACAATATCCCCGACTCATCAGGCATATAAAAATCACAGAATTTAATAGCTGTACATGTTTACAGTACCTCTAAAATCATTCATCATTCATTCATAAATCTAAATATCGGAAGGTGTTCGAAATAATTGTGGGTCATGATTGCCTGATGCATATTGCTAGAATGTTTAACAACAAAGAAAAGACAAAACAGGAGTTTGCATACCGTAGGAGGCACATCTCTGGCCCACATGGTGAGTGTGGTCCAATTGACATCATGGAGAAAGGTGGAGCGGTGCTCGCCCAGGCCGTAAATGTACTGAGTCGGAAGTGAGGTGGAGATCTGGAGAAACTGATCCGCATAGAAGAGAGGAGCCACTGTGGTGTTCAGTCTGAAAGGGAAGACATTGAAATGGGGCACAGAATTATATCATTAGCTATCTTGATACAGCAAACACAGTTATTTCCACAGCTGAAGGTTATTCATTTATTTGTTTTTCATTATGGTATGTCCAATGCTGGACAACCCTTCTACCCAGAATAACAAAGCTACTGAAGTCAAACTCACAGCACAGCTCCACTAGACTTCCTCTTCACTATTAGACCAAATGGCTGTCTTGAAATCTCTGCAACATAGTCTGGACTTTCTGCCTTTTTTGTGGCGTTGGGAACAGAGATTGGAACCTCAAAGCGTGAATTAGAAGGGTCAGCAATCTAAAATGAGAAAATAAACAACTAGTAATTAAATTATAGACCACAAAATATACAGCATTGTATAATAATAAGAACTAAACTAAGAATATTTACAACAAGAGGAGGTTAAATAACACAAGGTATGATTGTGCAGAACACTAACGAACAAATGACAGCCTTTGGAAAGTTGAGGGCATTGAGTTTGTGGAGCAGTCCATCAGAGGGGGAGATCTTTGTGATTCGTTCTACTGTAATTTCTTTGAGGAAGTGATTCAGTGCAGTTGCGTTTAATGCTTTAAAAATGAAAACTTTTTAAAGGCTGAGTATAATTATTACTGTGACTATTATTGTCCACCCCATATGTCATAGGTGCTCTATTAATGGAGTGACATGCATGGCATCTACTAATTGCATGTATGAGGAGTACCTCTACTTAACTCCAGTTAACATCTTTTTTAAGCCATGCCCTTAGGAACAGCCATTATATGTCAAAACCAGTTGGCCTCAATGTTGGTATGCCAGAAGTACACGTAGTCATCTTCCCTCCTCTGTGTGAATTACAGAGATTATAGATCCCAGATTTAGAAACGGTGGGAAAATAAACATAAATTCAATAACAGACCACAAAATAGACCTAGTATGTAATAAAACCTATGTGAAATGACACAACAAAGTTAGAAAATCTAATAAGAACCTGAATAACATGGGTCTGTAAAACAAAATAATCTAATATGTCCCTGAATAACATGGGGCTGTACAAGAAAATTCAGAAGAAATTTTCTTTTTTCTTTTCTTTTTTTTAAAAATGTAGTTTTGGAATTATACTAGGAATTATTTTTTAAAAGTTACATTCTATGTTTTGCCTGTACTTTATCCAAAATAAATGAAAGGAACAAATAGGACAAATAAATATGTTTCCAAGCTTTGAAAAGGTGAAGGAATTGCTTTGTTGTTTATTTCAGAAGGTTTGGATCATTATGAAAGCATAAGATTAAATCAGATTTGACATATTCTTAAGTAAGTATAAGTATTCAATGAATTGGAAAGGCGCACACCTGTCTATTTAAGGTCCCACAGTTGACACTGCATGTCAGCACAAACCAAGCCATGAAGTCCAAGGAATTGTCTGTAGACCTCCGAGACAGGATTGTATCGAGGCACAGATCTGGGGAAGGGTACAGAAAAAATTCTACAGCATTGAAGGTCCCAATGAGCACATTGGCCTCCATCATCTGTAAATAGAAGAAGTTTGGATCCACCGGGACTCTTCCTAGAGCTGGACGCCTCGCCAAACCGAGCAATCGGGGGAGAAGGGCCTACGTCAGGGAGGTGACCAAGAACCCGATGCTCACTCTGACAAAGCTCCAGCGTTTCTCAGCGGAGAGAGGAGAACCTTCCAGAAGGACAACCACCTCTGCAGCACTCCACCAAGCAGACATGTATGGTAGAGCGGCCAGACGGAAGCCATTCGTCAGTAAAAGGCACATGACAGTCGCCTGGGGTTGGCTAAAAGGCACCTGAAGGACTCTCAGACCATGAGAAACAAAATTATCTGGTCTGATGAAACAAAGATTGAACTCTGGACTGAATGTCAAGCGTCACGTCTGGAGGAAACCAGGCACCGCTCATCACCTGGCCAATACCATCCCTATAGTGAAGCATGGTGGTGGCAGCATCATGCTGTGAGGATATTTGGCAGCGGCATGAACTGGGAGTCTAGTCAGGATCGAGGGAAAGATGGATGCAGCAATATACAGAGAGATACTTGATGAAAACCTGTTCCAGAGCGCACTGGACCTCAGGCTTGGGCGAAGGTTCATCTTCCAATAGGACGGCAATCCTAAGCACATAGCCAAGATAACAAAGGAGTCGCTACGGGACAACTCTGTGAATGTCCTTGAGTGGCCCAGTCAGAGCTCAGACTTGAACCCGATTGAACATTTCCGGAGACATCTGAAAATCGCTGTGCACCGACGCTCCCCATCCAACCTGATGAAGTTTGAGAGGTCCAGCAAAGAAGAATGGGAGAAACTGCCCAAATATAGGTGTGCCAAGCTTGTAGCATCATACTCAAAAAGACTTGAGGCTGTAATTGGTGTGAAAAGAACTTCAACTAAATATTGAGCAAACGCTGTGAATACTTATGTAAATGTTATATTTTTGTTGTTTATTTTTAATAAATTTGCAAAAATTTCAAACAAACCTTTTTCACTTTATCATTATGGGGCATTTTGTATAGAATTTTGAGGAAAAAAATGAGTTTAATCCATTGTGGAATATAGCTGTAACATAATAAAATGTGGAAAAAGTACAGCGCTGTGAATGCTTTTCGGATTCAATGTATATCATCTGGCCTGTGAAAGCCTCTTCTTCCACTGCCCCATGGGTCCAGTTCTGATACGCCCATTATGTGCTTATCTTACCTTCAGCGGGGTCTACTTGTTAACCTCGACCAGTCTACTGCTACAAAGCCCAATTTGAAGCAAGCTGTGATGTCATTGTCCTTCTGGTACCTTTCTTACAGAGCAAGATGCACTTCTACATTTCATTTCATTGTAGCTCTTCAGTGGCGCGAGCAACAGGTGCGGTTGCAACAAGATAATCAATGTTATTCACTACACCTGTCAGTGGTTAGACATTTATGGATGATTGGTGTAAGGTTTACGTAGCAAACATTTACTGCATGCTGTCTGACTTTTAAACAATTATCACTTACCCTGACACGCAGTCTTGTGTTCGTCTCATGCCGTATTTCCACCTCTAGAGTAAATATGTCTGCTGGGTAGTAGGTTTTCGTCTCCCGTACAAGTGTACCTATCTCTCCCAGGGATGTGTCGTTTATTGATACAAGCGAATAGGAAGGGAAGTCTGGAGGATAGAAGCACCAAGGGATACCATTTCTTCCTGATGGGCCAGTGGCAGAGAAGGAGGGACTGGATGCAGGAATAAAGCAACAGTTTCTTGCCTCACACAACTGTTGGGTCACAACCACCCCTCTTTCAGGGTAGCAGTCAAACCTCCATACCTCTGGGATTAAACTGCAAGCCTCACGGCGGGAAACAGCTGCAGTGTCATTTAGTCCTGCATTTGCATTAGAGTCTGGAGTTTGTGCAGCGGCTGACGGAGGTTTATACGACTGTTCGCTGGACGGACGATGAAGCCAGAAAATTGTTCCTAGTAGCCATCCTCCACAGAGGAGCAGCAGCAGGCAACCAATCACCAGGAGGGCTGTGGTGACGGAGCACTGTGGCTTACGTGGGAGCAAGGAGGCTTCCTCTGGATCTGGCGCCTGAAAACGCAAAAAAACAAAGAGGTAAACAATACACTTCGAAAGCAAACAATAAAAAAAAAAGTCCAAATTCCTTATGGAAAAATACAATTATCCTTTTTCCATCATTATATTTCTACAGAGATAAATACTCTATTGATCCAGAGGCAAATTCCAGTGTCCAGTAGCATCTGTACAGATTCACACTTAGGAAAGAGCAAAGATTCTCCCAGCTATTATTTAGAAAGCAAGTCTTTCTAAACGTCTATGACTACATATTTGACATAGAAGAGCAGCAGGGACACTCACAGGAACTTCCTCATGGACTGGTGGTCGAGGCTCTTCTGACAAAGCTGCATTGGAAAACTGAACAGTTTCAGGGTTCAGTCGCCGGTAGGACACCATCGTAACAGTACGCTCGTCACAATGAGCGACTGAATAGAGTAGAGACAACGAGAGATGGAACAAAGGTCAGTATGAAGACAAATTGCGCTTTCCGCTGTTTGGAGTTGGTTAGGGAAGTGTGTATAAGAACTGGACTACTGAAAATGGCTGACATCAGTTGATATTTATGCTTTTACTTTAAGAGGAAGTGTGCAGGAGAAATCAGAAGTTGAGAAATTACAATGGATTATCATTACTATAATGGGAATGGCAATTCTATTCAGTTAGTGAAAAAAAGTGTTTTATTGTTGCCTGTTGATTGAACAGGGCCAGTAGTGACGCTTAAGAGAGTATCGTAAGTGTTTTTCACACAAGCCTAGTAGTTATTAGATTACCATTTTGGTTCAATAAATATAACGATTATTCAAAAACACTTACATGAAACAGTTTACTCACAAAAATAAAATGTAAGATCCCATCATTTGTTCCTTCCACTTTCTGTGGGAGTTTAGGACTCTTGCCAACAGCTGAGAATCAACTGAGCCAGTTATGATCTTTGAATGCATATTTATTAATTTGTCTCCCAGAAGACACAAGTGCACCAATCCTGTATGGTCATGCTGTCCTGCAGAACACAACGTGCATGCATGCTTCATCACCTGGCTGGACTGCAAAGGTATTTTACAGCAACATTATCATATTTATTCCCATACACGTTCTGGAGAATCTTCTGTTCTTGAATTACAATTGGTACACCATTTTATTTCAGTATTCTTTGTTGACTTTTATTTTATCTCAAGTTTTGCATTCAGTACACTTGAAGATCTTGAATGCTGCATATATATATATATATATATAATTTCCCTTTGCTATTAATAAATTGTTATGCCGTCTTCTACTCCAACCATTCACCACTATAATCCAGAAAATATATCAGCTTAAGACACTGTGATTTACCCAAGGACATATGTCATACCAAATTGATGCTTTAAAGCACATGATCGTTATTGTGAGTAGTGAGTGATATAAGAATTTAGCTAACTTTAGCTAGCTAGCCTTGCATGTAAAATGATGCGTCACAAGTCACACTGAAAACATATGACCACTTAATTAATTGACTTTCTGACCCCACCCGTATAATTATCCTATATGTTCCTATGATAAACAAAACTAAATAGATTAACTAATCCAATGTCGAAACAGCATTTTATTAGTGTCAATAGCATTAGCTAACTTTATGTTTGTGTGCTGTTAATGACTTAACCTAATGCGATTTTACATTTGCTGACAATAGAAATAGCTTTAGGCTTACCTTAATATCCCGAATCCAGAAAACAGAACAATATCTCTTTCAGTTAATGCTGTGATAGCTTAGTAGCTTTGACAATCGCAGCCGTCTGCATGATGCACATCTATTTACATTCATGTCACATTCAAAGACGTCGAAATTTCTAACTGTTTTCGGGTAATGTCAAATGTATGATTCGCAAACTAATTATAAAATTTCATGTTTCTGTTCCATGTTTTGCAATAAAAACAATGGATTAAGCACATAATATTAGAAATAAATAAAATATATTGATTTTATTAAAGGTTAAGATTTTTTTCAGCGGTCGAGTGTGCGTTTTCTTACGACTGTGCCGCCTTCAATTGCAGTTTGGAGTGTTGGAAAATCCTATGCTAAAATTAAATCGCCTTCTTATTTCTTCGAGTTTTTTTTACATCTCGTCTTAAATGTGTCATATGTTCAAGTGAAATTTTAAGCATTAGTAACCTGAATAACACATAATACAACCTTTTAAATGATAATTTTATTAAAATCATGCAAAAGGCAAAGCGTTAACCAGTTCCCTTTTCATGAAAAAGTATTCATCCGATGGAATTTCATAGCTACTGTTGCTACTACAGCTAGTGTCCAAATTTGGCCTACTCCTCTTTGCAGAACTGCTTTATTGCAGCCGCATTGGAGGGTTAGTGAGCATGAACAGGTCCTGCTACTGCAACAAAAGGGGGTTTAAGTTCAGATTTTAACTGGGCCAGTCCAGACTTTGACTGGGCAACTCCAAAACTGACTAAGTCAATATGAAATGAACACAAAAATAAAGGAAACCAGGCTGCAGCCGATAGCTTTTCACAGCACTGTTCTTAGCCAATAATGGTGATTCTAATAATATCAGAATGAGCTGACCAACTCTAAAATGTTGCCAATATACCTTTACGGTATTATATTGACTTGGTAATGGTTCTTTATATCTTGCAGAAATCAAAACATTCAACCAGAATTATAAAAATGTAAGTACGTTTCATTTTAAATACCGAATTTAAATAATAAGAGCATTTAAAATTAGATGTTTCTCTGCCAATGGGTTAGTCTCATATCATCTAGCAAGATATTCTGAAACTGCTTTGGCCGAATTTTTATGCTGTTATTATACTAAGAGTTCCTCAATAGTGGATCACCAAAATGGCAAAAAAAAATTAGCATCTACCTTAGCCTGTAGCTAAATGATGTTTTGCAGTTCTTTAAGAACAAACCTTTGAGAGAGGTTAGGAAATCATGCAACCTCAACCGTTGCAAAACAAGCGTCAGGCATAAACCGGTAACTCTTCAGTGGGATTGAATTTAATCCCATTAACCATTTATTTGGTAAAAATAATATCCACTTACATATGTTTACTCCATATATTTGCGCCTATAGTAAAATATCTCAAGGAAAAGTTGTCTTTAGTAGTTTAACTTTTATTGTTCAGAATAACACATCCCAAACAGATAGGCAGAGGCAGTACTTGGCTTCTGAATCACAGCCTCGAAGGATGAAACATTTATTCACATACGTTACTTGGCCTTTAAGAGTCGTCTAAACCAGGTAAACCTGATTCACAATTTGGTTGTTCAATGACAGTGGTACAAAACTGAGAATTTAAAAAATACATATATAAACACTAAGGCAAAAATGTTTTTGGCAAAAACAAAAAAGTTGAATACCATAATCCCATTGGCTCATTACTGGCTTTTTTCAGAAATTATAGTAGCTCATGCACCAATGATGAATTCTCATTTCACCAGATTCCTGAACTCATTGGCCATCGTAACATCTAGGACATAACAATAATCATTAATCCAATTTGCATATACATGATTGGATTGAATGACGAATACTGCATGGCGAAAGTGGAATCACAGGCTTTAAATCAGTTTTATGTAACACTATAAATACTAATGTGAGTGTCAAACTTCAAGACATTCTTACGAAGACTGATAAACATGAATAAATATCAATTTTTTCATATAAATTTTAAGTTTTAATGTGAATTAGTCTATTCACAGAGGTAGTCCCTTTCTATCAACCGTAATTCTGTGTTCACAGCAAATGCGAAGTGACTTTCAGTACAATTATATTAAAGCAAAGCCGATGTTAAGCAACGGCAAGACATAAATGTATGTAAAGTAAATATGTTGAGTGATTCTAACTGAGGAACTTTGTGTTATTTCAAAATCTGAAAGTTATCAAGAAATCTACCTGTCTTCGAGGCAATGCAGCCTATCAGATTTGAGGTGGTCTGTGTCATTAATCCAGACATCATTAGGATGCTGATGTGGAAGTAGAGGACACGTTTATCATAGCTATAGGAGCGCCTATAGATTATTTTTGAGCCCAGTCATGGTGGTGTTTTCCGACATATGTTAACTTTACAGCACATACAAAGCAGCAGTTGATTTAATTTCAGTCACGGTTGTGAGTTTCATTAAGGCTCGATACGGACGGAGCCTGCCGTCCGTATTCTGCATAAATTTTATACATATATGTGCAAGTTTTCTAACGTAAGTGATTATGGAAACAACGAAGAAATAATAGTGAAGTGAAACAGTATAAACAGTAAAACCCTCCATCCACACACAGTGTTATTTAGTTTTTTTAAAAGGCCTCACAGACCAATGATGAGGACATGGTTACCTGCTTTTTTAAACTTTTTTTGGGCAGCATATTTCCAAAACCTTCTCTGCACTTGTCACTTCTGTTGTTGTTCAAACATTTGACCCTCCACTACCCTCTAGTGGATGTATCGAAGATAACGTTATGGACGGTTGTGGCTGCAGACATACCATTTGAAACCAGTAAATCTTTTTTTTCTTACGTGGATAGAACCAAAACAGCCTTAATGAATGCGAGGATGGCAGGTAATGCGAGTACACGTCGCTTTTGGTGTCAACACAGCATTGCAGTTCATGTCCTACTGTTTTTGATCTTGAATTGTAATACTACTACTGGTACATATATGTCTACGGTTTATATAAATATATCATCAATCACTTTTGTTTGTTATACACATATTAATTGGAGAGTTATCATCACTCTGTGATAAATCATCATTCGTTACGCTGAATGCAGACTCCTCAGTCTGATTCTGTACGTGTTTCCGTCTGTGGAGCCTCAAGCTCTGCGAGCGGCTGAAGCCTCTCCCGCAGATGTCGCAGCCATACGGCCTCTCTCCCGTGTGAAGCCTGAAATGGTTCTTAAGACTTGAGGCTCGTGTGAAACTCTTGTCACACTCTGGACAGTCAAACTTCTCCCCTAGATGGATTTTCTCATGTTCCCTCAAGCGGCCAGATTGGTTAAAGCTCCTGTCGCACAGAGAGCAGTGGTAGGGTCTCTCTCCAGTGTGGGTGAGCCGATGTCTGTTCATGGCTCCGGAATGGGCAAAGCTCTTCCCGCACTCTGGGCAGGAGAACGGTTTCTCTCCTGTGTGAACTTTTAGGTGACCTTTGAGTTGACCCTTTTGGGTGAACTGCTTCCCACACACATTGCACTGGTAGGGTTTTTCCCCCGAATGGATCCGCATATGAATCTGAAGCGCAGACATCTTGTGACAATCTCTTCCACAGAGCCCACAGTAGTAGGAGCTCTTAGTCACATTGTCATTTAACAGATTCTGCAGTGAGGCTGGAGGATTCTTATTTTCACTGGTAGTTTTCTGATCTTGATCGTCTTCAGACCCTGTGGAAACATTTACAAATTGAAACAAGCAATTTAAATGACAAAACAAATAAAACTTGCTTAAATCACTGTACACTGTGGAATCCAAAAGTGTCAAAGAAGATTAAATGAGAAACGTTTCAAAAATGTTTGAACTTTCAACCCAGTATTGTACTCTAAGCATCCTATTGTAGTCAGAGTGAAGTGCCTGTAAATTTAGGTTACGTTGGCCAAAAATATGTGCTAAAAAGTCTCATTTGCCTCAACTTAGAAAATGTCCACTGCAGTTAGGGCTGGGCAATGAATCCTAAAACAATTGCAATCTTGATTTAGAAGTCAACACAATCTCATTTCTGATGTACAACAAGTGTGCATAGCATGCAGCACCTGTACTTTTATCCCTAAACCAATGAGAACGGTGTAAAAACGTTTGAAACTAAGGTGTGGAAACTGAAAGCTCCAGGGAGAACAGGAGACAGAGACTGGAGGAGAGAGACTCTCTGCCAGAATGAGAATAAACTACAAATAATTACGTCTTCGCTGCAGTCCCTGACCGCAGGGGTATATCCCTGAAAAGCCCCAATGCCCGTTGTTTACAAACAATCCCCGATTGAACTACTCAAGATTAAATGTGTGAACTTGTGTCTATATACAAGATATCTCCAACTCCTCCTGGCCACAGTAAATTTGTGCCCTAATTTCTCAATTAAGTCACCCTTGTAGTTTCTTGCTGACTGCTATGGTGTGTGAATGGGTATAGTCACGAGTTGTTCGGATAAAACTATTCCAGATAAAAGTCCTATATCAATATCAGCATTGACCATGGTGAATACCCTTCAATATTCAACAGGCAACTTTTCCTTCAAAAGATAAAGATAATTCTACTATGGTTTGCAATGAGCTGGACTCAAAGCTAGAAAATGTGTGATAATTCTACTGTATTTAATATGTACTGCATATACTATTTATTCCAATGTAGGTGTTGAATTGACACAATCACTGTAAATTAGCACAATTACCGTCACCTTTCACTGTACAAAATTCTATTGTATGACCAAATGTGCACACTGTTAATATTATATATTGGTGGTTTGGCATTTATGACTCTATTTGAGATTCTACTGGACACCTGACTACCTAACTTACTTACTGACATACTTTATAAATTTAAGAGGGAAAAAACCCAAAACATCTGTTTTGTGAAACTTTGAAATCCAAATATCCAATGGAAGTAGTTCCAGAGGTATTCTATGTCAGTATTTTGCTTACTGTTGACATGTTCGTCTTCTTCCTGCTTTACTGCAATCCTAATTTCTGTGCCGCTTTCTTGTTGCTGCTTTTCCGTTTCCTCTGGCAGGGTACAATCCTCAACTCCACACAACTGATCAGAGGCGTCTTCTACTATGGAAAACACGAAATACAAACACTATAAATGTAAAAAATCATTTAAAAAAATGCATTTCTACTTCTTTAATATAAGGTATAAGACAAATATGTGGAATCTCGTGATTACGTACGACACAAAGGTTCTTCCTCTTCCTCCTCTTTTACTATTACATTCATAGGTGGACTGGAAGAGACGTCCTCCAAACGGTCTTCTGGTTCTTGCATTCTATTTTCACATTGAGCTGTTTTGTCAGAGTTAACACCTTCTGAGATATGAGGCTCATCCACACAGATCAAACTCTGATGGTAAGACAAACAAAGAGTTTCATAGGAACAAACTGAGGCTACAATGGTTTTGGGAAAATTTTAAAGTAATTCCCACATCAAAAAAACTGCAAAATGTGCTGAGTATCATCACTACCTCAGTGCTGATGTTGTTGACCAGGTCTTGCTGAGATGATTCATCGACTTCTGCTTGAACTGGGTCTGAGATGACACCTGCTTCTGATCCATTCTTGATCTGTGTACACGATCGTTTATGGTTTCTGAGAGTTCCTGCCAGAGAGAAGTGCCTCCCACAGTCTGAGCACGTGTACGGTTTTTCTCCCGTGTGAATCCTGGTATGCCTCCGTAGCTCTCCTGGAGCAACGAACGATTTATCGCACTGTGTGCAGCTGTACGGTTTTTCTCCAGTGTGAGTCCGCATATGTGTTGTCAGAGTCCACTGCTGCGCAAATGTTTTTCCACAGTCGGCGCAGTGGTAAGGCGTAATGCCGGTGTGGAGGCGCTCATGTCTCACGAGTGTCCCTGACAAGGCAAACCTTTTGTCACAGAAAGAGCACTGGTAGGGCCTCTCTCCTGTGTGAGTCCTCTGATGATCTCTGAGCTCCGCCGCAGAGTTACAGCTCTTGTCACAGTCCGAACACGGAAATTTCTTTCTCGTAAAGCCCGCTACAATTTCAGAGTGCATCGCATCCAAGTGAGTTTTAAGATGCCAATGTCTGGAAAAGCTCTTAAGACAGATGGAGCAATGATACGGCCTTTCGCCGGTGTGTGTACGCCGATGCAACCTGAGCTCACCTTGGCTGGCAAATCTCTTCTCGCAGAAAGTGCATGGGTATGGTTTTTCGCCCGTGTGGACCCTTTCATGAATCATAAGCAGCCCCTTCTCTGGAAATCTCTTCTCACACATGGAGCAGGGGAATGGTCTCTCGCCGGAGTGTGTACGTAAGTGGCGCTGAAGTTTTGAGGCATAAGGGAACTCTTTCCCACACACCGAGCAGCTGTGAAGAGACGGCAGCTTTTCATTCTCGCTCTGGTGAAATGTCTTGGATAGAGCTACTGTGGGTATAATTCCAGGGATAGCATGGTCTCCTGCGTGAGCAGAAAGATAAGAATCGATTTCTTTAAAAACAACAAAAATGCTGCAGAAACATTTTTTAACCATTTAATACCTGATAAGGGTGTAATGAGCCGTAATCCATGTTGACCACTCACTAATGGTTCTATGCACATATGAAATGCGGATTAAATACAAAGGTTAAGAATTAACATTTAAAACGTCTGGTTGAAACTTTTTTAACGATGCTGCTACTTTTTAAAGAAATTACTATATATTTAGGCTATATTTCAGCGCAGAGTTGCAGTGAAAATATACTAAGAAGTTTTGTGACCCACCTGAGTGGGTCCTGATCCTGTGACAGACGGTCATGAATATTGAAGGACTAAAAAGAACTTGGAAAGCCAACCACACCATTTATAATGAGAGCACTTAAGCATGTCTCTATGATATACTGAATACGGAAGCAGGGTGGTGGACAAAACTGGTACAGGGTCTACGCATTGTTACACATGACAGTCATATTACAATGGCAAACATGTTCCCACAATTGAAGACAAAAGCAACTTATCAATGCGGTATTCAAACAGCCAAAGGGAAAAAAATCAGAAAAAGTTTATATCAATTCTGTTGGGTGTTCATTGCTGTGGAAATAAGACTACACTCCATTGTGGGAAAACATAGGGGTTTATAAATATGTTGAATGTGAGCTTGCACCCACTACAATCGTGTCAGATCATTATGAATAATAAAAGTAATTATCCAAGGTATCTATCTTCTGTTGACTTCACCACAGTTGTCACTCTGTGATAAAGTGAGAAAGCTATGTTACTTTTTGTTAATATTACATTTGAGTTTTAAATATCTTATTTTACTTCTTTTTTTTTTATATCTGACAAAACTTGAATGATTTCATTAAAAAATATTTTAAATAGTCTCAGGCTTTAAGTAATAACTGGAAAGTAAATCTATATGTCTGTGAAACAGATCCGATCTGTGACTAATAAATTGTGATCGATTAGTACAAAGAGTTTTGTGAGCACACCCCTAATACCTGAGCACAATAGATGGTGGTTAACCATCAACCACTCCTATATTAGTTCTATTGGAATCCTGTTCTGTATTCTGGATATTAGTAGCAAAATGCTTCTCTGTGACAGAACATTCTGTCATTCAGTGTGAAGTAATAATTTTATTTAGCAATAATTTACACTTGCGGAGTTATCTAGCAGGTATAAATTGAATTAGAAACTTTACAGAATCGATGGACAAATTATATCAGCAAGTAAGTTATAGGAATTTGGATAGGGTTGAGAAATATTGATGATTGCATCTCTAGTGTCTGTACACTTATGAGATTGGTTAGGGATTAGCATTGACTGAAGTGAAGGGAACAGATGGGCTTTGGCGTAGGTGTGGGCTCTACTGCTATTCTAATTTGTGATGTGTTGTACAGCATTATAATAAATGGCATGGAGTATGCACCTTACTATTTCTGTTAGCTGTGTTATGATTTATTTGCTCACTGAGATCTGAGAAATCTACTTCTTCTCCATCTGAGTTGATCAGGCCTCCAATTTCTTGCTGATCGTCCGCAGGAAGGAGCAGTGCCGGTCCAAAGTCCTCTGGGTTTTCAGAGTCCATCCCTCAGATATATAACCTTGAAGTGGTGAAATTAGAAAAAATATTAAGTAAATAGTTTTACATTGACTGACTGATGTAAAATTTATATATAATGTTATATATATATATATATATAACCAGACATGGACAAACGCGTTGAAAAAGGGGCACACAACTGTGCAGCCAGAGCTGTTGATCCTGGGATCATTGTTATGTATTTTTTGGGATGGGGGGAGGAATTAACTATTAACTACTATTAACTATTAATTAATATGAGGTAAATTTAGTAATATGTGTTAATTTTGTACGAGAGTACCACCAAATCTATTCTCAACTGTTCTGGTCCCATTTTTCATCAGTGGCCTCAGGCTATAATTATATATAGAGTTTACTATAATATTATGCTGGAATGGCAATGGTCTGAAAAAAACACACATTCCAGTCTGTAAACGTTAACTTAAATGAAACCAAAAGAGACATTTTAGTCTTAAATGTTATACATTTTTTATTTCAAGACTAAGACCTCAACTCAAAGGTCCCAACTTCAAACCTGCATAAGGGACTCATCTTACCAAGTGAAAAGTCCAAATGTTTATGTATGTAATGTATATGTATAAATGTAAAACTAAAATTAGATTTGGAAGCACAGAGTATTTTAGGGTCTCACAAGCCTGCACATATAACTTGTATATTTCAACATATGCAACACTGACTTTACTGTATACTCTGTTTAAAACATAAATCAGAGTAATATAGATTATGTCAATACAATGGCCCCTGTCAGTTGGTGGGATATATTAGGCATCAAAAAACTTTTTTTTGCTTCAGTTCTAGTGTTAGAACCAGGGCAAATGGGCCAGTGTGAGGATGTGAGTGACTTTGACAAGGGCTAGAGGACTGAGTCAAAGCGTCTCCAAAATAGCAGGTTTTATTGGGTATTCCCAGTCTACTGTGATTAGTAGCTACCAAAGGAAAGACAACTGGTGAAAGCAACAGCATCATGGGAGCCCAAAGTTAATTTATGCACACGGAAAGAGAAGGCCAGCTTATAGTGTCTGATTCCACAGAGGAGCAGCTGTAATAGAAAAAATACAAATTGCAGTACTGTTTCAGTGCCAAAGCAGGGCCCTAAACAACATGAAACGGGTAGAATTGATGTTAAGGCTGGTCATGTATTTCATTACTTTGTTTTATCGTAGATTTGATTGTCTTCTTTTATTCCATTATGCTCAAAAGATTTGTAACATCAATGGTTCAATGGTGGTAGGTTTTTCATCACTTGACACCCTCTAGAGGTTGGATGAGCTACACCAATTGTCCTGCTCAAGGACACTTCAGCAGGATGTCTGCTTTTTGTGATTGGGGTGGGCTTGGACCTGGCTGGGCCTGATGAGTGGTCTACATTTAAAAAGGGCTTGGCCCTACAATATTTTTCTAAAATATAAAATGCCCAGGTGTAACATTATGTAGTGACTGACTATTATGGGACGCATCTGCACTGACTAGCCCTGTTAGACAGTAGCATTAGCTTGGTGGCAGTCAACCATCCATTTAAAGCTTCGCGTTAGTTTTAATTTAAAGCATCGTCCTAATTGACTTACCTGCTTGTATCTATGGTGTTATACTATGGTTTTGATCTGCATCAAACGCTCCCTGCAGCAGAGACACCAGTTTGTGACCTGTGGGCGAGAAGCCTCAGCGGTGACCAGTGCCTCTGTCAGCGAACACTGCTGCCTTAAAGGACTGTGTTATTAGCCAGCTAGCCAATGGAAGGCGTTTGTTAGCTTGGTTAGCAATTAGCTATGAAATAGCCCCCTGAGCTAAAGCAGCTAATCAACCATAACAATGCTACCAGTGTCAGTCGTTTCACCAGGGAGTCCAAAATAAAAAATAACACACTATTTCTGCTGCATAAATCACCTCTTCCCGTGTGAGATATACTACCTTAGCTAGCTACCGTTTAAAAACAGACAATAGATATTTTGACCAACCTCAGCATAGAAATGTCCCTCAGGTAAAAAGTGGTCGTTCGACAGAAGTTTATTGAGAAGACTTAATTATAGTACTACTTCTCTCTCATTTTCAGGCTCAACATGTTCAGGCAATGTGTAAATTTAAATCCGACTAACGAAAACTACTGAGTTAAGTTAAATCGCCGTTTGTTTCTGATAACCTCTCTAGTTTAAGATGCTAGCCACTTGCAAGAGTGATAGAACGTCCGGTTAAAAAAATAAAAGCATTATTATTATCATTATTATTGTGTGCTGGCGATGGGATTTATGGCTCTTTGAAGGGAGTCGGACAGTTTAATTCAAAGAGCCGTTCAAAAGACTGGCTCATTTTTATATTTAATTATGTTTAAGAAGTCAGCCTGGGGGTAACTCATTTTATCTGGGAGGAATGATAGAGGGTTAGGGTTTGGATCAGAATCATTCAAACTTAGACATCCCACCAATATATAATCTATTGGTGTGATATCTGAGTTTGAATTGACCTGAAATATTGATTTATAATTTAATTTCGTACGTGTGGACTAGATTCAGTGATGGAGACTTCATAATCACTGTCATTGTTTTCGTCGGAATCAGTTGGTTCCTTTCTCACCTCCGCCACCTTCACTGTCAGGGGTTCCGCTTTTAAGTGTCGATGCAAATGATATGTTGACCCGGATATTTTTGTGGCAAATATTACACTTTGCTTTACCGTTTATGTAATCGGAAAAGTGCATACAAATACTGCCAGCCACTCTTCAAATACAGCATGTCCCCCTCTTCTTCAGACCGCTGCTGAGGCAGAGGAACTCATTTATGTTGGCAGTGTGGACAACGGTAGGGGCGGTATATGGATGAATAATAATAATACATTTAATTTAGAATGCACTTTACATGATGAAGAAGGTTGGTGTTAGGTTTTTTAGTTTTTTGTTTTTTTTAAACCTAGTTGATATTTAGATTCTAAATACATTCATTCTTGTCGTTTGCTGAATTGAATTTGTGATGTAAATAGTTTATAGTTGTTTGTATTTATATATTATATTTGTATTTATATATTATATGATAAGTCTGTAGTGGTGCTCATAAATACTGTAAACAAAGTTGTAGAAGTTGTATGTCGACTAACTTTTTCAGGCATCATTCCAAAGTTTGGGGGCATCCACAATGAAGGCCCTGTCAGACCAAGGTGCCAGTCTGGATCTAGGCACAAGATGTTGTAAATGAGGTGAAATACTTCTCAGGCATTGAATTCCCTTTGTACCTCAGCAGATGTGGAACATAGGGATGCAGCAAGTCTGACGGCCATTAGAAAAAATATCAACATTGAACCCCTGTTAATTATTTACATCAATCTAAATTACTGAGAATTTATCCTCTTACCAGGTTATGGGCAAAAATGTCCCATCGAAACAGAAAATTTTGATCACACTGACATCACAGAAAAAAAAACATGCATTCCATGTTGTTAAGCTTTCAGTCTGGAATCTAAACGTCCAATTTGTTTTTAAATGTTTCTATTTCATATTGCAATTTTTATTGTCAGAGCAGGAAAATAGATGTTATTTCCATATTACCTGTGACAGCCTTTATCGTAATACAGTAGAACCAAGAAAGAATGAGTTCTGTGTGTGTGACTAGAATAAAGTGTGTGTGTGTGTTCCTATGGGTGTCAGGGTTATGTGTGTAAAAGAAAAATCAAACTCTGTGTTCCTGTTTACGTCAAGCCATCAGTATCCGTAGTAAGCAGATCTAAATTCAACTGTGCTGCAGATATAATTTCTCTCTCGGAGTGTCTTTTTCTCTGTTCTTCTCAAACATGGGCAAATGACCAGATTTAAAGGGATAAAATACTGTGAATAAGTGTAATATAATATTAACAAATAGAATTTTATGGCAGTTCCACGATGGGGACATTTTACTTCCTCTTCAGTGAATGGCTTTCTTTTAATCCAAAACTGAACAAAATGTAATGTCAACAAATCGATGTAATCTCTAATCACCGACCCACAATGAGTTAATTACAAACAATTTAGAATTTAGCACATGAAAAATAACAATGTTATCATTTAAACAAAGTTGTATTTATAACCTCAAGGTATAAAATTATGAAAATAAATTGATCTATGATAGTTGATCAGAACAGAATACACCAGTAAAAGTACAAAACAATAATATATCGGTTTTTTTCAAGGGTACATTTTACATCCTTTCGGGATTAAAAACACGATAAGATGGAAAAACGGCTACTTTAGACACCAGGCTAAGAAATAAACCTTCCTGTTGTAAAGATTCAGGTCTAGTCTGAATTAAAAAAAGGTCTTTAAGTGCAGCTTAAGAATAGTTAAAAAGGTTAATATAACTACTTCCCAGCTTCTGGCTGAGGAACACACAACCTACAAACGCACAGTCATCACCAGTGTGTCAAGACAACTATGAAGCAGACTATGCTGCAGGAGTGGTCCAAGTCGACAAAGTAGCTTCTGTGCTTTGAAGACTAATGAGCATTTGATACTATGAAATAATGAAAGAATCGGAACGAGTTTTTGTGCAGCATGTAGTCAACCTGTCAAAGGACACTTCTGTGATTGAGCATTAAGTAAGCATTATTTGAAAAGTTGAGAAAACCCAGACATGTTTTTAAAAATTTCTGTATTCCATTATCATGAATTTTAAAATAACAAGGATATTGTGCATATTTCTTAACGTTAAATATAAGTATTTGGCATGCAGGATACAAAGGCACTCAAATTGTACAGATGGGATGCAATAGAAGAATGAACATAAAAACACGGATACAAAACATGTGTACAAGAGACAACACTGTAAGCTCCCTAATTCTTCTTGGCAATCCACACCAACTGTCACACATATTTTCAGACACAGAAATAGTCTTCAAGTGGCAAAACAGGAGGGAAGATAAGAGAAGGACAGAAGTGTTATTTACTGTAATATTTTCAGACAGCGTTAACCATAAAATCGCACCAAAACAAGAAGGGTCAGATGTCAAGCCTGGTTTCTTGCTTCGGTCTCCCCAGCTGTTTAGTTGGCCCGATGCGTTTTCCAGCGTGTGTGCGCTGATGCTGCCGCAGTCCCTGGCGGTAGATGAAGCTTTTCCCACACTGATCACACTCATAGGGTCTCTCTCCGGTGTGAAGCCTGTGGTGCACCTTCAGTTCTTCGGCTCTGGAGTAGCCTTTGCCGCAGACCCCACAGATGAAAGGTCTATCTTTAATGTGGGTCTGGTAATGTGCTGTCAGGTATGAGTTTATACGAAACATCTTCCCGCAGATGGAGCAGGCGAACGGTCTTTCCCCGGAATGCTGCATCTCGTGCAGCTTGAGGGAGGAAGCTGTATGGAAGCCTCTGCCGCACTGGGAGCACAGGAAC
Source organism: Lophius americanus (assembly GCA_037951165.1). Taxonomy (NCBI): domain Eukaryota; kingdom Metazoa; phylum Chordata; class Actinopteri; order Lophiiformes; family Lophiidae; genus Lophius; species Lophius americanus. Next base: position 294,052 of record JBBDHG010000091.1, on the reverse strand, counting down.
GGTTTCTCACCGGTATGGATGCGCTGGTGGATTTGGATGTAGCTCTCGTTGATGAACCTCTTGCCACAGTCGGGACACGAGTAGGGCTTCTCCTTCACGTGGGTTTTCATGTGTTCTTCCAACTTTCCTTTTTCGTTGAACTGAGTGCTGCAGTGGCGGCAGAAGAGGAGCTGTGATGAGCTGTGCTCCATCTCATCAGACTCTCCAACTGCTTCTGTATGCGCGGTGATGTGGTGTGCTTGTAAAGCTGACTGACTCTCACATTTTTTTCCACATTCAATGCAATGCAGGGATGTTCTGATCTTGGATTCGCCCGGCAGTGACTTCAAGTATTCAGAAAGTTCTGAATCGATGGAATTCATCCCATCCTCAAAATCCATGTCACCCTTGCGACCTTTCCAAATAAGAGAGAAATCATGTTATTTTATATATTCCGTGTGGATTAACTTAAAGTATCTATTTAAAAAAATGTTTTTCTTAATTTATCCTGAGAGAAACTCAAGTTCTGTTTGACACACCCCTGAGGGAGCACTGAGTGACTCCTTGTTCGGAAACTCGGGATCATATTTGGAACAGGGTCTTGCTAAAGGATTCTCCAAACACTAGACCTGCTGAGGACCTGGTTAAAGTGGGTTATTTGTTCTCATATCTCTTCTCTGTGCACTAGAACACACCTGAGCCATCATATAGTTAAGAAGTGACAGAATACATTTTTGTTTTATTTTATTTAAAACAAAATATATGTTTTTTACATAATGTATGTATATATTTGAAATGTTCTTACAAATATATTACTAGTTTGGATGGACAGAACGCTTTTTTTGGAGAGGTGGAGGGAGATGGAGCACAGCCATTTACATGCATACTTTGTGGATATTCCTTTTTTTAATTCCCAAAGGGAAATTCACAGATTCCCTGGTCGAAGCAGAAACTGGCAGAGAACATTTCTGTAATGTATTGACTTAAAAACTTAATGCCGTGGGTCCACCAGACCCGTGAACATTGGCTGAGTAATGAAAACATGAACACACAAGGGTTTTTAAAAGCAATTAAATCAAGTAGCTCTATGCAGGAAAATTTAAAAGAAAAGTATAAGCCAGAAGAAAACCATAAAACCTACTCATGCTGACTAATTAAAAAATGTAATCATATGTAGCTTATAATAGTTTAAATATTGTCTGGTGGACCACCTGAACATTAAGTTCTGGCACCATTACTTTATGAATTACTGTTGTGTGACTTAGATCAGAATTCACTTCCACTTTAAAATGAATACTGTGCAAATCTTTTCCCCAAGCTCTCAGTTTCGGGCTAATTCTTTAAATAAGTGGTAAACGTTTAACTCTCAATGGCTGTTCTCTGCCTTCCTTTACCATCCATATATAAATTTGGTCATTTGGAGGATAGAACTGGTTTGAAAAACATTGCAGTCTATGTGAACCACGACATAACCAGTACACATAGAAAATAATTTATAGTTTCGGGTATACAGTATACAGAAAAATATTATAATTATTATCCAATTATTATCCAGACTCACCACAGTGGACTTTGTAATGCGTTTTGAGATTTCCCTTCTGGTTGAAGCCACGGCTACAGATAGAGCAACTGTAGGGTTTCTCCCCTGTGTGGATCAGCTCATGCCTCTCTAACTTGTAGGCATGAGGGAACTCTTTGCCACACACCGAGCAGTGGTACTCAATTCTCTCTTTTGGCTTCTTCAGGAGCTCAGGAGGGATTTCTATTGGAACACATACCATTTTTCTGCCAGGGCGCTTCTTCCCTATGTGGTGAAAGAGATGGTGAAACCTCATTGTAAGCCTGTTAATGTACTGCTTTCAATATCAGCTCACAAATCCATAAGAATTCAGACATATTCTAACCAGATACTGTGTTAAGATTCTTTGGTTGTTGTTGTTATAACTTACTCACACACCAAAAAGTCACTTCTTTACGTTGAGCAAGATTCAGATACTGAACTTATACGAAAGAAATAACTGCAGCACTTTAGACCTGCATGTGTAAAAAACGTAATAAGTACAGCGTCCCAGATTGGCCACAAAAAGAAAGATATGCTCAGTTCCTCATTTCACCCCACTGAGTGCTCAAAATACTATCCCGTCCACACAACATACAAAATTTAGCAGCTGCAGTTTATTCTAAATTCATATCTGCCATTTTTTCTGTTTCTGTCACTGTTGAGGTAATACACAAAAATGGATACAACAAAAAAGACTAAGACTTTCACCTTCAGGTACATACCTTAACACATTAAATATAACTAATTAACAGAATTATCTACGATCTCTTGCAATCACGTTTATTACCTGTAGAAGGGATGTCAGCATGTTTATATCAAGACTCCTACTACTAGATGTTACACAGGGTTTCCGGTAACTGTTGCTGTTATGCATGTATGCCAATTCATTACAATAAATTTTTAATCAGTCGGACAGAAAAACCCCATCCATGATGGATTTAACTACTGGACAATCTCCCCTAGCTCTACCCCACATGTACCTTTAAGTTCTGCTATCAGAAGAAGGGCCTACGGTCAATCAAACATGATCTGCAGAGAAAAACAAGCTACTATGGCTCTTAAGACCCCGTTTACGTGATCACTAACCCTTAAACTTAATGTTTATGGATTCACTATTTAACTGTATATTAAAAAGAAGAATAAGGGAACTAATCATATTGGTGATGCTGTTAATTATTTACTGTGATATGTAAAGGCTTGGGGTTAGTATTATTGCCAAAATGTCCACAGACTCCAGAGAGCCTGTTCAGAGTGAGCATGTTGCGCCTTTATAGTGTTTCACTGCTATGTATGAACGCCGTATAGATGGCATAAAAAGTTGGTTGTAATATATGTGTGTTGCTGTTGACGGGAATAATACATTTACACAATTTGAAGCAGGTAGTTTTAATATTATAGCTGATTGGTGTATATATTGATTGCTTTAGAAAGCAATAGAAAATGTCCGAAACAGGTGTGCATTAACATAACAGTTCAACATAGTCGCTGTCAACAGAGTAAATACTATTATAAATCACAGTAGCAGGTTTAATTAGCTGCAGGGAGTCATGCTTTAACTAAGAGCTAAATCACCATTTAGCATACTGAAGAACCGAGATAACAAAGGGATGATATGAAACAAGCTCCATCTTTGTTCTATTAGGTCTTACCAGTAGAAGCACTTGTGTGTTCTCTTTCTCCGTCAGCAGAGGGTTTGATATCTTTCCTCCGTTTGTAGCGTCGCTTTGCTGGTTGAAGGAGGGGAAATATATTGTAATGATTTAGCCTGAAACACGACAAACTGATGCTAATCTGTCATATCAATACAGTTGGAGACAAAACAATTTATATTGAATGCAAATTGTTTAAAAAAGACACTTCCGAACGGATCACTCTATTTAATTTCTGCTCATTAAACGCAGCAAAGTTTATTTTATAGAAATTACATGTAAGAAATGGGATCACCCATATGTCAAAGACACTTTGAACCAGGGCACATTGCAAATTGTAAAACAAAAATCTGAAATTGAAGGAATAAAGGTGTAATTTTATAAGAAAAAAAGTAATTATAATAAGAGAAAAAAGTCCTACTTTTAAGACAATAAAGCAGTAGTTTTATTTGACATGAATTAAAGAATTTTATGAGAAAGAGTCGTAATTTTAGACTACCACACACACACGCAGCCTCTGATGTGCATTACTACGCTCATGAAGTACTCCGGATACTTGAGGATCTCTGTTTGTGGTACAAGCATTCATTCACGCTCCATACGGTTTCAATTTATTCCATGAGTCCATACACCATAAGGCCTTTGGGCCTATGCAGTTCTACTCATTCAGGATCCAAAATCATGATAACAAATCTCATTGTTTCTTATAAAACTAAGATCCCTCCTTTTACTGGCCTACTGATGCAATAAACACAGTTGATCATTACTACCAGCCATCTCCTGCTCCATTAAAGATACGGTTTCTTCTACGTCTGTCCTGTTGTCTTTCTTAAACAGCCTTTTAAAGGCCAGTCTTTTTTAGAGATGATGTGGTGCTAATCAGCCAAAAGATTGAATTTCCTCAAATTTCGTTATTTGTCAAGCCTTTACTAAAGTAAAGCTCAAAAAGATAGGCCAGAAGAATTTTACTTTTTAGCCTTCCCCCTGATCACCAGCTGCTTCAAGTGACAATACACAATGTGGAAATAAAGTATCTTCATCGAAAGTGTTAAGATATATATCATCCTATCACGGAACCCTTATGAAGACCCCTTGTAAGAAGATAAAAGCAGAATATTTACTTCATTTGTAGGCTCTGACCGTTTGGAGCCAGTAGACAGATGATCTTTCTGTTTTTTATAATCGTGACAATAAAGTTGTATCATTGGTGCCCCACGTTTCTCACTTTGACACCGATCCAATGCATGGCCTAAGGCTACTACTTTATTACAACTTAACACTGAAAACCCACATCTTCATTGAGTTTCCACTGAAGAACTGGACCAAATCAAAGCGATATCCACCCCTCCTAGTGAACATCATATTTTTGCTGCCTTACCAGGAGTACGACGGATAGCTGTTGAGTTCAATTCTTCTGATTCCACGTTGGGAGTAAAAATGTTCTTTCTTCGGGTGCGCCTTGGCACTGTGAATTAAAAAGTTATTCTCGTTATTAACAAAGCAAACCATACATAGCACATAAGTGCGCACGTAAACATCACCACGAAAAGGAAAAGGAAGCCTCACCTACTGCCTCCACCTCCAAATCTTTAGTGGACACCGGCAAAGCTTTGGAAATCTTTCTTTTGCACCTTCTTTTTACTTTATGACAAAGACAAAAGAGCAAATATTACCACACAGAACAAAACAATTATTCTAACGATGCAGAATTCTGAATGTCAAGCTAGAATAAAACAATCCAACCAACTTTCACAAAGACTCTCCTGAAGCCTTTACTTACACCAGAAGAATAGTTTTTTGATGAAATTATGTTCGTACTTTCACTACTCACCAGGATATGCAGGGACGTCTTCCTCCGTGTCCGAGATGTCCGACAATGGCGCAAATAATTCTTGGGCCTTTTTCTTTCTTCTCAGTCTCTTTCCTGGTACCAATGTGTGCAAGAAAATAAGATTCAAGACTCTTGAGATTATCTGCACCCTGTCAAGTTTTCCTTTTTCCATTTCTTTACCCTGACATAAGGATGAAACAGCTGCCATTTTCACAGCTCTGTCCTTTTTCACTCGTTTTTCCCTCCCTCCATCCGCTGCTGCAGGTACAGCTTCCACGATGAGGGTCGGACTACTGCCTTCTTTCTTGTTTTGCCCCTTCAGCTGACACTCGGACGGAACGCAACACTGTGATAACAATCATCAGAAAATATCAGATTCGCAAAACTTAACTCATGCAAAAGTATTTTATATTAATAGTTATAGGACATAATCTGCCTTTTGATATCTGCGGGCAATTTGAGGCAGGAGATTTAATTTTCTGCAGCATCCGGTAACTAATTAATTGGTTGTCCTACCTATTTACCTATCCTGCTATAGACTTTGTCCTCTGGTAACTAAGCGTTTGTTCACCGTTATATTTTAGTGTCGAAATTTATAGATCAAACATACCATCAAGCAGAGGTTGAACAACTTGTAGCAATTCTAAGTAAGTATCAGGGATTTATACACCTTTATTCATGAGAATTTCAACACCTCTTCATCTCATCAGGAAGCATTAAGATTAGCAAGGCCAAAATAGAAAAGAATATTGATGACTACATATTAAGGTGTCATTTTATATTATATTCTCACATTCAAAGGAGACATTAAGAAAATGTGCCACGTCTACAAGAAAACATGACAGTATAATTAATGCCTTTGACAGACTTGATAAATGTAAAATTCTAAATATTGACATTTTCTGTTTATATTCAGATGTGCTTTTATTGCATCAAATAATTAATAATGCCGTTTTCTCCACCTCTGGAGGACTTTGGCTGTGAGCAGAAGAGCAGTCTCATTGTCTGTTCCAAGCGTCCGTTGTAAACTATATTAAAGCAAGGAATTGGCTCAGTGTTAATCTGAAAACCTGCAATGAATTCTACATTTTCTCACATGAGAAAACTTCTCTCTTATGGAATCTACAAATGTATTTGTTAGATCATGTTTATCTCATGAATGGTGTTTTACTGTGTCGGTGTTTACGTGTTTTTTCTTTAATCTGTAAGGGGACTACAGATAGAATTTATCTAGTAGCTAAATCAGGTGCAAAAATATATTTTCTCTATGTTGGGATTATTGTATTTGTGAGTGAAGATAAACTTTACTAAGCAGACACACCCTGCAAGGACATCAGTTAACACAATATTCAGGACATTGAAGACAATTCATTCAACCAGTGGACCATACTCATGTACAACCCATGAAAAATATTCATGTTCATATGGTCCTTCCAGTTTTTCACTTTGTTAAACTGGAATATCTGCACTACATAATTCCACTTATTTCAGGTTGTGCATGATGCATATTAATCACCTTATCTATTAATTTATATCTGTTAGATTTATACATGTGTCTTAAGACAAATTACCTTATTAGAGTGAGCACTCTCTGTGCAATCAGAGCGTTGGTCAGAACTCTCTCCTGTAAAAATAAAAAGGGTAAACTCAGAGACACCCGACAACTGATATTCAACATCTTTTAAACTACAATTCATGCCCAACAGGCACATAAATAGCTTAATTCTAATGTATAATAAAGTGAATGCAATAATAATCTAACTGTATATTGTATTTCACTAATGCTGTGTGCAATGATACCACGTCTAATTACTGATATGAATAAAACAAACAATCTAATTTTGGAAATACCTACATATGTATGGTTCTAAAATACAAGAAGGTTGACTTTATTTTACTGCCCCTCTTTTACCACAACAAATTCATGAGAACAAGAGTAAAGAACTATATACTGCTGACATAAGTCGTGTCTATACAGGAAACATCAGGTGAATAACTTACTGGCTTCCCATTCAACTACTTCTCCATCAGAGTTGATTAAACCACCAATCACTTCTTCATGTTCCTGTTCCTCCTCCCCATCCTTCTGCTCTTCCTCCTCCCCTGCCTGCAGCCTGACAGTCAAATGGAGCGTTTGGTCGTCTAAGTTTGCAGATGCCGTATTGAGTTCAGGAGAATTCTAAATGCAGGGCACAGAAGTGTGAAAAGATATTATTTTTTTTGTTTTATGGGCTGACATTTATCAACAAACTGAAACTTAGAACACATTTGGACAGTTAACACATTTGGTTGGAATTTTAATCCAAAAAAATCTCAAATATAACAAGCAGGAAATACTGTGAATCCCCTGACATGAGTACACTTTGCATTTAATTGAAGAAATATATACATAACTTTTTAAGTTGTCTGATTGAAATTCTTGTAAATTGAATTAAAAAAGAAAAAATGTATCCAAGCGATGGAAGATGTGTACATAATGTTTGGTGGAAAGGAAATTAATGATGTTTCAGTTATGCACCAGATACATTCCTCTTAGACAAATCCCACTCAATTTAACTTGTCACAGAAAAAACACAAAAATATACATTTATAAATAACAGATGTAAGTTCCTAGAACGCAAAGGCAGCATGTCAGTACTTTGCAGTTCTATGCAGAAAGTTTATTGAAAATTGATTAATGCTCCTGAAACAAAAAACAAACCACCACCATGAAAACAAATTGCCACCATGGAAAGGCAAAACAACAGCAAACCTTAAATAGCAAAAGGTACGACTTCAGTAGTTGGTTGTTGTGTGTAGAAAGTTTGTTTTGCTGTTTTTTGGAGATGAGTTCCAGAATAAGGTAGAACAGCCAGTTTGTTCAATACTTAAACTAAACTATAAAAAAAAACTAAAAAAACTAATGGTTTTATTGTTTATAAAAACAAACAAAAAAAAGCCCTCAGGGGGAAATTGCTATTTTCATATTTCTTTTCTTTATAATAGTCTTTTTGACTAATTACCACATCTCACAATATAAACCGATTAGCCATAAGATTATAAACACTAACCGGTGACATCAGAATAACAACTGGGGCGGTTTTAACTCTGTAGGTAGACCAGGCGTCCTACAATTGGGAGACTGGGTTTCGATTCCAGCCCTTGATGCTACATGCCGGAGGGTCCACGAGCACCACCCTGAAGCCCACTTGCTTCCTGGGCACTTCACAGGGGGTGCACCCACTGCTCCCTCAGGGATGGGTAAAATGCAGAGAATACATTTTAATGTGTTGTTCTAAGCTTAACATGTATGACTGTGATTAATTAATTGTACATTTTCATTATTAAGATTTCACTTTTGTTCTCAGCTGAAAGGGTATCTCCCCAAAAAGGCCCCAAATCCACTGCATACTACAAGCAATTTCCCTGATTGATTCAGAATTATCATGTACTCCTATAAGCAATAACACTGCTGATCTTCAATACTGACGCAAACTAACTACTTTTATGAAGTCAGGAATATGCTCTGAGATCAGCTCCCATAGAGACTCAAAAATGAAAATAAATAACTTTAACAGTTGTTTATGATCTCAGTAAAAAAAAAAAAACAAGACAGATTTCTTTGGGTTAGTTCACATGAGCTTCATTTTGACACAAGTCCATCATCTTCTTTGTCTGCCCATAACGTAGATGATGGAAGCAGGAAAAATGGTCAAGCATATGTATCTGAATGACTTTGACAAGAACATCATGGTTAAAGCATCTCCAGTCTTGAGTTCTTATTGTGTGTTCCTGTCCTCACCGCAAACTGGTGTTGTGAATGATAACCAAAAGGATCATGACCTCCCATGGCTAGCCCATAAAATATGCAACTGTAACTGTTGCACAGAGCTGAAAAAGCTCATGCTGGGTCTCACAGAAATGTGTCCTAACACAGTGCATTGCAAGAGGAATCTACACAATATTAGGTGAATGGTTCTAATATTATTGCTGATCAGAGTATATGATAATTCTGAATTATATGCCAGCAACAAATTGGGACATGGCAACATACAACCGGGAAAGTTATAGAAAGCATCAGATTCTGGGTTTGTAACGAGTGAGTGGGGGTCTTATTGAAAAGTTAGCACATTTGCTCTGTCAATTACACAGCAAATGTGTGAAACGCTTGGTGGTGTAGCTCCACGGTCCTTGTTCCTGAGTCCGGAGTATTCCTACCCAGGGCTCAGGAACACTTTTGAAAACTGTTGTTGGTAGAAGTTGGGAAAAATAGTGTAATTTTACGTACCGTTTGATAAGGTGCTGATCTTTTGCTCCCATGTTGTTGGGCCTCTGTTGGCAAAGATGTGCTTTGTCTTACATCAACCCTCTCTTCTTGACTATAATACTCGTCCGCAGCTTTTGTTCTCTGATGGGCTTTCATGATCTCATGTACTGTGCTCTTACGCATATGCACATTTCCTGTTGATTTCTCACAGAAAAAGGAATCCATAGGTTTTTCATCAGAGTCCAGGAGCGTCTGCCTCCCCTCTCTGGCCGAAGAGCTCTGCCCATAGAAATGTTGGCCACTTGACTCCTCTGCGCATTTCTCCACCAAATATACTTGTTTGGGTCCCTTTACTTCATATGAAGTAGAACTTTCCTTCTGAGGATGACAAGTATGTCTGATAGTATCCTCTTTTTCTCTCTCTGAGCTGCACCTTTCATCTGTGTTTGACAAAAAGGCGAAAACACGAAACATCACTATCAGCTAAGAATGTGTACATTATCTAAAGAGGGATTGCTCTTGTTTTATAGTTTTCACTCACTATTTTCACTCACAGACCAGCCCTCTTCCTCCTCTTTAATTATTATTTGAATTTCTGGTATTTCACAATTATAGACAGGGCTCACTGCTACTTTCTTTGCATTATGATGTGGCAAATTCTGATTGTTGTAGTTTTCATTTAAACTCAGGGACAATGGATCTTGAAGCTCAGGATCCTATGAAGCCGTAAAAACAGAGACAAGCCGGGTCAGAAACAAACTTCTCTACAAGGCACACAATAGCAAACCATTGTGATCTTTTACAGATCAATGGCCACAACACTGAAGACATATTTCATTTGGTCAAAATTATTCTTGGAACATGATTTTAAAATGTTGTATTCGTGGAGGAATATATGAAGCGTACTTCTTAATAGTTGGACACCAAAGGGATTTCAAAAAGATAACATTAAACATGTAGTGACACATTTATGATAACAGATAAAGACTTAAGTGCTATTGTTACGACTTGGGTGCATGTTTATCTATTGTTCCTACAGTCTCACATTGAATGTAAAAATTGACTAATCGCCACCTCTTCCTCCCCTGCTCTTCCACTCACTCTCTATTTCTTAACCCAACCAGTCAAGGCAGAAGGCTGCCAAACATTAAAACAGTCCGGATTCCATAAAGTGAAACTATTCAGGTTCATACGATTAAATTAGTCCAGATTCCATCCGATGCTTCAATTTGATCATGAGACAAATAGTAGCATTTATGTAATTTTTTTCTGGTTTAGCAACCATTATCGACATTTTGCAGCATTTAGTCTGATATGTTATCACAGGCAGGCTCAGGTTCTACGTTAAAGTCAAGAGCAGTTAATCATTCCCATGGATAAGTTACATATGAATCGATACATCATTAGTTATTTGACGGGGAAAAAACGTCACAGGCTAACTCGCGGCTTCAGCTATACCACGTCAGTTAAAGCTCTTAATAGATGAGGGAACAAGAGGGGGGTTAAATTCTGAGACAATTGTCATCGCTGTCGACCCTCGCCCCAGAGGGTAAGTCTTATTAACGTGCAGACCAGGTTAACTAACTGTCTGTTAGCTTATGGACTATAAGCTACATCTAAGCCCCTGAAGACAGCGAGCTGTACAGCTACTGCCAGAGTAGTAGATTAATGGTCCCCATTACCTCAAACATAATGCGCAGGAATTAAAGGATGGCATAAAGAAGCAGAGTGTAACGTGAAGGTACAAAATTATAGCGGATGACGGCAGCTGTCATTACCCACTGTGTCTCTGCTAGCTTAGTTGCGCCACCACATCTTCTTCTGTTAGTTTCTTTTACTTGCAGCCCGGCAACCATGATAGGAGACCGTGGAATACGCAGTCCGCCACCTGGTGGACAGAGTAGGATACGTCAAATCAATGTTGGCGGTCCCATTACTATATAAATGCTCAAATTAATTAATTCAATTGATTAGTGTAAACGTAACCCCTGTCTCTTGTCGTTTATTCAAAATGAAGTCTTACAAAAAAATACATAGACAAAATAAACTGATATCAACATATATGTGCCTGTGGACAAGTAAGACCTAAAATTATTTATTTTCAGTGCTAGTAACTTTAAAGTCGTTGTGTGTGAGTAAACTGTCGCATTGCGTTCTCAAAATAAAATTTTCAGATACCTTATCTCGTAATTAAGAGAAAATATAACATAATTACAACATTAGGAGGATATGGCTGTTTGCACACGTCCTGTAATGTTTATCACGCATCTATAAATGTATCTGTCCTTTCCTCGAGCTTGCTCCACTTATTAGCCTGTATTAGGAAATCCGTTTTTTGTATCTTGTTTACTATTAACTTCAACAGGATGAACATTACGATGCTGACCCAAAATGCCAAGCATATTTATTAATACCTCTATAAACGTCTGCGTTGGTCTTTCATTGCTGCTCAACTGTCCATAAAACGTCTGGCTGTGCCAGCATCCCTGATTGACAGTGATACATATTTTTTTCATATTACGAGAATTACGAACCATTTAAATGTCGGGCTACTGGTACATATTTACGTTTTATCCTGATCTCGGACAGCTGTGCTACATTGCGCACACGCTGAGTGACGTCACATAAATTTAAACACAGTGATAATGAGACACTTAAGTGTTCACTTTATGAACATGTATGAATAAGGGACACCAAGAACTACTGCATTTGCACTAATGCATGGCTTGCACAGGAGATCCAGCTCATCGGGAAAGGACTCAGCAGTTCACCTACAGATCAACGACCAGAGACACTCAATTGAAGAAAAAGTTTAAAGTTTGCACAAAGATAATTGATTGTTTGAGAGAGGAGTGAAGGTAGCCATTTTCTGTATGTCAAACTTAAGTCACCCTCTATAAATAGAGATTGGGGTGTATTGTACTCAGAATATCTCTCCAGACAACATCATCCACACCTGCATTCACATTATACATTATTTAGGGCTCACATGATGTCCCAACAGCCAATCAAGACCACTGTGTTCCTGATGACTTCTAATGACCTGACCCACCCACATTAGTGGTGCATGGTCAACTGTATACTTGTTACCCAATGACTTTCTATGTTTCAACACCCAATAGAGGTAGGTGTCAATTTACAAGGATTACCTTGACCTGGATGAATGAGAACAGAAAAGATTAAAGTGCCATTATTACAACTTTGGTGCATGTATCTATTTTTCCCACAGTCTCACATTGAATGTAACAATTGTCTACTGTACAATTGGTACACGTCTCACTTCCTCCCTCGCCTTTCCTCTCTTGCTCTTCCACTCACTTTCACTCTCTCTTTCTTAACCCATCCAGTCAAGGTAAAGGCTGCCAACCCTGAATCAGTCAAGGTTCAATTAGTAAAACTGTCCATGTACCATTCAGTGAAACTGTTCAGGTAAATAAAGTGGAACAAACCAGGTTCATACACTGGAACAGTCCAGATTCATATGGTTGGAAAAGTCTCAATTCCATAAGGTGACACAGTCCAGATTCGTACGTTAAGAACAGACCGGGTTCCATTAAGTGAAACAGTCCAGATTCAAACAATTATAATAGTGAAGGTTCCATAAAGTGAAACAGTCCAGGTTCGCACAGTGAAGCAGTCCAGGTTCATACAATGAACAGTCCCGGTTCCATAGGGTCAAGCAGTCCCATTTCATACAGGTGCTTCAGTTTGACCACACGTTAAAAATTCTTGAAAGATTTTCTGTTGGTGATATTAATTGGGAGGTTGAACTGCTTGAAACCACAGTCGTCAGTGAAAGTAGCGATTTGTATGCATATATCTAAGTCATTTTATCATTTCAGATAGAGGGATTTCATTCTCTAGACTAGAGGATGTGATCACTGGTGGGTTTCAGGCTGACCCTTGTAGACAATGTAGATCTCAACAGTTGAGAGCCAACGCATCTTAAAATATTACTGTTTGACGTGTGTGGGAGTCAGGAGCTTCTCACACTGCAGCGACACGGTGACGTCTGAACTTTGAACTGAAGCAACTATTAAAGAGTTGGATCAGCTGCGTCTCTCACACACTAACGTCAGCTGTCTAACCCTCCTCCTGCAGACGTCGGTGAGTACGGGAACAACGGCTTTTCCTACGATAGGCGCTGGCGAGCTCGTGGGCGTGGGACTTTCCATAACAGACATGGCGACAGCTAGTAGGAATAAGCGTCTGCTGGGTGGAGGTTGTAATTTACGGTTGATTCAAGACAAGCGGACGGAACTGATTGATAGTTATGTCATCCAGCAGCTAGTTAACCGTCAGAAGCTTCTCTTGAGGCGAGAAGACTGAGTTTACTGAATGACGCTAGTTATTAGCAGTTCTGGCACTGACTGGGAATAGGAAACGTTCAATATCGGCAAGTATCTAACTCGGTAAATAGCATATCAGTGCTAAAGCTACTTAAATATGGTATAACTGTTAACAGTTATTTCCGTTTTACACAGTAATGGATGTCTATATAGAAGATTAAGTTACTGACTGAGCAAAGTCACGTTTACTGTTAGCACGCAACATTTAGCTTGCTAGTTAGCATATCAGTGCTTAAGCTAACTAGAGTTAATCTTTTTGTGTTCGTATTTACAGTTTCATCATTCGAATTTTAATCCACCTCTCTAATAAGTCAGATTTAACAAGTAGGGTCTCCGCTATGGTCATTTATTTCTCCAGATAAAGTTTTACAAATGTTTCTGAAGCATTTGGAAGAAGGAAGATGGTGGAGAGAGAGGGATTGATTACAAAAAATGTAGGCAAATTGATATTTTTAGGGCATTGGTGCGTATAATAAAATATATCTGTAACTATGTCCACCTATCTATAAGCTGTTTAACTGCATCTGTGAATGGCATATAATTAGCTGGGATAATTTGATCCATTACCTACCACCAAATAAGTAAGACACATTAAATGGAGTTCAAGTCGGAAGGTGTTACAGATTTATTTTTGTTTATTTTATATTCTGAAATGCCAAAGGATGCTTTAAGTATCCATGAGGTTCAAGTAGAGTTGGTACAGTTTGCTTTAAATCTGAGTAAAAAAAGAAAAGTAATTTGATGTCCAATCTCTTCAATCTCTATCCCTGTTATAGTGATATGCTTTTGAGTTGTCATTATAAGTGGTTCGATAGCAAGGGTAAAAAGCAGGGGAGATAGCGGGCAGCCCCGTCTAGTTAATTGATTAAGTTTCAGTGGTGTTGAAGGTAGCCCAGTATTACTGAAAATAACGACTTAGTGTATTACTGAAAATAACGACTTAGTGTCCCACAATAGTGATTTGTCATCACAAAATTATGATATGGGTTGCTTTCACACCTAGATGTCTGGACCAAATTTCTGTTTTGTTGCTTTCATTTTCATCATATGATCTTTAGTTTTGGTTTCACAATGCAACTATACAGGCCAACTAAACAAATTCATTAAAAACAATTTGTCTTGTCACTAACTACCTGGGTGCATTCTCCCTATGCGTGATGATTGATTGTAGCGTCTGGCATTTGTCTGACCTCATAGTCCTCCTTTAGTATTTAATCTCTATCATCGTCACAAAATTATAAACCTTTTGTGTTTCACGTTGAGTTGTATTTTTTTTAATTGCATTGAATCACTCAACGTAAAAAATGTAAATAAATCTTAAACACAAAGAGATAATTTACATAAACACCGTTTTGATCTTAAATGGCTGAGAAATTGAGAAACAGGTTTTTTGTCGTAGAGAAACTATTATAGACATCTTTCATGGCTGTCAGAGACGGAACCAATATAATATTTAAAGTTCTTTTGTTTTCACTGATTCTTTTGTAATCTTCTTCTTCTTCTTGTCATTCAGACTTGTATATGTTGGACCAGATGGCGTGGGATTCATCAGATGACACTCTGGGACCATTAGTGGATAACCCCGCTCACTTATTTGAACCTCTGCAGCCCTCCACCACAAACATCTCCGAACACGAATTCTCGTGCCACTGTTGCTACGACATTTTAGTGAACCCCACCACCCTGACCTGTGGCCATAACTTTTGCCGCCACTGTCTGGCTCTGTGGTGGGAATCCTCTCACAAAAATGAGTGTCCCGAGTGCCGGGAGAAGTGGGAAGGTTTTCCAAAAATCAACATCCTGCTGAGGTACGCTTTTCACTGCCAGACCATATCAATGAATGACTATTTGCATGTCTGACCACAGCATTCACATTTCTCTCATGTGCAGCAGAGAACAATGCTAACTGTTTACCAATGGAAACACAAAAAGTGTGAATCTGGGAAGTCTGTGTTTGCTTGTGCTGGATAGAATTTGAACACCCTAGTATGGTCAGTAGAAGAACATTCTAAATGTATGTATTTTTTTTCCTGAGGAAGCTGACCCGCCCCACCCCAAAAGAAATTTTAAAATGTTGCGAATGATAATGTGACACTTAATTTCAATCAAAAGTAAATAACAGTATTACAGCTAATGAATCTGATCAAACTTTCAGTGCAAGCATTTGGTACTTAGTAACACATTAGATTAATTTTGTTCAATGTACAAATTTGTTTATTGATCAATTTTGTTTTTTTTAAGAGAATTCTCACAAATAGCAAAAATGGCTTCGTCAAGATATCTTAACAATGTCTTCTGTCAGACACACAATCCGAAATCCAAAGATATTCCTGTTATTATCATAGAAGATGAAGCAAATGCAAAATATATTCACCTTAGTACCAGTGAGATTTACACAATATTAACAGAATTTTCACAAAACAGTTTCTGTCACTTGAAGATAAAACTCCGTTTTGATTGAGACAGATGTATTCCCAACAATAATGTATCGTTATTGCTAAACTTACTGTACTATTGTGTTGGACCTCCATACAGGAACTTTTGAGTGTCTCATCACAGCACCTGAGGGGCAATCCCGAAACTGTTAACTCTTGAGTGTGTTAAACCTAAGATGAGAGAAACTCTGGGTTTTCTCTTCCAGGAAGCGATAAGTTAAGTAAGTTAAACCCTGGGACAGTTACCATGGTAAATTAGTCCGTTAACTTAACCTGCTAGCTGGCAGGTTTTCTTCAGCAAACCTTGAGATTGTTCCTGATTCCTCCTAAATATATTAATAAATATAATGGATGTCTGTCTTTTCATTTGTTAATGCTAATAGATATATGCCGGGAAAGGGCTGTGAGACCACTCCCGGCAAAGGTTGGGTGTGCTTTCATTCCCCTGATATATCTGAATGAGATTCTCCAACCTTACGTTTCAATGTCACACACCTTGGATGTCTTTCACATCGTAGCGATGTCTTTACGTTGCTATAGGTTGAGTTAAAAGGGAGGTTCGCTCAGGCCGTCACACAAGCTAAAACAGCCACACTACTGACCACAAATAAATTACAGCAAAAAAGAAACTCTGTTGTAATAATAGCATGTATTTACAATGAGATAAAGATGGACGTTATCACAGGTCTCAAATCTGTAGAACGATGTAAGTAACTGAATATCTTACCCCAACATGTGAAAATAAACATTTATTATGTGATATATTTGAGTAGATTCACAACTTAATATTCATTCTCTTGCAAACTAACTTGTTTCATTAAACTAAAGCATAAAAATCTATCTAAAGATGTGATGCATTTCCTTGTTTTTATAAATGTACTTTCAAAATGGGATACTGGAATATGTTGTATTGCAATAGATCACAAAATATCTCAATATTTTGAAAGATGAAGATTCAATGCTAATCTACTGGAGCTAGGATGGTTAGTTCTGAAAAACCCTAAAGTAACAAAGCATACACCCTTTGTTTTTTTTGGATTTTCTCATCTCTTTCACTTTTATTGACTAACTGCGGTTGTTGATCTAACAATCCTCTGTTTAGGGATGCAGTAGACAAGCTGTTTGGTGAGGTCGTTCAGCAGAGGAGAACAGAGATCCAGGCTAACCCCAAAATCTCCCGGAGCTTGCTAGCCTTCCAGAGGTATTTCAGTGTAATATAATACAACCCGTTTCAGTGTAAACCTTGAGGACAGAGAGTCAGCTTAGTATACTCTCAAAGAATGATCAGACTATTACTTTTTAAACTTTTTTTCTTTATATGAAAACTGGTTGTCCACATCATTGTAATGCTACTTGACCAGCAGCGATGAACTCAGATATTTGAATGTGATTGTTATAGGCAGCAGATTTAATCTTGATTAGCAGCCTACAGTGGTCTGGAAAGGTCACATCTCTCTAACTCGACAACCACACTAACTCAACAACCACACATTTATTTTATAAACTGTAGAAAAGAGTGACATCACTTAAGGTAATTTAGAAAACTTTACACCACTCCTTTTGAAGCTTCAAACCTATTTTCCACCATCATCAACCTGCCTTATGTCTGAATCATCATCTGTTCAAGTGTGTTTGATAAGGTATGTTGTCTGAAGCAGGGCCTTCCATTAAATATCTTCATGCTTTAGGTATGGTGACAACTTTGGTAGTTCCAGAACAAACAAGCACAAAGGAGCAGGCTACTTCTTCTCTGGAGTCCTAACCGCACTCTCATGTGTGGCTGTGAGTATCAAAAACCTAACCTGAAATAGTTATCTTTTTCAATAATAATCCTGACCCTGCTCTTCAACAATCAATTTTTTTAAACAGTCTTTGGAAGTTGGTTGGGATGGAAGTGTTGTAAATG
Organism: Lophius americanus; assembly: GCA_037951165.1. Lineage (NCBI taxonomy): Eukaryota > Metazoa > Chordata > Actinopteri > Lophiiformes > Lophiidae > Lophius > Lophius americanus. The sequence continues at coordinate 276,096 of JBBDHG010000091.1, read as the reverse complement.
CCTCTGATCTTAAACAAACCAAATGTTGAGCAAAATTGTAAAGAGTTTAATCAGTTCCCATTGTTGCATTTATAGAAGAAGATTCATACTCAATAAGATATAGTAAGCATTATTTAATTTAATTTGGTGCATTCATACCTCACAATAGTGTATTGTTAATCCGTGTCATTTTGAAATACATAATACAGTTCCATCAGTCGTAGCTATTTTGATATCCTTGGCCTGCGCATACAGACGCCACTGCAGAGCAGCTCTTTTGGAGCAAAATAATTGTAGAATCAGCACAGTGGTGGTTGGTTGTTTATATCACATGGGCAGACCCTGTTTATTTTGTCTATGTGGCATCTGGGAGCAACATCAATGTGTGTTTTGCCATGTGGCAGTAAAGCTGTGTTTTCATGTGTGTTTTTGTGTGGGCAGGTTACAACATGGTGACCACAGTTCTTTAACAAATATCATGAGTCAGTCAGGTCATTTATAAATATCATGATTCAGTCAGGAAAGGGAGCCTGCTACAAGGATACCTCTACTGCCAATTACATTTTAAACTTCAAAACTATTTCGGAAAAAAATATGAATACTCAAAACAGTGAAATTATCATGAGTTGTTTCTAAAAATGTTAAAATGCATTGAATTACTTAATTTTTTTGTAATCAGACATTAGATTGTTAGACAGAGTAGATTTTTATATACCCTACACAAAAATGGGGGGAACATCTAATCTTTACAGTGTAACTCCAAGTCAGTCACACATCCGGTATATCAACCTGTTTAGTTAGGAAGCAATAATCATTGTGAATCACTGTTGTGCAAATGGGACCCCGAAGACCATTCAATAATTTCGTAAGGTAATCAATGGAAACTGTCTTTCTTTTCCTTATTCCAAAACTGATTTATGTTCTTGTGCAAGCTGTGAGTTTTGTGATCTGTTGTACCCCTATTGATCCATCATGTTGCTGCAGGTATAAGTCAAACACATAGTGATGTGTTGGTGTTGATGATTTATGGAGCCAATAGTGGTTTTGTGATGGAAATCATCACTTGCATCCAAGCACATGATGTACGCTGGTGCTGATTACTTACTTAGTGTTCACTCATGTTTGTTCATACCTGTGTGTTTCCAGGTGATGGTGCTGGTGTATCACTGGAGCAGTAGTGCAGAAGACCAGCAAGACAGGTTGATCAGTAAACCCGTTGAACGCTGGACACCAGAGGAAGTTGTGTCCTGGCTGGATCATTTGGGTCCCTGGGCTCAGCTTTACAGAGAACCCTTTCAGATAGAGAAAGTCAATGGGAGGTAAATAATGTTTAATAATACTTCAGTGCATTCTTCTTAAATTTTGAAATGCAGACACATTATGTATTCCAAAATTCAACATATGGTCATTTATATTTTCCTGTACTGAGGTTTAGACTTTCACAAACCAACCATGAATTTCATTTGGTTGATCATTGTGTTCATGCCATATGGTCATATCTTCATTTTAGGCTACTTTTAATGCTCGGGAACGAAGAGTTGTTAAAACCTCCATACAGCATTGAAAATCATGCTCATCGACGGACTGTTCTGGCAGAAATGGAGAGAGTTAAAATCCTGGGGGTCAAACCTCCAAAGAACCTCTGGGAATACAAGGTGAAGAATCAGAAATATACTGAATGTTACATATGTGGTCAACAAGTAATTGTCCTATTGTATTGAACGCCTCCTTCCATTAGAACCTTTCAGTGCTTTTCTTAGTTTTGTAAAGGAGAAATTGATGAAAAAAGGGGAATCTGTATAGTTTATTCGTAAAACATCTTGTGTCAGATAGAACATGGATCTACTCATTTATTTATTACCCTTGGATTGAGATTTGAACAACTGACTCTCCTGTTCTTGTGTTTTATTGTTTCTTACCTGACTGACCACTTACTCTGGATACTTGCATTTCTATCACTTTCTGCCAGGATGCCAATGCAGGGAAGTCTCTGTTCTTGCTGTATGCACTGAAGCGCTCCCCCCGTCTCACACTCTTCTATTTGTATTTATTTGACTACTCGGAAACCTTCTTGCCCTTGCTACACACCTGCTGTCCAGCGATCACAACTATCGACCACTCCATTGAGAGCAGCTTCCTCAGCACGCAGGTGACATTTTTCTAACTTCTAGCTAATGCATTTATCATGAAATATGTTGTAAGAGATTGATACTCGGATTACTGTTGATAGGGCTTACATAAAATTAGCTTTAAGACAGGTGATACTGTATACAGTACCGCTTTTTAAAATCAACAAATATATCAAAAGAGAAAAATCTAATAATGATTAAGTCCTATCAATATTTACATTATTTTTCGTGACACGTAGCCTGGACCTCGCATTATCACAGTATCTGTGGCCTGAGTGGCTGCGGCAATGACGATTCTATAATATCCCCCATCTGAAACGGTCATAGTCATCATTATTTGACACTTGAAGGCCACCGTAGATTATTGGATAGGGAGAGGTGAGCTGAAGGATAGTATGGGTTGCTATCTGGGACTTCACCAATAGATGCCTCTAAATTCTACAGACTGCACTTTAATATCCATTTATAAATTAACTTATTGGTTAACATATTATAGCATATAGATAACATATCCTTCATAATGCTCTTTGTTTAGATGGACCCCAGCTGGGGACAGTGGGCAGAATTTCTTGTGAAGTACCTCCTGCTTCCATACCAGCTAATAGCAGAGTTTGCATGGGATTGGCTGTCTGTCCACTACTGGACGTCTCGCTTCATTATTGTAAACACCATGCTGCTGTCTGTGCTCGAAGCCTGCACCGTGTGGAGACTCTGGACAAGAGCTGCCATCAGGTAAATTTATAAAAATATATTTTTTGTTTCCTTAAACCATACAGTCACAGTCCATAGGTCTCACTGTCAGTGGGGAAAACTGCGAGTTTGCTACTCAAACATGCTCTGTTTTCTAATAAATGCACTTTATTATAACACTGTTAACAGATAACACTGTTAAATAAAAACAAACAAAATGTCTGTCATGAAAAAGCTGCCCTTTTCTGGTGTCATTATTCACTTTTGAGGATATGGGCTTCATGCTAACGTTACCATTTAGCTACTTAGCAGGTCTGCTTCTGCAGTGTTTTCACTCGAAAAAGACTTTTAGACTTGTTGATTGCCGACATATTATCTAAAATCACATAATGGAGCACCATAACGTCTCAGGTTTGTTTGGTTTAAATGAACAAAGGTGACGTAGAGAAGGATCTTCAATGTGAGCTATAGAAGATCCTATTGCATGATAGTTCAACTTGCTGCTATGCACATTGTGTGACCATCAAATGACAATAAAAGCTTCTATTCTACGGATACCTCAGAAATAACAGACGTGACCGATGCAGGATTACTCTGAATTATAACGTCTTCACCAGCAGAGAGCATATCAGTGCTGTGAAAAGTATAGGAGCAACTACAGCTTTGAGATCTTAATATCCATACTGGGACAATAAAAAATGTTTATTGAATTAATTTTAAGGTGTTAAGTAATTTTGATACGTTTAACATATTATTCTTTTATTAAATTTTCTGGCAAATGTTTGAAAATGTTCGCTTTGCTTGATCATTCTCAGTGTCTTTAATTGTCAAGTGGAGCTCCATGTTAAGCTACTGGTGTACTGCACACACTAACTTGTACCTTTGACTCACCATAGGTCTCTGCCACAGAGGATGTGGAACCACTTGTGGAACATGTTATCTCAGGTGTTTGCCTTTGCCCTACTGTGGCCTTTGGTCCCTCAATTCGTGTGCAACTGCTTCTTCTACTGGGCCCTCTACTTCAGTCCCATCATTAATATAGACCTGGTGGTGCAGCAGCTTATGCACCCAGAAACACAGGCGGTGTAACAAGCTGCATGCAGCCAGGACCCAAACAGTGCCGTACATTTCGCAACAAAAACAAAACCGCTATTACTGAAGGAAAGCGTGTTTTTCACAGTGAACTTGCAGCATTGGCTTATTTGCTGTCTGAAGGAACGTTCTCACTGCCTTGTCCCGCTGCTGGATTTTTTTACTCTGTGAAGAAAAAGAAGGTATGTAGGACCGTTTAAGCTAACATGATGAGAAGCAGAGATGTTAGTGACCAGGACGGATGACTTTGCTGTTCCCTCTCTGCATGTACCGTACATTCCCAAACCACATTGCCTAAACGGTAAAGAGTGTGGTTTATGCTATCGATGCCATGCATGATGGTAGTGAAAACTGGGTCTGTGAATTGTTTTAATAGCTTTGGAGCACTGACATGGCTGTGATCATGTCACCCATCCACAGCTTTTGATACCAAACAATAAATATTGATAGATTAATTTTTTGTTGAACTTCTTCATTTGAATAACATGTCATACTTAACTGGTTAAAAGAACAACTGCTTAAATGGATCCCTTTTATTTAAGTGTATAACAATCCTTAGTCTTCATAAATTATATATTCTTTTATGTTGGTGTTACAGGGCTGTCTGCAAATTCACTCTACAAGGATTGGTGCTGCAATGATGACATTGTTCAGTTATTGAGTTTGGTAGTTCTGTAGCCTGAGGGAATATCAGGAAAAACACACAGGTGGCACTTGGATCTAGAATTTAGCCCATGGTCTTAATTTAGTTTTGAGATGTTGAAAAAGATATTTTCTAATTTTTAAGTAGTTTTTTTTTTTTTAAGGAGAAACTGTTGATGAAATGTTTTATTTGTTGCTACTGCTAACAAATATTGCTTTGCACAATTTTGTTAATTTTCAAATAATTATTTTCATTGTATTTAGGCTCCTTCCATACAAGGGGTGTGAGAGCTAACCAGAGATCTTTATTTTTTACATAGTTCATTTGCACTTGAAAGTTCTACACTGTGATTTTGTTTTTCAAAGATCTTAATGGCGATGATAAAATAATAAAGATTTTTACATGATATCATTGTGTGGAGTTGTTTTTTTTTACTTTTTTGCAAATAACCATTTTGAAGAAGGGCACAGAAGATGGAAAAGACTGAACTTTAGATTTCCCATGAAAATATTGAAGTCTGAATTTAGGTATTTATGTAGGACTTCTGTATTTCACCATTATCTAAGATTTAACTGATTTGGTTCTTGAGAAGGATACTTGTCCTCACAAGATACTGATGAATGAGATAAAAAACGTACTCTCTATAATTAATTTAGACTAAAACACAAGTTAAATTGTTTGTATTCGGCTAGGTAGTGCTGGAAAGTCTTGTCCTTGAACAAGTAAAACAACAGAAAGAATGTAGATTGAATATTTGTAAAATGTAACTGGTTTCCATGATATATATTGAAACCATGAGAATCTGAGATGTTCAATGAATGATTTAAATATGAGTGAAATAGTAATAAGATAAAGGTGTTCAGATACATTTTTTATGGATCCAATGCTCATTTTGACTTAATTTAGGAAAGAACAAAAGCAATATGGGCTACGTTCTCAAAATATTTTCTATACGATGTCCCCATAGTTAGATATGAGAGAATTTTTTATAAATATTCTGAATGTTTTTTTTTAGTCAGTAGTGTTGCAGGAAAAATAACCGATTTTCTTTAAACTTTGTCTATAGGTAGGTTCCAGCACATAATGAAATGGATTCAATTTTGGGGATGTTATGTGTTTTGCAGCATTTAAAATAAAATAATAAGCCGTTAGAATTTTATAGATACGAGATATAGTTAAGAGAATTTGTTGGAGTTCAGGTTACTTTTTTTTTTGTACAAATGCAGTTTCAGACAATACAAACACCTTACAAATTAAACAGACATATGGTTTAATCTATAAAACATTAAAGTGCTTAAGTTCTAATCAAATGTTTACATTTACGGAGAAATCTGCATGATTTTTTTTCTAAGCAGGGAAGCTGTTGTGCCACCAAACTTTTATCATCTCTTGAATATGCAAAAACCTCCCACTGGGTAAAATTTCATGCAACTCCACACTGTAATTTTTCCTGTAATCTTGTTAACAAACAAACCACCAAATGAATGTAAAGAAAAAAGAGTGAAACATTACCTCCTTGGCAGAGGTAATAAAATCCCACCTAGTAAGATAAAGGAAAACCACTACTACCATTTCTATAATTGCAACAACTACTAGATGCCTCAAGCATGTCCAGGTTCATACAGGAGCTTCAATTTAACCATGAGGTCAGGTCATCATTGAACATTTTCGAGAGACATTCGAATTTTTTATGTGCTTTGAGATTGATATCAATGGCAATGACAATGGCTTTTACATTAAGGTAAAAAAAAAAGGTAAATAAACTCTTCCTATTCCTCTTCTCCAAGATCGAAACCAAAACTTTCTTGCTGCACCTATTGTCTGAGCATCCATGCCTTTAGCGCCCTCTAGTGTCCAACAATTGTCTGTATTAAAGGGTTGTCGTCCTCCTAATCTAGGGACTGTCTAAAAATAGTAGATACCACTTAATACTGAGAAATAACCACGCACACAGATATTACAGACATATCGAATCATGATATATTTTACACCATAAATTTAATATATTCAGGTATGAAATAATGAAAGCTATTAACTCTATTTTTGTAGCTTACTGTGACTGCATTCAACTTCTCGTGCTTTACAACACATTAACGCCGCACCCTTGCGTCACTGTTGCGGAAGTGAAAAGTCTACGTGGGGAAGAAAGGTTGGTCTGGGCGCGTTTGGATTCTCTCAACTCCAACAGCACTTATGTCCAATCCAGGTTAGTTGTGTTCCCCGGTGAACCAGTCCTCCTCCCCGCCCCCCTGTGATGGAAATGGACGCGTTGAGCGGTAGACGAGCCGTATAAATGGGACGGAGAGCCGACGACAGCCTGTAATGCTGCGTCGGCTTAGACAGTCTCTCCGGCAGGTGCTGTTCCTGATGGCCCGGAGACCGGCTCTCCTCTGCGGGGCGATCCTGCTCGGAGTCCTTCTCATACTGGCTGTCAAATTCACATGCAGGTAGGAAACAGCAGCTTCTGAACAGATTCTACTCGACTTTTAATCAGGCGTACATCAGAACGGCATCTGGTGGTTCTAAAAGATTGTGCATTATCAGAAAATAACCTTCTGATAAAAATAATAATCCAGTTAGGGTTTACTTTTTCTGATCTGAATCTAACGTTTAGGTCGTCAGCAGCAGGGCAAGAGGATTAACCCATGCTTTGAACAATATGCTTCACTTCATCAGGCTATGTACACACACCCTTTCAGGATGTAAAATATCCCATTCCTGAAACTACCATAACATAGTATATATTTATCATTATATATGTATTCTATCAGAAGGACAGCGAAAGCTACTTCTTCTATATTTTCTTCTGGACCATGTTTGGTATGCATCTAGATTCAAACCTGTTACAACATTTATGTAAATTCTACATTCAAATGTGTAGCTGGACTAATTGACTACTCTGTTATAAGTTTTATGCAATTTGCATACCTGTAAGAAATCTCATAGTAAATAATGGGAATTGTTTTCATTTAATTCGCTTTATCTGTAATTAGGGTAGCAAATATTCAATAGTTACATGTGCAATAGACAAGTCACATGTAAAAGAAAAAAGACATTTGGGTCTCCGTTTTAGTATGCTTCTGACCGCCTAGCACTACACAGCACATGTTTTCAGTGATCTCAGCTATGAAGTTTACACCTGAGAAAACTGAAAACTGAGGCAAATTGCAGACCGATAATCTCCACTGAACTGAAACACTTATGCTCCCCCTGTCACAATACTTGAGTGGAAAATGCTTGGCTTTAGATTTTGTTTTAAACTGAAATCTTCTCTTTCAGTAGCCAAGCTAAGAATGTGGTGGCAACAGCTCGGCCTCCAGAGCGATTCTTCTCAGCCGATGGCCCGGTAGTGGACCTCTACTTTGGCCAGCTTGACCAGGTGAGATACTGATGTAAAACACTTTGTCTGGATTGATACATTAAAATATATAACGCAATGCACTGTACGATTTTTGAAAACCTGTATGTTAAATGAGTACAAGGTAACATCTTGGATACATATTTTTTCTGCAGATGAAGCGTCTTCGGAGTATGGCAGACGTATCTCTTATCTTTTTCTATGCACCATGGTGTGCTCACTCCATGGCCGCCCGGCAGGAATTGCAGCAGGTTGCAAAGAAGCTGGCCAAACAGGTACAAAACAAACAATGTCCAGACTGCTTCAGTGCCAAACTTAAGTGTAAAAAACATTTGATTAACCGCAGAAAAGTAGGTCTTTTTAAAGTTCTGACATGCTTGTTAACTTGCAAAGACATATCAGACATCCAGAAAAGTAAATATATCTTATAAAGTTTTATTAAGGATTGAGGCTGGGTGATATATCTGATGAATAATAATTTAGTTCATGATATATATTAGTGCTTATCTCCAACTATAATGTGTTTCAATGCTTGGATGCAATAAATCAAGCACTGATTTCTGTGACCAATTTGTTATTCCAGTGAAACAAAACGCATGATAACTGAGAATAATATTACATCGTTACCATCTCACTGGAACTAGCATTTCCTTGATTAACTTTTGTTTTTGTTTTTGTCTCTCTCACCCATATGAACAAATACAGGTGCAGTTTGTGGCCGTCAACTGCTGGTGGAGTCAGGGGAGATGCAGGAAGCTAAACCGCTTTTATCAGTACCCGATAATCCATATTTTCTATAGAAGGTGAAACTGCGAGCGCACATTCTTTCTTTTGGCAGATTGGAGGCTTGCAATCTCGCGATCCCAGAATGCATTGCAGAGCTCTTTAGGCAGCAAAAGAATAACCTGTATATAATTATGCATGTGGTTAAAATGTTATGTCTTAACTGTGTATACATTTTCCTAACTATGTTGCATCACATCTTACGTACAGCTTAATTCTTTTAATAGTTTTCAAGAAGTTTAAAGGCTGATCGGTCGGCACCTGGAGGCCTAGTTTGTTAAAATCGAAGATTTAATCACCCCGGGCAACATAGCAAGTTAAATTAACGTTAGCAGAGCGGCTAAAGCTACAGGGAGCTTAGAGCCAGCCACGAGCCAGATGTATGTATGTATATATATATGCTGTCATTTATGGTTTTAAAACATAACGAAAGAAGAAGCTATGGCAGAACAACCTTGAAAGCGTTCAGCACAACAAACTTAATCACACATTTCTAATTTAATCACCCCAACGAGCATAGCAAGTTTAGAATCTAATGTTAGCAGAGCGGCGAAGGTTAGCAGTGCAGCTAAAGCTAGTGGCAGCTCAGAGCCAGCCACAAGCCCCCAAAGTCCTCGAACAGAGCCACATATAACATTTAAGGGAGTAAACGAGGATTATAAATTCTTATTTTCTCTTCAAAATGACGTATAATTAGTTTCAGGAACGCACGGTATTATTCGTCAAAATAGGAGCACTTAAAATACATAACTCATTTTGATTTTTGAACTTCAAAGGAAAAAATATCGGAATCGGCAATATTGGGAATGGCCGGTCAGACTTCATAAAAATCAGTGAGCGTTGATCTTCCAAGAATATTGCAATCGGTGCCCCTATAGTTTAAAGCCATTCAAATTGTTTCCATTCAAAAATTGTCTCGTGATCAGTTGCCCTATAATGACAAAAACTGTTTCCTTTGTGAAATCGGGCCTGTGATTGTTACAACTGAATTTTAACCTTTAATACCCTGAGTGTGTTTTTGATATAAAATCTATGTTGCAGTTGAGCTCAGATCAATGTGCTGATTTGTTCTGTTTTGTTTTTTGTCTTCTTGTTGTTCTGCAGGTTCGGGCCTATCGAGTACAAGGGCCCCATTGTGGCTGCATACGTGGAGAGTTTTATTCTCAGAGTCATTACGCCACTCACTTACCTCCCATCCAGAGCCAAACTTAAAGAGTTCCTTTCCCACTACGAGGTATTTTCTGATGGAGAGTTGACAGATAAATATGTTGACAGTTGACCCTATACGAGTCACTCTCGTTAAGTTAAGACCTGAGAGTTTTACTGTTGGTGAATTATATTACATTATTGCTAATCTTTATATAGGGGTCTTCCTTTGGTGTAATACTTCCTCTTGTACATTTCTAGCCTCGAGTTGTGGGTTTCTTCCAGTTTAACTCCTCGCCTCAGCCCCCGGGGTACATCACATATCTGTGCTCTGCTCTGCAGGCCCTGAAAAAGGGTAAGAAGAAATCACTGCTCTGAATCCACATTTGTAAAAGAAAATACCATCATGTTGTTAACATGAACTTAATGTGCTATGCACCTTCTCGCGCATGTGTTTGAATGTTGATTGTAGCAAAATCTCTGTTTTCTGGAGCAGATTACCGGGGTGTGGTACATTTCGGGGTTGTAACCAATAAGAAGGTTGCAGAGGCCATTTCGCTTCAAGACGATGAAACGGTTTACCTTTACAGAAGATTAAACTCCTCTTTGGTAAGTAAAGGCATTATAAACTACAGAAAAATACTGACTTTGAAAACGTAAGCAGACGCTGAATACACTTTTCTATTTGTGAATGTATGTTTTATTCTGTTAGATATTTCCTCGAAGGGAGCGCAACTTTACATCAGAGGCCATCTGTAGCTGGGTGTTTGAGCACCAGGAGACTATCCTCCATTGGCTGCAGCCTCCGGGAACAAAGTCCCACCTCCTTGAACAAGAGCTGACCAAAGGCCCGGCGCTGCTACTGTTCCTGCGACACAATCCACTCGGATCCAATCCCAGTCCGTTACTTCAGCAGGTGAGCAGGGATGGAACAAATCACATACGTGATGAATTGGTTTTTGCTCCATTCCATTCCTTTATCTTTGGCACTTACTTCCAATAACTGACCTTGGTGCTGCATTTGATGCAACTGACATTAGCATATTGGTTAATTGTCCCGTGAGAGCTAGGCATCTTCCATACTGCCCTAATCTTCCAGTTCAAGTCTTACCTCAACCATAGGAAAATGTAATTCTGTTGGTAATGCTTCATCCTCGACTGCCTGTCACTTGAGGAGCGCCACAGGGCTCACTTTCAGTCCCACTATTGTTATCTCTATACATGCTTCTTCCTTGATCCCAAACTCTGTACATTTAGGGTTTCTGATGGAACTATATTGGGATTGGGAGACCAGTTCACATCAGTAAGTGGTCACACTTTTCAGAACTTAAAAGAGACCACACTCTCTACGGTATTTATACACCAAAATGGGGGAGTTCTTTTATGAATAACGCAGTTTTTCAGCCATAATCTCATCATTGTTGGTCCGTCTTTGTCCAACTTCGGGGAGTATGAATCAACTCAAGGAAATCTATTTTGTATATCATATTTTACTCCAGGAGGAGCTTTCTTTACCAAAAAAAAAAACACTGTGTTCCCTGATATGACTTCACATTCGATTTGAGGAGTTCAATCATGGGGTTTCTTATACAACGTAGGGGATGGGGGCACATTTGTGGGGCATACTCTTACTGTCGGGGATGACAGCATAGTTTAAGTTGATGTCAACTAACCAAAGCATCCCTGTATCTCCTGCTACATCATTCATCACCCATTTATCAGGAGTTGGACCCTTCATAAATGGAAGAATATGAATATTATTGAATATTTCCTTGTTCATGTAATTCATTCGCTAGATTGGTATGTTTTAGTTTGTAGATGGTTTAATTTTTCTCCGCACATAGCCCCTCCAGGTGATATTCCCTACCAACGTACTATTTTGTAAATTAAAACCATATGTGAAACTTTTAGTATATTGGAAACCTGAGCATAATATCATTAGTAAAATAATTGCTTGATATTCGGATTACTTCCTGTATTAAAGCTATCTGGTGATGACAGCAATATAGCAGACAACCAAAACAATAGCTTCCTCTTTGGATGAGACAGATGCTGCATTGTTGTATTGCCATCTCATGCTTTTCATCAATGATCCGTTACATTTTTTGAGTTTGTCCAATATTCTGCTGATATTCCATCACTTTCTTCATTTAATTTACTTAAGTTTTACTGGTTGATTGAGGTGCTCAGACTGAACTGCTCTTTTAAAATATTGTAAAGCTGGTGTTACAACATATTTAGGGATGTATTTATCTGATAACTAAAGTTGCATTGTTGATACTACAGAGAGAGTAAAGTGCTGAAAGTTAGCTTTGAGTTGTCGTGTTGAATTCCAGGTACAGGTACAAAAGTGAGGGATTACATCTAAAATTGATTTTCAGATTTTATTGATAACTTCTAAGACCCTTTTTTGGTCTTGCTCCCAAATACATCTCTGATTTCCTGACACCAAACGTGCCTGGTCGCAATTTTAGCCAATGCTCTGCTAGCCGTCCATCAATCCAGGCTAAGGAGAAAGGCTTACCGGGCCTAGTCAGTCTGGTCCCACACTGTCTGGAACATATATAACACATACATTTCAATATGTGCTTGTCTTTTGAGGTTTTGGTATGAATTTTATCTCGTAAGCCTCTTCTGAAGCGTTATTGATTGTATCATTTTCATCGTTTTTACATTATTTATTCAAATATATTTCACACAGCATAACAGATATATCTGTTTGTTAATTTAATGTTGTCCTTTAAAGCACTTAACTACTTACTGTGGAAAGTCCTATATTGATAAAGTTTATTATTATTATGACATTGACTGATCGTTTGGCTTAGGTTTGCAGCGGTATGTGTGAAATTATTTTCCCTTGGAATATGTGAATTTTTTGAGGCTAACCTGGGATTTGAAATATTATTTCTAACCTAGCTTACTTCGTTTTTATTGTTGCTACAGTGTTTCATAGGGTTGTGGTTTTTCGCCATCTGCCGGTTGTATATTGCTTTTCACTGTGGTAAGAAAAAGATCAATCCTGCCGCTAATTAATAGCAGTCTCAACCATTTTAATTAACTGCAATAATGATGTCAAAATTATGTCCAACAGCTGTTGAACAAAATAATGAACATGTTATTTACTGTGGTTAGATATATGATGTCAAAATGTTCAACTTTGGTTAGCCCTTTTTTGAGTGTAATGTAGGTTTTGATGCTCAATTTAAGAAGATTACACAACACCTGCTTATATCACCTTAAGACATTGAGAAAAACATACCAGCTTTAATTGATGTTACTATGATTTAATTAAATCTGTTCATGCTTTAATAAGATTTCTCCATTGTTCTAGGTTCCAGATGTGAGAGCAATTATTACTCCCATGTCTCCGCCCGCCACTTTAAAAGTTGGTGAAAAAAAAGTATTTTAGAATACAATTTATAACTTGGTTATTATTATTTTGTATCTTTGGTCTTTCAGGTTGCAGACATTGCTCTACGCTATCATTCTTGTGGCAACAATAACCACTCAAAAAGTTCCGCCAGCTCGCTGTGCTGCCATTCATTCCTTTTCCCAGAGTCAAGGACGAGTGTGTGTGAGGTGTGCTTCATCTTGTCACCGTCAGTTCGGACCAGCTCTTCTGTCTGCTGCTCGTTCTCCTCCATTGCTCAGGAAGGAGGTTATTTTTGGACTTACCTCAGGGGATGCTGTTTACAACAAGAATCTCCCACTATGGCCACTAAAACCACAACCTCAGTGAGGTGCTGCAACTTTATGAACAACTACAGCCCGTTTAGTCAATACAGTGCCTGCTCTAGGAAAGTAGAACCTCAACTCAGTGAGTTGCAAGCTAAAGAGGAGCCAGAGGAGCCTCTCATGCCTCCTCATTCCTCCATCTGTACATCTGGTCCACGACAGGGAGTGGATAGCATCAGAGGGCTCAAGTGTCAGACCAACAAGACGCTCAGGTTTTATGTGTTGGACAGGGCTCTGAACTGGCCTCTAGCTGTGAGGCTCGGAGCAAAGGGCAACGCAAGTGAATCTGTTCCCCTGAACAACGGTTCACAAGATGACGGGAGCGGAGAGAACTCTTTTGCAGCTATTGTGAACCTGAAGGACGAGCTTCACTATATTCTCCATCGCAGCCCAGCAGCCACACTAATGGAGTCTCTTGGTAAGACTAAGTTTTTTAAAGATAACTATTGACACACCGGTCATCGAATATCAGATGATTAATTGGATTCTGCGGCCCTAGAATTTGTGATGTGTTCTGTACCCTTGGCTTTTTTTTCAGATTAAGTATGTTAATTTGTGACAAAGCTCATCAATAGAGAAATGGGAGATATGGAAGAGTAAAAGTCCAATACACAAATATTTCTTCAATAATATGGCTATGTGGAACTGAAACCAAGCAGAACATGACGAGTTTTAATGGCGCTAAAACATTTTTTCTAATGTTAAATTCTTTCCGGAGCACATCTTTGTTTAATTTGTATGGTTCTCATAGTACTTCTATCTTTTCCTTGTGGGCATTCTACTGAAGAGGCTTTCATCAGGAACTTCAGCGCTCCCTACAGCCTTTTGCAGAGACACCTGGTGGGAGAGGAAGATGGGAGAGGTGGGGAGGGGGAAACCAGACATCAAGACAGATTCCAGCACTCATCCTCACCTCGACGCCTCATTGCAGAACTGACCACCTCTTCTTTCTTGCCTTCCGTCATGGACGTCCGAAAGGTCAGTCATGCTGCTTAAGTTCCTTTAAGCTATTATTGCTATAGGTACCTCCCCAAACTGAGCTGATCCTGAATGTATGTACTTTATACAGCCTGTTGAGAGCAATCAGACAGCTGGTTAGCCGTTACAAATTATAAAATTATACAAATAATTAAGTTATTGTTATAAAAAAAAAACAATACAACATACTTAGTGAATCTAAGATTTAAAAAATATTTTTTTGTTCTCCAACTATAACAATTACCAATAAGAATATTTGTAATGGTAATACTCCTACTATAAATCATAAGACTTTGACTACCATAAATACTAGTCAGTCCAACCTATTAATTCTAGAATTCTTTAAAATATTTCCTATATTTGTACATTTAAGAGCCATAAGTCATGTGAGAAACATCCCTAATAAACATGTTTTATCCGTTTTATCGCTCATGCTCATCATTTTTGTAAACCTAACACAACAATATTTTATGCAGAAGCATGTCTGTCAGTTTTTCTGGAGACTGGTATTCTTTGTTAGTGTCAAGATGTCATGCTTAAGTTTTCATTCTCCGCCTGTGAGCTTTATTTTGAAAGGGACGATGAAGGATCTCAGACAGTTCATAGTTTGAACCAATGAGTCGATGTATGTTTCTGGTCTCTCCTGTAGGATGTGCTGCTCTTCTACTACACTCAGTGGTGTGGGTTCTGTACTGTTCTCAACCATGTCATCGTCCAGCTGGCAAGATTATTACAGGGAAACAGCACAATCACTGTTGCCAGGTGTGGAATGTGTTTGACTGTAATGTGAAGACCACTGTATATTCAATATGATGTTTTGTAAAACCATCTTATATTTTTATTATATTTTACATTTTATATTTCAGGGAATAACAATCTTATTAAGAATATAAAATTAGCTCTCTGACCCAATGTCTTTAAAAACAAGTTAAATCTATATTATGTTCGTCCAGGGTAAATGTTGCACGTAATGACCTTCCATGGGAGTTCATGGTGGACCATATACCCTCGATTCTTCTCTTTCCCAAGTACAGGTAAGAGTGTTGCACACAAACTCACAGACACTTTGATATTTTTGGCTGGCAATGACCAGAGTTATCTTTAAAGCTGTAACTGGAGCATATTTTAGAATGTTTTTAGTTATTTAAACTCTTCACAGGTTTCTTTGTCTTGTGTGAAAGTAAACATCAGGTCTTACACTATTGGTCAAACAAAACACACTTTTCTCAGATTTTATGGACCACTCAGGCAGTTACTAGGATTACTAGTTGCACCTATACAATGATGTCCAATAACCTCCAGAGGGGTAACAGAATCATCCTCAATGCTGTTTACTGAATTAAGTCATCAAATGTCTACGTCTTACAAACACACCACTAGATTGATGAATGGAGGCTTCAAGAACAAAATGGTGTATACTCACAATTTCCGCACGCAATGATTGTGTTTACATGAACATCAGCATCCTGGTAATGAGGCTCATCTCGTTTTTTTTTATCATATTCGGGAAACGACGTTTACATGAAAAGAGACATTATTCATATCCTTGTATACATAATGAGTACCGGTATCCTGGTCACTGACCACTGTGTGCTGTTTGTGCCCTGTAATGTTTATCATGCAGCAATTTTTCTTTCACTGCTAGCTTTCTTTAAAACTCATTTGTCCCCAGGCCACTGGAGTTTATAGGTATTGCAAATATAGCGCTATGAAATGCCATCATGGCTGTGCAGGTATGGCTTACTCACCTTATCGCCAGTGAAGGATGAGGATGCATCGACGTGACTGGTGGGAGAGGGTCGTCATGGTGCAGTTCAGTGTCAAAGAGTAGAGAGCAGATTGCTGTATGAGTAGGGCGTTGTTTGACCGGCTATGTAACAGCAGTGCTTGCCAGCTTACAAATGTTTCATTAGTGGTTTCCATCAGAAGCCTACTTGCTCCACTTATCATGTTCTGAAACCGGTATACTCTAGTCTGTTTACTGCTAACTAAGTTTCATTCCATAAAGACCAAACTCGGTTCTTCATCACTCCAGAAGTGAGATTCTTGAGTTGCTACTACTGTGTGTTTCATTTTGTTTTTTTTCACCTGACGCCAGCTGTATGAAACCAGACATGTAACAATATCCCAGTTTCTTTGCAAGTACTCTAACTAGAATATTCAGATTTTCAGATTCAGGGTAATGTCCCATTCCCTGTTTTTATGTTATATATATTTAATGTATAAAATTATCCAGTAATATACAAGATCATCTATAAGGACTGCAGTGTACCTTGGTGATTTGGCTCTTAGTCAGTCGCTCATAATTGTACCATGACTGATTCAACTGCACAACAGCAATAGGGTGGATGTTATTTAGTCTGAGTGGGTTTTTATTGTTCTATAGCGCATCCCAGTGGGCAGAACTGTAAATAGTGTTCACAGTGCTATGGGTCTTTCAGAATGTTTAATGGTTTTTTCATACATTGAGTATTGTGGATCTTTGCTAGAGTTTGAAGCTGGGTGTTGATCATTTTTTCCAGCTGTTATGATTATTTTTTATTATTATTGCTGTTGAGTTTTTTTTGCCGTGAGCTGTGTGGCTGATACCACGTAGTAATGGCATGGGTGAGTATGGTCTCTGCTTTATATTGATAAAAATATACCAATAACAGTCTGGCCACTTCCTCTATGTGCGTTGAAGTTGGGTATTTTGCTTTTGAAGCAGCCATTCATCATTCTAGTGTGTGTGAGACAAAAGTATGTAGGTTGCCACAATAAACACTGGATGATATTTGTATTTTACTACTTTATTATCAATTAATTTCAGAACAACAGTTTTGATTCTTGTTTTCCCTGTTCTCATCAAGAAAACATTATAGTGTGAAGTTTCCTGACAGCCTCCCCATCACATTACCCAACCTCCTCCGCTTCATCCTGCAGCACTCCGGATCCGTTGAGTACGCAGACAAACCAGTGACTGCTTCTACTGAGGCAGAGGATGTAGGACCCAGTCCAATCTTCCGTGCTGAGTTTCTGACCCTTCAGCGTGAGGTTCAAGCTCTCCGTAATGCCCGCGAAAGTCTCTCCCAGCGGTTGGCGCAGTTGTGGCGTGACAACCGGCAGCTAAAATTTGAGTCACGCAGCCTTGAGGACCAGAACGTGGAGCTGCATCAAGAAAGACAAAACTTAGAGGAGCAGCACCGGGAAAAAAGCCGGCAGCTCGGGGAGGCTGTGAGACGACTGCAGGAGCTGGCAGACACCTCGGAGAGCCTGCTCAATGAGAACACAGTGCTCAGGGTCCTATTGAGGGCGCTGAAGGACAGGACGGAGGCTAAAGAGCAGGCAGAGGTGGAGAGAAAAGAAGCAGAAGAAGAGAAAAGAAGCCATATGGCTTCCTGACTTCAGATCCTCAGGTAATCCTAAAACGAGAAGAGAAAGGGCCCATAGAGGAAGGAACGACTGAAAAGGATGAAAAGAAACAACTGGAGGGATTGTTGAGTTGAAGGAAGCTGGAACGAGGATGTCATGTAAAACCAACAGGACATTGATATCATAAATCATGTCATCAGAGATAAGGAGTTTGAAAATTGAGACTCCTGTTGAGTCAAGAGAGAACTAGAGAAACACTTAGAGGAGAGGTGTTGAATGTTGTGTTCAAGAGCTGTAATGACAGTGGGATTATCCACTCTTAGGAACAAACCAGTGTGATAACTAAGTGCCAACTGTTCATTTTTAAAAACTTAGTTCTGATACTACACGTGAGTAAATACATTTTTTTGTGAGGTATAAGGACATAACCCGAGATAAACACTCAACACAGACCCTGCAGCCAAATACTCTATTCCTCCCCAACGTTCGCAATTTAAAGTATTCAAACACTGGTTGAGTCTTCTAATAGATGACCCATCCAAATAAAGGCTAGGTGACAATAAACACTGTGAGTCATGTGATCCATAGTCCTATATTTTCAATAGAAATCATTTTTATTTACTGTAACTAATTCCATTTGTTCTCTCTTTTGCTGAAACTGTGACGAAAGTTACAACACATGTGAAAGGAAGCAAACTGGAGGAAGTTTTATTTCACTTTGTGGGATAAAAAAGGAAAATCTTTAATTATTTAGGACAAATGCAAACAGAGGATTTTGATTTAACTTTGGAGAAAGGAATATAATAAATGAAGGGCTAGTTCTCAGCCTTGCAGGTGAATATGAATTCCCATGTTTGAGGATTTCCAATATTGCTCTCCCGCCTGACTGCAGGTTGTTGATGTAGGATTTGGCTGCAGGGAGAAAAGGAGGCGACTAACGGAGTTGATACTTGTTTAATAATGAATATCTGTCGCTGCTCACTTGAGCACAGAAAAACACTTGAAAAAATTTGTGATAAATTTCTTTTGAACTGATCTATTTTTTACACTTTTACACAAATCACTGAGTTGCTAAACTATTGTTATTTCTTTGTAACTATTCAGGTATTAAAAGTGAAATGCTGCAATTATTTTCATGTGAAATATTTCACCTGTTTTTACTGATAACATTTTTTTTTCCATTTAATGTTTCTCCTGTATTTGATTGTGGTCGGTGTCTGAGGATGTGGATTCAAGCTTTATTTAATTTATAAGTCTCAGTAAAAATCCAGAAGAACCACAATCCTGAATTCCAGTATGTTAGGAATTTGAAAAATGTCAGTGTTTCGCTTAGAAGAAGACTGAGTCCCAGATGTTGTGTTTGACAAGTCAGACAAAAATCATCCAAACATAAATTAATTCAAAGTAGTAGTGCCATCTAATGGCAACAGGAAACATAATATTTCACACTTTCAAGTACTCTTACTAATTCCATTGACCATACTTACCTCGGAATGCAATAAAAAAACAGGATAGAAAGATGAGAGTTTAATATGCATATTATTAGTTTTCATCACATAGCAGCACAGTGTTGATTTCCACCGTAAAACAGGAAATTGATGTTGAGAGGCCAGAGATGCTCAGGGACTCTTTAAGGTGGTAAATATGATCTGATAACGGTCACAGGGTGGTCTGTGGCAAAAAGGCTCAACGGAACCTCTAGAAAGTTTCAAAGAAGTGGCTCCTGCCATAATTTCACCGAACCATCCATCAATTTTCTGTATTTGCTTATCCTGTTCAGGGTTGCCAGTGGGACTGGAGCCTATTCTAGGCTAATTGGTGAGAGGCAGGTTCATCACAGGACCAACACATAGAGACAAGCAACCATTCACACCTCTGGGAAATCCAGAGTCACCAATTCACATGAACTGCATACCTTTGGACTGGGGGAGGACAGGGTTACCAAAGCAAACCCTCAAAAACATAGAAAACATACAAACTCTGCACAGAAGGCCTCAAGATCAGAGTTGCATTTCAAATTGGAACTTTTGTGCTGAATGGAAACTATGCTACCCACTGCATCTCATGGCTCTCCATAGTCTCACTTAGAATTATGAAATTTGGTTTGTGTGTATAATATCAAGATATACAGAAAAATGCATCTTGGGGCTTTGACCTAAATTAAGGTCTCAGCCATTGTAGATTTATAGTGCAAATTAGGGCTATCTGTAACCAGTTTTGTGCATTCTACTTTATACATTGCACAAAATTTAAAACTCCGACTATATATTGGGTCTGACAGAATTGAAATTTGTCACTACAACCTTTGTACCTTTTATAATGCAAATATATCAGAATGTGTTGTACAACTTGAAAGGTATGAGCATAGAGGCATCTTGAACTTCGATCATTCGCCTTGATACAGGAAGTTGTTATATCTGTTGTCATGATCCAATCTTTAGCACATTTTATGTATCAGAAGGTATTCATGGTAAGGTATCTGTGATTTAAGCAGGGTCATTCAAAAGCGTTTTAATTTATGTAAATCACATTTTGTGAAAATGTGGGTGCTGAGGAGAGAAATATTAGAATAGGGTGGAACTTTTAATATGATTTTGAGTTTGGCCCACATGATGGTTTCTCCCATTCTGGAATTTTTTTTTCAGTTAAGTCCAATTTGAGTAACATCATCATGCCAAGCCAATCAGAGTCTCTGATTGAGTTGGGCAAGTCATGACATTGTCATACTAAAATTTGAATATTCATTAGGGGGACGCATGCACACTAGTTTCTGCAGATGTGATTAAAATAGATGACAGATTGTATTATAGTCTTTTTTCTATTGGGTATAGCCATAGTCGTTTCTGGAGGTTCAGAAAATATTCTGTTGAGCCAGTTTATCTGGGTTTTAAGGAAGTTGGACAGTTGAATGTCTTTTCTGTATGCTGAGTGTGTGGCTCTGGGAATCCACCACCTGTATAAACAGTGAAGATGAGAATATGTTACAGTAATGCCCGCCTCTTCTCTCCTGACCTTAGCAGGAGAGTCTCCAAAATGGGTCAGGAATAGTATGAAGAACATAAATTCAAGGTGTTGATGTGGCCTCCAACTTCCACACATCTCAGTCCTGTTGAGCAGCTGTGGGATATGCTGGACAAACAAGTCTGATCTACAGGATTTATTAAAGGACTAAAAGAATATGCTACTGTTTTCTTGGTGGCAGATGATGTAGTACACCTCCAGAGGTCTTGAGTCCATAACTTGATTGGTCACAATTGTTTGGAGGCAAAAAGGGGACCTCCACCATATTAGTTGGGTGGTTATAATGTTATGGCTGATCAGGGTATATGTTGTCAAAAAATAAAAAACAAGAACAATTTTGCCCTTGGATGTGAGCTCTTAAGATATTATGAAATTATTGAAATGGAAATGATCTTATTAATGGAATTATTATTTGTATCTTTTACCTTTCACTATCCTCATCTTTTTCTTTCCTGCTATTGGAGAAACCATCTTAAATCCCACCTTCTTGTAGCGCCTCTCCAGCAATGAGCAACCGGAACCCTAGGCTGTGGCCTGTTTATATCCTCTGTCAAGCCGACCAAACCTGAAGAAAAACCGATTTGGATTTCCAAAGTAAATCTTACTCCAAAAAACGCTCTATTTATAACAAAACTAAAAACAGTTGAATCATTTAAAAATGCATGTTTATGGAATTTTCATACTTATTTATATACATGTTACTATTACATCAAATCAAATATCCATTTGATGTCGTTTAATCCCATATCCTTTTATTTTGAAGGCACATTAGATAGTTTGCCGGTATAACCCTGACTTCTCCATCTAATTTTCTTCAACTTGTTCACAACTGCTTGGTTGCTAGACGACTCAATCTGTAACAGTCATTTGTAAACTAATCAAAGCATGTGTGGGAAACAAAATTTTGACGGATTTTAGAAGCTTTGGTTAGTAGCTTCTCTTACCAGCTCACCTCCTGTGTTGTGGAGGAAAATCCGACTTGTAGGATAACTAACCTCTCTTTTGTCGCCCCATGTTTTTATTACTACTAGCGAAAGGGACATGCTGAGGTATGACTTTTTGTCTGTTTTCTTTCAAATGAAAGGATTAAATACGATTAAAGTCAAGTTTTGTAACTTAACGTAACGTTTGCTTAGCAGCGATGTGTAGTGCTGCCACTAAGATGTCTCTTGAGGCGATTGATGTTCAGACAGATGAAGACTGTGAGGAGCTGGTGAGTTCTTGTCTCTGGTTCATTCTACTTATACTGTGCGCAAGTCTGCACTTTTTTCGTTAAAGATTAGATTTTAAGCATCTAACTTTGTCTTTTCTGACCAAACGGTACACATCCCAGTTATTTATGACAGTTTCTACTAACACTCCTGGGCTAAGACCTCATGAAAAGCAAGTCTTCTCTGATTATCATGTTATTAGTATGGCGATGTGATTGTTCATCTTCTCATCTGAAGCATCTTTAAGAGGTCACGGTGTTGAGAATTTAGTAAAAACAACGGTTAATAGTTTATTTTGTGTAAAAAAATTCGTTATCTGTTTGATTTTAAGAATAACTAGAACATTTCTCTGAAATTTCTTAATGTACTCGTTGGTGGAATTGAAGTACCTGAATGACCCTGGACGGTTTCACTGTGTGACACTGGACTTTCACTGTGTGACACTGGACCGTTTCATTGTGTGACCCTGGACCGTTTCACCATCTGACACTTGACTGTTTCACTGTGTGACACTTGACTGTTTCACTGTGTGACTGTTTCACTGTGTGACACTTGACTGTTTCACTGTGTGACACATGACTGTTTCACTGTGTGACACATGACTGCTTCACTGTGTGACACATGACTGCTTCACTGTGTCACAATTGACCGTTTCACTGTGCGACCCTGGACCGTTTCACTGTGTGACACTTGACCGTTTCACCGTGTTACCCTGGACCGTTTCACCGTGTGACACTAGACCGTTTCACTGTGCGACACTTGACTTTTTGACTGTGTGACTGTTTCACTGTGTGACACTTGACTTTCACTGTGTGACACTTGACAGTTTCACTGTGTGACCCTGGACCGTTTCACAGTGTGACACTTGACCGTTTCACTGTGGGACACTGGACCGTTTCACCTTGTGACGCTGGTAAGTTTCTCCGTGTGACCCTGGACCGTTTCACTGTCTGAGACTGGACGGTTTCACCGTGTGTTCCTGGACGGTTTCACTGTGTGACGCTGGACTGCTTAACTTAAAGGGGACAAATTCTGCAAATGCCTACCACTGACAAGCCCTGTCTACTTACCACTGACAAGCCCTGTCTACTTACCACTGACAAGCTATGTCTACTTACCACTGACAAGCTATGTCTACCTACCACTGACAAGCTATGTCTACCTACCACTGACAAGCTATGTCTACCTACCACTGACAAGCTATGTCTACCTACCACTGACAAGCTATGTCTACCTACCACTGACAAGCTATGTCTACCTACCACTGACAAGCTAGCCCTAGCATGTTAGCATGTCATCTCATGAGTCTCTGGGTCTGACTCAGGAAAGAACTTCAAGAACTTCAGCGCTTTGCGCACTGAGACAAAAGGTTTACTCCTTTGACTGAACACACCTCCTGAATCCTGGCGATAAGAATGGGTTTGTTTGAGCAAGCTGGACACGACAATGTGTTTATAATCCAGAATGGTGAAACATTCTATTAAAATAATCTGAAATGGTACTGACTTGTGTAAAAGGGGTTGAATATTTCACCTTCAAGGACCTGGACTGTTTCACTGTCTGAACCTGGATTGTTTTAACTGCATGAAACTGGATTTTTTTTCACTGTATGAATAGAAATAGATTAGTAATAATAGTAGTAGTATTGGAGTAGTTACAATATTTTTCTTCGTCTTTTGGCTGTTCCCTTTCAGGGCAACACCAATGGATAATCTGTTTCCATCCACAGGTCGGTACCCTGCTGGATAACAGTACCAGTGATGGCATTGGTCAACCTGTGCCTTGACTGGTATGGTTAGGTATCAGTTTTGTGTTCTGCTCATTGAATTGGTACTGTAGAAGTATAATAACATTTTAGGTTTGGGGCAGCTTGAACTATGTAATGGTGCTATAGCAACGTCCTCTGTAGTTGTGCAAGTAGTGTTTCCTTTGTGATGTGAGCTTGATGGCTTTCATGTCCTGAACCATCTGATTTGATGTGGTTGTGGATTGTAACTTGATGGCTTTGATGTTTGTTTTTTTTAAATCTGTTTTTGTCAAGTAGAATCAGTAAAACCCAGCAAAGAAGTGGTCACAAATCAGATTACTTATGGTGCCGGTCCCAATCCATGAAAAATGGATATGGTTGCGTTAGGAAGGGCGTCCGGCATAAAACCTATGCCAAATCATTATGCGGAACACAAAATTGATTTCCAAACCGGTGTAGCTCAAGTTAACAAATACCGTCACAGGTAAGGTTAGCCACCACGGTACCAGATCATCTGCTGTGGCGATCCCAAAAGGGAACAGCCGAAAGAAAGAGAAGCAGAAGTAGTACAACATGAGTTGTGATGTCTTTGGACTTTGTCTTTTCCACTGTATGAACTTTATTAGTCAGTGTGCCTGAGTGTGAAGCACTTGCCAAATTGCCAAGGACACTCATTGGTAACGGTAGTAATAGTGTAATTAATAGTAATGTAGCATTGTATTTTTGCACTGAAAATTGGAATGTTACAGTGGTTACATATTGAGCTTATTCAGCAAATAAAAAAATTAATCTAATTGTAGTTTTTTTGCAATTTATGAAAAAACTGTTTTGCCAATTGCTACTGAAATGCATTTCAGAGTAATCAAGACCAAATTGCCCATTTTGACGTATCATTTGAATATATGTTTTAAAAAAGGTTGTAATATTGAAAAAATAGGCTTGAAGAAGGAGAGTAAATTAGAAAAGCAGTCAGTTACAGAGTCCCACATATTCAGGCACACAGAATACCCTCATGTGCATTATTGGACCCATGCAGTTGGGACCTAATGGTTAATCTGTGTTGATTTGACTGAAATATTTTTGAATCTCTCACTGCATATTGTGCCCAAAAATAGGTTGAAGATCGCTTTTCTTTCTCTACCGATATCTTTGAAGAGGTATGCAAATTCTCTGTTACCGATGAATTCCTGAATTACTTAACTGCACATCGGTTTTATTCTGCTGTTTATAGGGGTGTGAGGGGATGGGGAAAGAGGCAATATAGGAATAATGGAACATACAATGAGCGATTACTAAAGATCAAAATATTTTGTCAAAAATAGCATTATAATATACAGTATATTACAATATGTGAATAGAAGATGCTGCATCTCCAGGTTCCTCATGTGGCATTAAAATAAGATTAAGATGCGTTAATTAGATGAGTAAAAAATTATCTTATAATATTTTTTAATCAGGCCACAGTGGGGACGTTTCCAGTGTTATAGCAGCAAAAGGCAAGATGTGCTTCAAAAATGAAGAGCAAAAGAAAAGATGCCCAAGTATGTTGAGGTTCTCAGAACAAGGTCTTCAATGTGTTTAAGTTGGTTTTGAATAAAGTATCATTCACTTGAAGCTACTTCATTCAACTCAGTCTTTATTTTAAATTGGAAATACATTGATGTAGAGGACCTGATTTACCATGAATTTGAGTGAAAAACAACAAAACAAAGAAAAGAGACAAAGAGACAAAAAAAAGGAGAAAGATTGTAAGAAGAAAACAGCCACAATTTGTTAAAATAAACAATCTAACACATAGATTAAGCAGACACATTTCTATAATAGAGGAATCAACTAAAACAAGAGCAGCTTGGAGTGAAATAAGATGTGATAAAAAAAAATTGCCTATGTTAACCATTTATTGCCCAAGAAAATTGACCGAATTTGACTTTTTCATTAGCCTCGATGAATCCCTCCTCCTCGGTGGCCCCTTTCACCTGTGGTGTCTCATAGGGCTCCTCAGCTCCTTACTCTTTAGCATTCCACCGGGTCAAATTATAAACAGGTTCCGTCTACTGTCAAACATTTTTCATTAAGAAACACTGTTTCAGAATGTGCTCAACCAAACGTTTGAGCAGGGCATTAGGTTAACATGAAGGAAGCCTTAGATTGTTCTTCAAATCATTCCAGGAGCCAGTGCAAAATAAGAATAATACTTGTTTTCCTAAGTTCAGAAAAACCAACAGCACCAGCAGCATGGACAAATCATTTGAGCCCATATTAAAAGACAGCAACAAAATGATGTGGGGGGGTTCAGAATAAAACCCAACATCTATGACACCTTACAGACGAAGAGGGCCACTCTGCTTTTGATTACAGCTCGTATTGATGAGTATCAGCTGTATTACCAGGATCCCCTTCAAAATGTTCCCACACCTCCCACTACGTTTCATTACAATGAGGCTAGCGGTTTTTGCAAAATCTTGCTAAAAGAATGACAAAAAAAACAATGCAGAGGAAAACCTTTTTAATGGCAGAGGTAACACTGGCAGGAAGTTTTAGTTGCACGCCTCTTTTTTTTTTTTATTTCTGTGTGTGGTTTTTGTTTGGGTTGATGTTTGTCACATGGTTTGCCTCGTGTACTAGCATTCTTTAATACACTCCTTTTCTATTGCAATGTCAGTACCAGACGACACGTAGGAAAAGATCATCTGCCAAGCCTCCGTCCAAAAGTAAGACCCGCTCAGCTACTCTGGGATTTTTTTTATTCAGATGCTTCTTTTAAAAACGACACAAAAACTCCAAATACTTTATCTATACCTTCTATTTGCAGGGTCTCCATATCTCTCCAGCATGAACATGAACCCCAGAAGAGTAGCAGTGGCGGCCTGGAGACTGCCTAGAGCCTCACTGGGAGACACCAGAGGGGAAACACCCGGGGACATGGGATCGGCTTGTCTGACATCCCTCAGCAACGGCCACGGTAGGCTCTGGAAAACTAAGCTGAAACCTAACAGTCAAATACCTCACGAGGGATGGAAAAGCGATTTCTGCTGGAATAGCCTTTTCTTCTAGACAGGCTCATTATTGGGTTACTACCTAGTTTTTGAATTGTTTTATTTTCAGTGTGGACAATGCTAGATTTCAATAAAAACATTGATTTGTGTTATAAATAAAGGCTATATAGCTTCTCCTAGTGGACGTAGGTGGCATTTTTAGCCAAAATCCCTCTCTGAGATTAAAATCCTATTTTTGACCAATCATGGGTACATTGGCTATCCAACTGTGTCAAATCCAGAGTCCTCCTAGTCCTATCCCAAAAAAAACTGTGTAAAAATAAAATGAACATTTTGGTATTCATAACCAATTTGATGCAGAGGTTACAGAGAGTTTGTGAAGAAAATCATTGATTAGTTTCATGATTTTACTGTAACATAATGACTCTAGAGGATTGTAGAGCCTTTTTTTTAATCAAAAGAAATGTTGAGGTTTTGTATTAAATCACAGATTACTCACACACAGTAACGAGTCCAATGATACTGACACTCAAACGGAATTAATTTTGATCTTACCTGTCTATAGACACAAAGGTCTGTTTGATATCATTGAACATTAAACGTTAGATTTAATAAGCAGAATAAATTATAGACAATTACTGACAAGCAAGTAAAAAATTGTTCAATAGAAAGTTTAGCAGTTTTATTAAATCCTTAAATCTTAAAAAAAGCAAACTACACCTTGGCTTATAAGACTGTCCTATCCCTTGATAATGGAAGAACTACAATGACATGATCCCTCCTTGGCTCATAAACATCCTATCATGTTGTTTGATCTGCAAGTGAGTCTTAAGCTGTCAATCAATACATAGGTTTCGCTCCCTTCACATTACACAGCCTTACAGTGCAGGTCAGATTTTTTGCCGTCATCACATTTGGTTATCTGACCATGTTCAAAATGAATTAATTGTAAAAAAAAAATTGTGACTTCTTAAGCAACTGGGAAATATGAAAGCAAGTCTCACGTTTGGAGAATGTGAGAGGGCAGTCTTCAGCCATAGCTTTAAAACCACTCGCTTAACACTCCCTTTTTGCTGTATGTAGTGAACCACAAGCATAAAATTATTTCATTATACTAGTCCCCAAAACTCCCATTTCCATTTATGTCATATGATACTTCATGCTTGCCGTTTGTGTATCGATAGAGTATTTCAATATTACTCTGTATGGATTGAATAAAGTGTCGTGAATTGAATCAAACGTTTATTTAATGTATTCTGTGCAGAAAGTTGGATCATTGGAGCTTGAGAGAACCTACTCTCAAAGGTTGTGCTTTAGTCAGAGTTGCATTGTTTCTCTGTCTGCCTGTTTTTCAGATGCATCCCAGAAGCTCAGATCAGAGTGCAGCGTCACACCAAAGCTTCTCAAACAGACCCTGAGCCTGACAAAAAATCTTAACTCTGCTTCCAGTGGTGAGAGAACACGTCAGTTTGTCAGTAGTAGAATCTGAAATGAGGAAAGAGTACAGTAGTACAAAAGTTAAAGGTCTAATCTCTGTGGGCAGAGTGGCTGACTCCCGACCAAAAAGATCGTAAGGTAGTCGGTACGATCAGCAAGGCTACATGTCGTACGGTCCTTGTGCAAGACCCTGAACCCAATACAACCCTCGGGCGCTCAAAAATGAGCAGCACACTGCTCCCTCAGGGATGGGTCAAATGCAGGGAAATAATTTCCCTATGTTACACTGTGTATGGCTGTATGTGATAATAAATAATAAATTATTATTATGATTATGATTATTTAATTTTTTATTAAAAGAGGAGTTGCCTGTGGAGACAATTTCCGCAGGGTGACATGACGTCAACACACTCAGGGGCTTTATAACTGTCAGGGGAGGATTAAGGTGTGTGTGTGATTGGGTAACGTCTCCTTATATATCCTCAGGTGTGACACGCTTCAACATCAGCACCGTTGGCTTCAGAGAAAAAGAGGACATGCATGAAGAGATTATTCATCTGAAGAAGGTGAAAGAGTTAGTGTTCAATATGTTCAATGATTGCTATGCTTTCAGGGGAAAAAGACGTTATGTACTAGGGTGGCATCGTCAGTAGTGGTGGGCTAGGGGATTTTTCATATAAAGTAGAATTTGGTGAAAAATGCATCTGTTGAACATTGACAAATCTACAGGATTTACCTTCCTGTTGAATCCACAAATCCCATGAATAGGAAGTTTTACCGATTTCAAAGTTTTTGACTAGGAAATGCATTTCGCTGTAATGAAAATCGGATCTTCTTCCATTTTCCCATATCTGAATGGTTTATGGAAAGGAATTAGTTTATCCCACTTAAAAGATTACATATACGCTCAGAAATATATATAACACCTGATATATTATTAAAATTGACACACCATTAGTTGTATTAGTTTCTTACATTGCACCTTTATTTATGTATTTAATATTATCATTATCATTATTATTGCTATTTTTTTATTTTACATTTTATTCAGTACCTACTCCTTTTGAAAAAAGTCTCCCCTTAGTTAAGATGTATGTAGAGTGTGTGAGGGAGATAGTGGAGCCATGTTTTTGTGAATTCACGTTCTATTATGATTGAAAATTAAAAGTGAAATATTCCAGAGGGAAGGAGAACATGGTATCGGCATCTCTGGTCTGAAGAAATACCTTTGAGCAATGCATAGAATGCCTGTAGCATTCTAAGACGTTAATCCGAAAATGGGAGTTTAGTTTTTCCCTTCATTTCCCCGTTAGAATGATAAACAGTTTTGTTATTTGCAGAGTCTGCAGGCACAGAAATCTGATAACCGACAAATGAAAGCCAAACTGCGCCATCTTGAGGAAGACAATGCTAAAAGAGAAAAACAGATAGAAGAACTCTTGGATCCCACCAAGGTGTGATGAATGACTTGTTCAGTTTTTTTTTGTCATATAAACGTTGAGCAGCAGCAATATTTTCATCCCGTTTTTCCACAGGCATCTGAATACACTCGTAGTTTGGTGGATAAGAAAAAGGACGGGAGTGTGGTGAGTGTGTTCAGTCTGATGATGAGCATTCCAGAGGATATTCTTCTGCTGATCTCACACAGAAATTGATTCTATGCATCAAGGTTCTCAACGGTCTGAAACAAAGAATCTTGAAGCTGGAGCAGCAGTATAGAGAGAAAGAAAATGCTCTTAGGTAAGACACTTTCGGACTTTGATCAATTTATGCAAATCAGCATTACGTACGTTAAGAATCATTATTTTTTCACCAGCAAACTACAAAGGGAGCTTCGGACCTCCAACCTGGAAGAATTGAAGATCACAGTTGAAACCTACTATGAAGAGGTAACTTCTATGCAATTTGACAATTATTTGTATGAAAACTGTAATCTGAAGATTAGTTTTCAATGATTTCATTAATTAATTGTTTTGACATAAAATCTAAATTAGAAAGGGGAAAACCGCAATTTACCAGAGCAAAGTGTCGCCACCAGTTTGCTTCTTTTGTCAATCAATCCAAAAATCCAAACAATCCAAAAGCCGAAGACATTTCATTCAAATTAGTGGTTCTCAAAAAACTTTAAATAATGAACCCATTTTCCATTATTTATTCTGCCATGTTCCACCTGATCAGTGTAAACTGTTTTTTCGATACAAATAAAGCCTTTTATAAAACGTTGAGTACAGGGCTTTGCCAGCAGTGTATGATCTACTCACTGGGTTTCTGCGTACTTTTACATTTACTATAATTTGTTCATCTGAATTTTAGGTCTTGAAAATTGTGTGTGAGGTCTTAAATATGGTCACATAGGTCTGAAATATAATAACAATAATGATCTGACGACTTGTCCAGGGTGAACCCCACCTCTCGCCCGGTGTCAGCCAGGATAAGCCCCCAGCCCCCTGCAACCCTGATCAGAATACGCTACAGAAAATAGAATATAATCATTTTATTATACTCAGTACAACACAGTGGGCTGCTCCTCTGAAGCTCTCAGTGAGCAAGTCAGGGGTTCAGGGTCTTGCTCAAGGAACATACGACATTTAGACTGCAGACAGTCTGGGAATCGAAACACCAAATTTCCTCTAGGGGGGGACGTCCATTCTGCCCCCTGCGCTAAAGCAGTCCCAAATATGTACATTTTCATTTATTGCTACTTCACAAAGCTTAATTTAAATGTTTGTGTTGCATTCCAAACTTAGCTTTTTGTTAAGGCTACTAACTTGAAGGACGAGCTGCAGAAAGAGGCAGTGACCAGTTTAAAGAGGTTTTAGCCCAAGCAAGCTGATGGAGGGAATTCTCCAGCAGTATCCAAAGCCCGTTTGGCGAGGTTGTGATGACATGTACGATCTAGTAGCGTGATGGTGGTTGAGCCTGGTCTTATGGTTGGGTTTTGGTTATGATGAGAAGCAGCTGGGAGGTTCCACCCTGGCTCTGGCACAACCAGCCGGCAAACCTTGGACATGGAAACCAGGAGGAGAAAGAGTTAATCTAATAATAAGAGAATCTCCAGAGGCAAATGTTACAGTATTTAATTACAAACACTCTATTGTATACACACACAGCTCTGTTGGTAAATGTATTTATTTTGCAAATAACTGGCACTTTGATATGCTAGTACGCAGGTTTGCACATTTCTTCAAATGCAGCGTATGTTTTTATCAGTATGGACATGAAGTGGGTCTTACATTTCATTTTTAGATAATAAGGGTCTTAGAAATTTCTTAAATGTAACTTTTTGGAAATCAGCTGAAACCATGATTGATTAAGAAACTTGTTACTGACAAATTACTATTATATTACAGATATTTACAGTCCATCTCTAAATTAATGAGAAAACATTTTTTGACATCCTGCGATAAGACTGGACTAGTATTGTAGATGCAACTTAATAAATCATGGAGTTTTGTTGCCCCAGTTTAGATTTCTTTACTTCTTTCTCCTTGTTTACAGCTGTGTTACCGCCCATCCACTGATTATGTTGATTTTTGTCCGGCATTCAATATCCAAAATTCCTGCTCTCAGTGAACATGATAGTGCGCGTCGTTTGAAGTTTACAGGACCAAGGCTTTTAAAGCGTTTAAAATAGAAATTCTGAATATAACAGTTGGTTCATTGGACTTATATTAGCATTTTTTATTCAACCATGTGTAAAATTGTTTTTGGAAAATTCATGATCTATATAGAACCGTAGGGCCATGCGAAACCTCACATGTAAGAAGCTAGAGTGTCCAAATGTCCAACACTTTTAGTTGAAATGACTGAAACTACTGACTCCTTATCAAAATTGTTTGCACTTAATTTTCTGGTTATCCATTAATTAATCAAAAAACCAATTTCAGCTGCTCTACTCTCATGAAAAGATATACAGATTTCCCAAAGTGGAACGCCTCTGACATGAGAGTATGTTGTGACCGATATTATCATCACAGTTTTATTGCCTTTCAGATCCAGAGGCTGAGGACACTTCTAGAAGCTGCAGAGAAGAGGTATGCATCTTCTGCAATTTGTACCGACTTATTTATTTGTGCTTTAGGTCTACTGCGGATACAGCACCACACAAATTTTCCACACAGGTTCAATATGAGCTCATTACTGAAATAGAGGATGAAATGCATCATTTAGGCTCCCCTTCACCAGCATTTACGAGGACAGATGGGATTAAAGGAGTTATTTTCCAGACGAAACTGGTCATCAGACATCCTGGATGTCCACACAGATCAATAAGAGTTACATGTTTAGTGATTAATGTTAATAAGTGCCGTCATGCCTGTTTTCATTATCTCTAACATTCTCATGAAAGTTCCCTCTCCATCTTTCTGTCTGCAGCAGTCGAGCAGAGAGTAAATGCTCCCAGAGGCAGCAGAGAATGTTAAACTCGAGCGTTCAGCGTCTGTCTGAGCGCCTGAAGCAGCTTCAGCAGGAGAAAACCGCCCTCAGGGAGGAGCTCAACACGGACAGTCCAGCAGGAGGAGCCATAGGTGTTTCCTTACACAGCAAAACCACACAGACACCACAGCAAAACAATGACAACAATCCCTTGAACTTGAATTAATGATCTTTGCACAGCTTCAACCATAAAGGATTATCAGAACAATAAATACTGTAAGAATACAATGATAATGAGAAGTCAGTAAAATTGAGGCAAATCAAATGAATTTCACAAAAACCAATAATATAAGTAAGCATCACTACCATCAAAATCAAAAGAAATAAAAGTAAGGAACATAGGGGATTACGGGATAAACATATGAAACTCCAATAGCTAAGACTAGCAGGAAGAAATGATGAGTAGCATCAGTAAAAGCCAGATTAAAAAGATTTTTGTGGATTCCCTCAGCCAAAGAGGTTAAACTGTGATCGCTTTAGAGATTTTGATGAGACCTCTGGAATAACTAGGTATGTGCCGGGTGCATATCTACATCACCTGTCTTTGGGGGAATGATAATAATAATATTTATTTTATTTATCACATGTTACACTGTACATACATGTAGTACAACGTCATGAAATTTATCTCTGCATTTAGCCCATCCCTGAGGGAGCAGGATAGTGTGGTGCTGTATTTAGCGGCATCTTGTAGTAGTAGAAATATTAGTAATAGTAATATTATTCCCGTTTGTTTGAGATTTTTTTCAAGGTTTTAGTAAGTTTCGCAAAAACCTTTCTGAATTGTCAATAAAACAGATCAAAGAACAAAGTCCTTATCAAGCTGTACGTTTAATGTAGAGATTGCACCTAAGGTATAAAAGATGTGAGACTAGTTACAGGCACAGAAAATGTTTGGGAAGTAAATATAGTCAGAGGAACAAGAAAATGTTTGCGGAATAGTAGTTATTACACTGAATGGGAGCCGATTCAAAGACTTTTTAAAGTAGGTGTCCTACATCAGGTCTTCATCAGTGTGTGGGCTGCTGCTTCATTCTGAACAAGCTGTAGGCAACCAACTTGTGTGTCCTAGGTTACAGAGAGTGGAGTAAACAGAGACTGTTGAGAAGGCTGTTGGAGTTGGAGAGGGTGAGAGAAAACTGTAACTAGCTGTCCATGTCATCACACATAGTCACATGTTTCCATCTGACTGATATACTCTTCTCTGCTCCAATTAGAGGCTGGAGGACAGCAGAAAACACAACCTCTCAGCAAGGAGCTGCAGGAAATCGGATCAGGAGATCCAGACCACGCCAGTTGAGATTCTGGGGTCCACCATGGCTACAGAGGCAGAGGTTTCCGTGGGAACCATTACTGAGGGATGGGAGGAGGTTACTGAAGTCAGAGAACGCATCAGCCAATTGGAGAAGGAGAGGTTGGAGCTTAACGAGACTCTGTCAATTAATGAGTGAGAGAGCAGCAACCACTAAGTTCAACTACTGCTTTTAGATATAATATAAAACATATCCATCTTTTATTTAGAGTGTTTCTCTCAAGTGTGTCTCAATTCATGATATCCACAAGTGGTGAAAAACAAGTCAAGGTTGTATATCTGTTGATTTTGGTTCTTTAGACTGTCTCTGTGTCCTGTTTGTGTTTTTCAGTGATGAACTGATGCGGCTGAGGGAAGACAGAGAGCTGGAGAGAGAACGATGGAAAGCTGAACAGACAGAAGAATTGGTTAAAGTGATACAGCAGCATAAGTATGTTTTAGTTTCATTCGACTCATACAACACAGATACACTGCTGTGAAACAGTCTTTGCCCCCATCAGAAGCTAAATCCTTAGAAAAATGACTAAACTGCATTAATAGCTAGTTTCAGCTAGACTGGACCCACCCAGACCTTATGACTATCCTATTCAATTACATCATCCCTTCAATAGACCATCAGAAGCAGGAATGTTGCTTTCAGGTCTCATTAGTAGGTCTCTTTGAACAATAGTGATCCATCATGTTGCCATCCTTCCACAATTCCTCCAAGAGGATGGTGGAGCCTCATTCAGTAAGACCAAATGAAATAAGGACAAAGCTGCAGCTACCCCAGAATAATATTATAATTTGTCTTATTTTAGCCACAACACACCTTGATGGTCCTCAGAGCTTTTAAAAGAATATTCTGTGGACTAAGGAGTGGAAATCTATTCGCATGACAGGGGTCCTGTTACATCTGGTATAAACTAAAAGCAGCATTCTTACTAAAGGAACATTATACCTAAGGTCAAACATGGAGGTGTCAGTGGACTGTTGTGGGAAAGCTTTGCTGCTTCAGAACTAGGATTACCCTTCATTATTGAGAGGAAATATGGATTTGTTCAGGTCAGCAGGAGCTGCTTTAGGTGGAACATATAGCTATTAGTTTGAAGGGAGGCGACTATGATTTCCACACAGGTGATTTAGGTATTGGATAAACTTTTTACCCTGAACAAGTTGACCATTAATAACGGGCCCCGCTGATTCACACTTATTTGCACATCTTCAGACAATTTAGAGTCACAATTCACCTTTCGTGCGCGTTTTTGGACTTCCGAACCCGGAGTGAAACCACTCAAAACAAGGAGAGCACCCACACTCATTACACACTCAACAAAGAACACGGTACTTTATTGGTGTGAGGCAACAGTGCAGCCCACCACTCCAATGTTAGCTGCCCTGTGAACCAACAGTATCAAATATTTTGCTCATAGGTTCGGAAAGGCTCTGCTAACGTATTGCTTAGCAGCTAGTTGTTTATTTTACATTTAGGTATGTGTATTTGTGTTTTTCAGAGAGGAGCTGGATAAGTTGAGGGCGACAATCCAAACTCTTGAAGAGGGACCTAAACCTGCACAGAGTGAGCTCTCCTCTCTCTCGCCAACACTGCCAGAAGAAGAGGACACTCAGGTCAAAGCACATCTGGGAGAAGTAGAAAAGAGGGATACTGGAGTTAAAGAAGAGTTGAATTGGGAAGGAGATAAACAATCAAATTCAGAGAAGAAAGAAAGAAAGAAAGCAGCGCTGCTCATCCAGACAAACTGGAGGAAGCACAGACATAAGGTAAGTAACAGACCACATCTACTGTTTGTCAGAGACACCGCTTTGCCTCATGTTTTCTCTGTGGGTCTTCACTTCTCTGCTCTCTCTGTCAGGATATTGTGATGTTACAGTCAGCGCTAAGAGGCCAGCTCCTCAGAGATTCGCAGCTCAAGAACCTACTGGAAGAAACAAATGTTCAGGTCTCACCCACACTTGAAACACTTCCTCAGACACACCAACAGCTTACTCTTACGTCAGAATCACAATGTTGAACCAAATGAAATGCAATCTAATGAATCAAGTATGAAGCACTTGTCACAACAATCTCCTTTGAATGAATATTTCATCATTTTCCAATATTGAATATTGAATTTGTCTGTGGAAATTTGATTATTATGTTTTCAGCGTGAGGGTGAGTAGAATTAATTCTCATTCTTTGTGAGCGGTTTCTTTTAAAAATCTGGTTTAAATGAAACTCTTTTTCAAGACAAACCCCTAATATATCTTTCTACTCCTCATCATTTTTCAGGCTGTAGCAGCAACAAACCACAGTGGTGCTGTATCCTCAGTAGATGAAGAGCTGGATGACGACGCCTTGATGATGATACAGTCAGCATTCAGGGGACACCTGGCTCGCTCCAGTCTTCCAGCAGAGAGGTGATTCATGTTTAGATCGAAAAATTATTTACAAAATGGATTTAGTCAAACATAAGATTCATTTTGGCCCATTATATGAATGTGTGTGGTTTTAAATGAGCTCCGAGTTCTCTCTGCCTTCTCTAACCAGTTTATCCACATTGTCACCAAGAAGAGCTCGTTCAGAACACACAGCCAGCAGAGCAGGTGAGGTACACATAGATTTTCTGTAAAAAAAAAAAACTTTTCTGTAATAAAAAGCATACTTCAGTCCATTTTAGTTCAATAAAACATTAATCAAAATTTGTAATACATGCACAATCATAATAACTGCCCTCATGGATCCACTGCTGGATTTGGATCGACAGGAGAAGTTAATATTGATTTCTTTGGCACTTTTCCCATTATTCCAGCCAGTTTCACAAATGTCAGTCAGTCAGTTTATGCATATTTGATTCAAATTCTGTTTAAAATACATTGTATGTTCATGTGTTTGAATTGTGGATTTCTGCTCTCTGAATATATGGTTTTGTTGCGAAGGTTTGACATCCCTGCAGAAAAACAGTGAGAAGCCTGAGGAGGGTGACCCTTGGCTCACATTTAGCGCCCACTCCCCCAGGACACCAACAACAGGTAAGAAAGAGATGGCATACCTTAAGTTTTCAAGATCTTTGGATGATTATTAACATACACATTTAAGTACACGCCTACATACATCTCACAGGTGCGTACACACAAGCATACATACACGTGGGGATGAGCGATTTATCGTAAAATTACGATTCTGCAGCAATTGAATTTATTTCATAAACCCCAGCAAAGCCAGCGCCAGTACTTTTCTCCCTCAGCCAATGAGAGCGCAGTGTTAGATTGCGCGACACGGAAGTGCACAAGCAAAACTAGAATGTCGAGGGAGACACAGATAGACCAGAGGGAAAAAGTTGCCTGCCTGTGTGATACAAAAGTACAAATAAAAAGAACAGAATGAATCAAGAAAAAAACACATCTGACGCAGGTGAGAACAAGAATAATCCAACTAACTACACTGGGCTTCTGTTGAAAAAAGCTCACATTCTGAGATGTGGAAGTTTTTTTCAGATTCAAAGAAGATCTTTGGAGTCAAAACATGTGCATTGCATGCAATGATCTAGGAATTGCAGATATATAAATTCACTTTAAATGTTACCCCAAAATGCACCTCTGGTGTCACATGTGGAAAAACAGCCATATTATGTGTGATGACAGTTAACGTATCGTTAACGTATCATTTTATCCAGGCACCACACAAGCAAATTTAATTTTACAATATGCAGTGACAACAAAGCTATTATATTCTATTATTTAAAGAAGTGGCCTCATGGGTATTGTGAACATGAGTCATGGGAGATTATGGGAGTTGTAGTTTGTTGGTACTTCTATAACCACATCAGCATGAGAGCATTCTGGAGAACTTCGGTCAAGTCAGATGAGTAATTCAATTGCCACTATGGGCCACTCATTCAAAAGTCTGTGTGTTACTGTTCTTGCTGTAAAAACAAATTCTCTTATTCAGAGTTTGTCCTTACTGTGTTTTGTCACCAGCCATGAGCCATTGCGAAGCTAAGCGAACTAGTGTAATACCAGAGGTTTCTGCGGGCTGTGAAGCCGGAGAGCTAACCTCGCCGAGCTCATTTGAGTGCAGCAAAAAGACACATTTAAATTATGGAGAGAATTTTGATCACAATTCTTTGCCAAAAAAATAGCAATTGTCAATTTAGCCAGAATCGCCCAGCCCCACACATAGTAAAAATAAATAAACACTTACATACGAAAATACTGTAAAATATGCACGCATTCATATATTAAAACCAAAAGCTAAAATGTATTCATTTGATATTTATTTATTCTGTTTTATTTCACCCTACAGATCAAATCAAGTTTGGTTGCACAGCTAAGTATGCTGAAGCTGCTGCAGTCGAGTCTGACGACTCTGATGATATCATCATGTCTCCTTCACGTCCTCTGAGAAGCAGAGAAGTCTTAATCTTATAGACCTTCTGGAATGAGTGAATGATTGTGTGTCTGACTGCAGAATATGGGTGTATACTGGGAATATCCAGCACTAAGTCACGACAACTTTTGCCATCTGTTGATTGTTTCCAGTATAAGTGCATTTTTTTCAACACAGTAACAATTACAATACTCTTGAATGTTGTGTCCAGGCTCTCTATTAAAAACATGAGGTTAAATGGCACATAAACACCTCACAGTGATCATTTAGGATGCTGTCAAAATATAATTTTGTTTCCTAGTTTTGACATGTGGCGATGGAATATAATCTTGTTATTTTTCACTGTAGTTTAACTGTTTATTCTTGTCAAACAAGTTCAAGTGCCTACTGCAAGGATATTCAAAGACCAGTCCATTAATAAGGATATTAATGTCTCATTGACAAAATCTTTACTGTAAATTCCTCTTATATTTTGACAAATTACTGTCATTACACTAAATTTATCTAGTTTGCTTCATAAATAATTGTCTGAGACATGAGAGTGAAACATTTTTAACTGATGCACTATTGAGTGAAACTGTGAATAAATTATAAATCAGTCACCTGGAAAGCTCAACACACATTCCAACCCATGGACCCATGGAGCGTATTTTCAATGCCAAGAATGTTTGTGGAGTATACCAATACTTTGAGGTCAACAAAGAATATACCGATGCAGTTTTCCTCATATGATGTGTGTTACTTCTTAGACACTGAGATCAAATAAAACGCTGTTTTTACAATTGAACCTATGGTGCCTTTAGTTTGTTCCAGAAAACAATCGATGAAAATGTCTCAGAAGATTTACTGAAGTACTGTCCAGGGTACAGTATGGAGATTTGTGTCTGCTTGATTAATCTACATTTAATTAATTACACTAATATCATCGTCATGATCATTTCCATAATTTTCTTCCGTAAAGCCGGGGTCAGGTTGCACTGGGTCTAACCAATGGTCTCTTCCAAGTTGTGTGTGCC
The DNA here is from genome assembly GCA_037951165.1 of Lophius americanus. Classification (NCBI taxonomy): domain Eukaryota; kingdom Metazoa; phylum Chordata; class Actinopteri; order Lophiiformes; family Lophiidae; genus Lophius; species Lophius americanus. Next base: position 236,672 of record JBBDHG010000091.1, on the reverse strand, counting down.
GGAAAACCTCCAAAGGGTTCAAAGGTTCTTGAGGCATACCGATCAAACGTCCGAACCACCTCAATTGGCTCCTTTTCAATGAGATGGAGCAGAGGCTCCACTCCAAGCTCCCTCTGGGCGTCTGAGCTCTTCACCTTATCTCTAAGGCTGAGCACAGCCGCTCTACGAAGGATGCTCATTCCAGCCGCTTGTATCCTTGACCTCATTCTTTTGGTTACTACCCAGAGCTCATCATCCTAGATGAGGGTTGGAACATAGATGGGCCCGTAATTGGAGAGCTTTGCCTTACGACTCAGCTCTTTCTTCACCACAACGGACCAATACAACGCCTGCATTATTGCTGCTTCTGTTTCCTGTCACTCGAGAACAAGACATCAATGTACTTGAACTCCTTTGTTTGAGGCAGCAACTCGCCAAACACCAAGGGGACAGTCTGCTGTTTTCCAGTAGAGAACCATGACCTCAGATTTGGTGGTGCTGACTCTCTTACCAGCTGCTTCACACTCAGCTGCAAACTGCTCCAGTCTGCTGCGGACTGATGAAGCCATTAATAATTGAAGTAGTTAGATTACATTAACATTAACAGCAGTAACATAGGTCTTCACAATAATGCAGGAGGAATACTAATTTAATCGTAATGGTGAACACTAAGAGGAACCATTTTCCTGTACAAGTTCTTTAACTTTGATAAGAACATTTTGCAGGGCAGCATGGTGGAGCAGTGGTTAGCACTGCTGCCTCACAGCAAGAAGGTACTAGGTTCAAATCCACATCTGCCAACCTTTCTGTGCGGAGTTTGCATCTTCTCCCTGTGTCTTTGTGGTTTCTCTCCGGGAACTCCGGCTTCCTCCCACAGTCCAAAAACGTGATATAGGTGAATCGGTGACACAAAATTGCCCATAGACCATGTGTGACTGTAAGTGTGTGTGGTTGTATCTGTCTACCCTGCAATGAACTGGTTACATGTCCAGGGTGTACCCTGACTCTTGTCCAATGTTAGCTGGGATAGGTTCCAGCCCTCCATGACCCTCAACAGTATAAGCACTAGATAATGAATGAAAGAACATTTTGCTTGCAATACTTTTATTAAGTATGGTTTTGAATACAGGTAACTTGTAGTTGAGTATTTTTACAGTTTGGTATCGATACATTTACTCATGTAAAGGATCTGAATACTTTTTCCACTGCATCCTATCGTCTTTCGGGGTTCTTTACATTTTTGAACATTATTCATATGGTATAAACAAGCTTAAGGGTTTTTTGCCAGCCTGACCTCTGACCCCAAATGGTTAAAGGGCTATAACTCTGCTAACCAGTTTGTCTGTTTGTGAACAAAATGTTTTGAAACTTTGACAATGTATTTTTATTGAATTTTGTAAAGGGATAAATGTTTGGTCAAGAACACGTTGATAAAATTCCCAGGCAAATCTAGGTCTGGCGTCTGGATCACTCTTTACTTTATTAACATCATGCTAACAAGGAGAAATAATAATGGCCAATCAGAGTAAAGGAGTTGAAATATATATGTGTTGGGTCATAGTTTGGTATCAGAAACATGGCACTGCAGCCGATAAGTGGGTGAGATAATCTTGATTCGTTGTCATTCTAATGGATTTCGATTAGACTATTGATGCTAAACACTTAATGCCTAATTAATGAAGAGTATGTCTTATTAGCATGGTATACATAAATAGTGCATTGAAAAAAATGATTCTGAACCCAAAAAATTATAACATGTTTTAATCTGGCTCATTACATGGATGATTTAACATGTTATGAATCCCACATACAGTATCATCAAAAATTTGGGTTATCGTGGAAATGTCAGTGCCGCTGCTACGATCATATGATTCGTGTTAAGGGGATGACTCAAAAACCTTTTAATTTATTATTTGCAAATTTTATACTAACAAATTGTAGACATTAGTGAAAGGAAGAACTGGATCGATTTTAGAAAAGGTCAGTTGCATACTTCCGACACTAGGGAGAGCTTTATCTGCAGAAGTTTTAGGGCGGTCATTTTTCAACCATTGGTCTGATTTGGTCCAAATTTTGTGTATATGAATCAAAGAGACCTATTGAATATACATAATATTTAACTAATAGTTAATCCACTCAACTCAACTTCCTATTTAAATTGAGTTTTATCAGGGTGATTGCTTGTACAACACAGAGGTAGGGGTTTTTCCGGGATATACCCTTGGTGTGGCGCACAACAACATAGGTCTAGTATTAAAATTTGCTGCCCTGGTCAACAAGGTAATTCCCCATCCTTGGAAGCTTGGCAGATTGAAGAAGTGGGGGTTAGCAGTTAGCAGCACCTGATTTAAATGTATCTGAGAAGCAGCAGCAGCTTTGACCAAGAAACGGGTTTGATTAATCTTATTTTTCCTTTTTTGTTCCTTGGACATCAGTTATGATGTCTGGACATCAGAAATTCTGAAGGTAGATACCTGCTCCAACCTGCATCTCTGCCACGGCAACAATTTCATGAACTTTTCTTAAGTGTTCGATCTCAGTCCACCATGACGATTGAATGATCCACCCTCTACAAAAAATTATCAATTATAAAAACTGAGTGCAAGAGACTTTTCTTTAAACGGATTACTGCACTTTGAAATTTTGGGATCTTGCTATTTTGTGTTTGTTTTATTTCCTAAAGGACTATTGAAAACCTTTAATGCTGATTTTGTGTTATGCAAATACTTTGAAGGGATGATTTCAATCCTGATTTAATATTAATAATAATGCATAAGAATAAATTTTTTTACTTACCTGTTCCATGTCTCCCCCAGGGTGTTCAGGCCAAAAGAGTCTCAAGGCAAACAAGCACTCTCAAAAGGTTCCGGGAGAGTCCAGGTGATAGGAGAGGAGGGGGGGTGTTTCCTAGTTGGGTTTCATTTACTTAATTATCATAAGTTTAGGCATGTGGTTATTTGGGGTTTTAATTACAAGAGGCTGTTACAATTAATTGTTAGGTGAAATTATGTTAAGCTTTATTTTACTATACACTTTGAACATTTGAATGTTGTTGAGATACACCGGTAAATGGTTATGTCCAATTAGGGCATGCAGTCCAACTGTATAAAAGGCACCATTTTCTATCTGTCCGAGGCCTTACAAAGACTGCTAAAAGATGTTACTTTGATACTTGTGGTGAAATTGGTACTTTGGTACACCATTACCTCTGCACCTCATCTTTTTGCTGAATCATCCAGCCACTCCCGATCATTTTAACACCGGTCCTTGCAGTTTCCTGATGTAACTTGTACTAAATACCGCTGAGATAAATTTTGACATTCTTCATTGTTTGTCTGTCAGGCTTTAACTCAGGTTAGATTACAGCAGGTAGCTGCACTTGCATGAAGTCTCATGTGATTCTTGAAGACACCCATCCCAGACAAGTTCTGTCCCCAAGTTCTGAACCCCAACGACTTCTCACCCATATGGGTTTTAATGTGGAGCGATAAGCCACTCTGAAATCTGAATAAATTTCCACACGTTATGCACAAATATGCCCTGTATGGATTATTTTATGAGCGGTCAGCGCTCTCTGATAAAATCTTCCATCAGGTATTGCAAACGAACAGTTTCTCACCTGTAAGGATTCTCATATGATCAATCAATCAATCAATCTTTATTTATATAGCGCCAATTTCACAACAACAGTTTTCTCAAGGTGCTTTCCAGAAAGAGCAGGTCTAGACCAAACTGTTTATATAATTATCTACAGAGACCCAACAAATTCCTCCGTGAGCAAGCACTTGGGGACAGTGGGGAGGAAAAACCTGCCTTTTAACAGGCAGAAACCTCGAGCAGATCCAAGACTCAGGGTGGACAGCCTACTGACATGACCGATCGGGTTTAGAGAGAGACCGATACAGAGAGACAGATACAGTTTTAAGGCTTCTTTTAAATGTAGAGCGGAGAGCAGAGATGTGTTCTCTTAACCTGGTTCTGGTCAGCACACGTGCAGCAGCGTTTTGGGTCAGTTGAAGGGGCTTCAGAGACTTACTCGGACTACCTGCTAGTAGACGGAGGAGCCGATGATCGCTTTTTTGGTCTTGGGCCACAGAGTTTTCAGCAAAAAAATGTTGAGCCAAAGACATGTTGAGCCATGAGCCATCCCAGTCTGAACTTCATTAGTACTCAAGTTCAGAGTCTGGTGTAAGTATGAGTTAACATAAAGTTGTCAGCATCATGTTTCTGTCCATAAGATAAGATGAACCTTTATTAGTCCCACAACAGGAAAATGCAGTGTTACAGCAGCAAAGAGCACACAGATCCATATAACAGAATAACATTATAATGTTATCCATGCTTCGCTCCATCCTGTTCCTCTTTACTCTGCGGGGGCATCACCCCAAAATGAAGTTCTTATGCAGAATACTGTATTGCTGGTCTGTGATGAACTCCTGCTCGACACAGACACATGGCTGTGTGGGCTGTAGAGGGACAGAGAGAGGAATAATAAAGCAAAATCAGAAGAATCAACAAGATAGGATAGATCCTGAAATACTCAGAATCTCCTGCCAATTGTAATTCTGGTTAAATTCACATCTTCCTTTTTCGGCTGTAACCTTCAGAGATCATCCGTTTCCATCTTACATCACACCAACCAACTGCATGTCCTCTATCACCACATCCAGAATACTCCTCTTTTGTCTTTCCAGCTTCGAAGCTCCATCTCCTTCTACCAGTAGATCCACTACCCCTGCTTTTCACATGTCCAAACCATCTCAATATTGCCTCTCTTACTTTCTCCCCAAGATGTCTAACTTGGGCTGTCCATCTCATGTGCTTGTTTGTTGAAAATCTTTACCAGCCCTGCCACCTGTTGCTGGTCTCACTACCATCTTGTAAACCTTTCCCTTCACTCTCGCTGCAACTCTTCTGTCACAGATAACTCTTCTCCACCTATAATCATCCACTGCATTATGGATGTGCAGGTAGTGAGACTGGTGGCTCACCTCCTGCCATTCTTTGTTGGAACTTTCAACGCTCCAACGGTCGATTCTCTCAGCCTTGTCTCAACTGTCCTACACCCGGGATCAGTTGTTGGCGCTGAGGCATCCATCGACCTTGTACGCTAAATTCCAATAGCAAACTAGACTTTCTGTATGCAATCACCAACGAGGCATACAGCTCATCCCCTGTCCCCCACTTGGTGGCTCAGACCAAAACCATGTTCATCTCCTATCTGTCAATAAGCCTGTGAAGAGACATCCACCGATGAAGAAAATCATAAGGAAATGGACAGTGAGATATTAAGGGACTGTTTTGAGTCAACAGACACAGGGGGTGTGCTCTGTGCTCCACACAGGGAGGATATTGATGGTCTGACTCACTGCATAGCTCACAACATGAACCTTTGTGAGGAAAACACTGTACAGGGCCAGAACGGTGCAGTGTTTTCCAAACAACATACCAACAAACCATAGGTCCTCCCAGATACATAGGCCTTGTTGAATGATAAGGACAGGGCTTTTAGATCAGGGGACAAAGTGATGCAGAAGAAGATACTAAAAGACCTCAAAAAGAAGATAAGAGACGAAAAGATGGAGGAGCAACAGCATCAGAAGAAATGCAAGGGAGGTCTGGATAGAGTAGAAGGCGATCTCGGGACACTGGAACTGGGCGAATAAATTATGTCAATTCTGGGAGTAGGGAGTTATCGAGACCTTACACGACCGGGTTGATAACATCCCAACGAATTCAGAGGACCAACCACTGCAGCAACCAATTGGAGCCAGCCCCCACTGCCAACCATACTTTCTCCAAAGCAACAGATCAGATAAGGAGGGAATTCAGGATGATTAGACCCAATTAAGCCGCAGGTCCAGACGGTATCAGACTGCTAAGAGATTGTATAGACCAGCTACGCAAGGTAGCTATGCATCTGTACAACCTCAGGGTCAGTAAGGAGAGGGTCCCGGTACTGTGGAAGACTAACTATGTGGTGCCTGTACCAACGACTGCGCTCCCCAGGGAGCCCAACCCCTTCAGACCTGTGGTGTTGGCCTCCCACTTGATGAAGACCACTGACAGAGTCCTTCTAAAGCACCTACATCCCCTGCTGAGTTCCAAGCAGAATCCACTTCAGTTTGCATATCAGCCAGGCATTGGAGTGAATGATACGTCATATACGTGCTACACCGATTCCTCTCACATCTGGAGACCCTAGAAGCACTGTGAGACGCTTGGAAGCTGAAAGAAGCAGGTGTTGACCGCCAACTGGCTTCATGGACCAATGGGTTACACCCCGTTGCCAGATGAGTTGTAGGAGTTGTAGTATTATCGTATCAGAGGCTTAAATTATAGAATTTTGAGCAAAATTATCGAATTTCGAATGTTCCTCTAAATTCCTGTAGAAGCTCAATATTACATCCTCCTAAACTAATCAGGAAGGCCAGTTCGGTCCTGGGATGTCCTCTTGACTCGGTGCAGGAGGTGGGAGACAGGAGAATGATGGCCAAGCTGTCATCTCTCCGGGACAACGTCTCCCACCCCATGCAGGAAACCATCTCTGCACTGGAGAGCTCCTTCAGCGACAGGGTCCTTCACCCCAAGTGTGTGAAGGAGCGATATCGCCGATCGTTCCTTCCTGCAGCAGTCAGACTCCACAACCAGCACTGTTAGCAACACACACACACCTACACAACTACACACACACTTACACACACACCTACCTCACTTGCACTTTGTTTCTGTACATTTAATTTAATTTATTTTAATTGCACATAACACGATGTTATTCTCACTCTGTAACATGCTCTGCTGCTGTAACATTGCAATTTCCCCATTGTGGGACTAATAAAGGCTATCTATCTATCTATCTATCTATCTATCTATCCTACTAATATATATCACAGATTAACGTTTTTGTAAAAGTTGGACAGTATTGCCGCTGGTGAAAAAGCATCACTCTCTCAATGTGCGTGGAGATGAAGCAGAGTTCCGCCCCAATGAACCACTGTCAATCAGACATCGTCCTGTGTGAAGCATCAGACTGATACCTATAGTTAAAAACATACAGCCTAAATTATTATTTAAAAAGAAACAGCTTCTTAAAGAGACGGATGTTATTTGCAGGTTTTGAATCGTTAAATATGTATTTTTAAATATTGCTTTACCTTTGCTATTTTCACACCTCATCAGCGACAAGGTTGTAGCCAGCCAGTAATATCACGGTTATTTTCCCACTCATGTCTGTATGTCTGGAGACGGCAAAGCCCACTCTCTGACTCATATTTCCTCTTCCTTTTCACCCATCTGTATTCATACCCATCTTTATGTTCTGCGCTAATTGTAAAAAGATGTGTTGTGCGCGATATCATGAGTCACTTCGTCATCACAGCGTTATAATTGGCAGGAAAGACATAGCCGCGAACCAACCGCTATCTCAATTGAATTACAATGACATAATTTGGCTATAAATGTAAGAGTTATGAAATGGCAAAATTTACACATACATACACAGAGTCAGGTTTTCCCCAGGAAAGTAAATAATGTTTTCTTGCCATGAGTTAAGACGTAAAATCCTTCTTGGATTTAGTCCCAATTTTTTTGTTTTTGTTTTTTCTTTCTATTTTGCTTTGTAGTACCTCTCTTTAATTATGGTGTTGTGGACATTTGATACTGATATGTTCCAGTGTTTCCTGTGTGTTAAATGATCACATCTACCTGTTTGTATGCCAGGTGTATTAGAGAACTGTTGAGACCTGTGTGCCCAAAATCTCATCCATAAAATGATGTCCTGCTCTCTTATGGTTTTGCTGTTTTACCTATTTCCCTTTGAAAATGTTAATAGTTCCTACATTAATTAAGGAATCTAGAGATTTCTTTGTTACATGATGGCTTTGATGTTTTTCAGACATGTAACTAGCGTTTTTGTATATGAGTATTGCCATGTTGCCACGGTTATTGACTGAGCCCTTTGAATAAATTCAAATTTTTTCTTAGGAAATGTTTTCCCACACTTTTCAATTTTGCCTAAAATATTACTAAAATGGAGAGTAGAGCAGTCCTGATAAAACTGCACATTTCTTATGTATGATTTGCGTATATGGTGTTAAAGCAGTGGGAGTAGATATAAATCTAAAAAATGGTCTATTAGTAAAAAAAGGAAGTTGATTGAATAGTATTCAGTGTGCACCCAGGAACACAGAACTAGTCTTTTCTTCTACAGTATTAATATTACTAGTACTAGTAAAGTGGGTGAAGTATTAAGAGAGGATGAATGCATGTAGTGGATTGGTCATAACTGAATGTGAAGGATTTTTTTTTCTAATAATGAATGGGGAATTGTTTCTTAAAACCGCTGAACGTTTTTGAAAGTACACAATGTAATCGTTTCCCTGAAAAATGTATATATTTGGATATTTGAATGGTTCTTATTCCTAATGAATTTCTGAAAAATATTGAAAATTTGGGTTTTCTCTACAAGGAAGAAGGAATACATTTTCATTGAAAAATGCTGAATATTTTTGGAAGTAATTTTAAAAGATTGTTTCTTAGGACAGTTTCCAGTCATTACGTCCGGAAACTGTCATGTACCATGATGTCTTTGATGTCCTTGACATGAGACATGAGACTGTGTCCCTGCAGTTTAAAATTGTGATTTGCCGTGTTCCCATGGTTACACAATGATCCGCAGGCATAACATCAACATCAGTAGGGTTGTCTGAGGTCTTCCTGGCTTTAGTCCCTTCTTCTTCTTTTCCTTTGGAGAAGGGGTTCCTTCCCTTTTGGGTGTTTTTCCACCAAGATGTCGTCGGTTGCCCCATTTGTGATGTCATGGGTAAGGATTCTATATGGTGTATGTAAGGGTGTAATGCATGTCAACTAGTGTTAAACCCCAAATGAGAAGAACTGAGACCCAGTGTCAATCATTAGTGTCTTCAGGGAGAGATAACTTGTGGAATTCACAGTGACCTATCTGTGTGCTTTATTTCATCTTGCTTCTTTTCAGCGTTGACAACCAGAATGGCAGGACGACGACGCAGACGAGGACAAAGAGTCCACAAAGTAAGAGGTTCAACTGTGACACATTTTTGTCACCACCACACTCAAAGATGAGATTACTGTTCACTTTTTGAGATTGATTTCTTGGAGCTCAACAAATTAACTTTTTTTCATTGTTTTAGTTTTTTAATAGCTTCAGACAAAAAAACCCAAGAAAAACTAAATTTAATTTATTACAAATATAAAACGTTTTAAGAATAATTTCAAATCATATTAAGTCAGACATTAAAATATACAAATGAAAAAAAAAAATATATAGACACTTTATTTATCCCAAGGGTAAAATCAGGTTCACTTGTTCAAGGAATCTATGCAAGCTATTTTAGCTTGTGTGGCAAAGTCCAATTTTGCACATATTACACAACACAGGGATACCTGGATTAGCTAGGCTTCTGCGGCTGTTCCAGACAGCAAGGGTGTATCCCCAAAAAGTCCCCAAACCCCCTTAATTGTAAGATTAGATAAGAAGATATACTTTATTGTCACCAAAGGTTTTGGACAACCCCCTGATTGAGCTCATCAAATTAAATGTGAAGTTATGTCCATTGAATTTTTTAGTAAAACAGCTACCCCTAGTGGGCAAAATATTAAGTTTTAGAGAAAATTTGATGCATACAAGATGGACGCGGCAGTCAGCAATTCCATAATACCCATGACTTTTCGGCGATATAATTAATGTCCTGCTCAACTGTTTGGTTGAGCATATTTGAGTCACTATGTCTTATTGAAACTTGACTGAAGCGACATAAAATATGACCCAGTGGAAGAATGTATAAATTTACCAGTACGGGGCCAAAGATGGAACCCTGGGGGACACCACAGATCAGAAGGGCCACGGAGCAGAAGACATTAACCATTGGGTAGTGAGATAGTCCCTTTCCACAAGTGATATCTTTTATGGCATATATATCTAGCCCTGTAGTAATTACTAAACAGAGTCATGAAACTTGATACAACCTAAAGTCTAAGAGTCAATCAGTTTTCTGAAAAAATGCTATCCCAAGAAGTTGAGCCGTAATGAAAATTGACAATTTTCCATGAAATAATGTTGCAAATCTTCTTTTACTGTTTGAAAACATGTTTGACCAAACAATAGGTAATTTTATGTTACATTTTGTGTTTTAATAAATGCTGCAAAGGAACAAAATATGCAAAGACATAATAATAATTATTAATGTAAATTTTTTCATCATTAAAAGGTTGATTTTAATGACTTAACTGACTAAAGTGTTGGCATTTACAGTATTTTTAGTCCATTCAGGATAAATACACGGCTGCAGCGTCCACCACGTCCACTGCCGATTCTGTTAACGCAATAACTCAAGAATTATGTCATGGTTCATTTTCATACCCACATATACATTAATGCAAGGAAGAACTGTATTGACTTTGGGAAAGGGTGGTTGTATATTACTGGCACTAGGGGAGCTTTATTTCCAACTGTTTTACGGCGACAATTTCTCAACCATATATTTGGTTGAGAAATTTTAGTCCAGATTTGGTGCATATGAATTGACCAAAGGAGATCTACCTTGTCTACATCATATTTTACTTTGATAGTTCATATTTTACTTCCAACATTTGGGACATAACTTCCTAACCATTGGTCCATTTAGTCCGATCAAGTGTAAATTTGGTGCATAGGAAATGGCTCAAGGACATCTATATTGTGTCTATCATCTTCCAGTAGCAGATGTTTTAAAAAAATAGGGTGAGCTTCTTTTTTTAATTTTTTTTTTACTAAAACCCCTGTTTTCTGGACATTCAGGGAACATTTTCAAAGCAAACCGCTAAAGACCTTGGTTTTATTGGTTATATATTCCTAAGACTAGGCGGAGATTTAACCCTCAAAATTTTCCTGACGATAATTTCTCAAACGCTGGTCCAGTTTAGTCCAGATTTGGTGCAAAGGAATGATGCAATGAGATCTATCTTGTATATGTCATACTTTTACTTTAGTAATCATACTTTAGTCCCTAGGCTGAGCTTTTCTATGAAAAAAACTGTGGACATCTTCACATTTAGTTTGAGGATGCATGTCTTTGCTCATTCTCTGCAGGTTCTGTTTGATGGGCCAAGTGAAGAGAAGATGAGATTGAGTGTGGAGTCTGTGCAAGAACAAAACTTGAAGACCACAGCAAATATCATGGACCCGAAAGAAAGGGAGAAAAATCACCAACAGCAGCTACTGGGGATGATCCAGAACCTCAGGAAGGAGCTGTCCATCAGCAAGGAGAGCAATGAAAGTTTACGGGTCCAGCTCAAGAAGTCAGATGAGGAGCTGGCACTGAAGGAAAATGAGATCAATTTTCTCCGGCACACAATCTTTGAGGTTGAGAACGAATGTGACTCTGCCATATTTGCAGTTAAAGAGCTTCAGGTTAAGCAGGAGAAGACCGAGGCGAAGGCAGATGTAAAAAATGGTGAGCAGATTACAGTTCTTCATCAGAGCCTCCATGCCCAGACAGAGGACAGAGAAGAGAAGATGGCATCATCTGACTTCAATGTGATGAAAGAAGAGCTGGAGAACGAAATCAGCCAGCTGAAAGAACTCCTCAAAATAAAGGAAACACAGCTCAACAGGGCCAGTAAGCGTGCCAAAGCTCATAGAACCACTTTATACAAGCTTGATGACACGCAGAGAGCCCTAGGGGAGAGCATCCTGAAATATTGTGGTTTGGAGGACGACCTCAGCAGGCAGCTTGCAGAGAGAGACAAGCACCACCTGCATGAGATATCCAAGAAAGAAGCTAACTTCAATAAGGAGCTCTCAGAGCAGCAAGCAAAGTTCAAACAGGAGCACTTAGAGAAAGAAATGAGCCTGAAACAGCAGCTCTCTGAGATGGAGGAGAGCTTCCAGGAGGACCTCTCTGAGAAAAAGGAACGCTTCCTGGAAGGGCTCTCTGAGAAAGAAGAGAACTTCCAGAAGAAGCTCTCTGAGAAAGAAGAGAGCTTCAAGAAGGAACTCTCAGAAAAGGCAGCTATATTCAAGAAAAAGCTTTTAGAGACAGAGCAGACCCTGAAACAGCAGCTGTCTGAGAAAGAGGAGAGCTTACAGAAGGAGCTCTCTGAGAAGGAAGAGAGTTTCCAAAAGAAGGTTTCCGCCATGATGGAAATGTCGGACATCTCTGCAAGGTGGGAGAAGAGGGCCCAACAACTGGAGGAAGAAAAGAGAAAGCTGGAGGACTATTTTCAAATGAAAGAAAACATCCAGCATGCTGTGGAGGTAGAGAAGAACGAGGCACTCCAACGCCTCAAGGAGGACACCACCCAGCTACAGGTAAGCTGCTTCAGCTTTTATTTTACAGTCAAACAACTTATTTCAGAAAACTTAGGATCATAGCAGCAGTATAAACTTGAGGTCTGGGAGTTGAGAAAGACTAACTTAAGAAATTAAGAATGTGAGCTAGAGCCTTCAATGTCACAAACAATGATAAAGACATGACACACCTGTAAGGTCCCGATAACTCCTGTACAGGAGACCTGGACAAGACCTCCGTTTAAAGAACTAAAAGGGCCTAGTAAGAAAATCCTCAAGAATCTTTAAGTTGGGGACAGGAACATTTCTTAGCTTCTGACTATACCTCCATCCCAGATGTCTACCCTGCTTCCTCTAGCTCTGTAGCTCTCCTCAAAATGATCTGAGCACTTTGTATGGTACTAGGTTTATAATTAAGAGGCCAGGAAAAGAATAGGCTCCGAGGATCTGTTTTAAAAATGAGTTGACTAGGATAACCCACAAGTTCTTCATGGTGACGACTCATAACTCTAAGTGATGTGCCTACAATACAGTTTTTTCCACACCGAGGTACACGTAGTGGGCAAACATGAAGCTCATGAGTGTTTGAATGCTTAATATCTTTGAAAATGGAAAATTAAATTAATATATAAATTGTTGTTTATTAACAAATATATATGAAATAGAGTGAGCGTTACATATTTATTTTCAGTGTTTACTCATTCACAAATGGAAATTTATTTTGGTAAGTAAATATTTATTTGTTTTTATTTATTAATGTTGACATTAGGTATTAACAGCGGTTATTCTATCGCTAATGGTGACTTTTATTTAAATGTATGTATAGTTATTTATGTTGAGAGTTGACCTAAGCTAGAAGATGATTATTCATTTGAAATAAATGGAGTGATAAAAACCTTTGTTTATTAGGGAACCCATCTGTCCTACGCTGTACTGCACAGCCCACCACTACGAGTAAAATATCAACATGTGAGACACTGACATCTCTTTGACAATACCATTCAAGAAATCATGAATGATCATTCTGTATCAATTTTATTTCCCCAATAAAACTCACAGCTTCTAAGACTGGATCTTCTAGGGACATATCTTCCAGCCCTGGGATGGAAAACAAAAAAAATTATTGTGCAATTCTCCACCTGGAACTCTTCATGTGTGTCACCTCCTTTCATCTTAAAACATGATGATAGGTTTACCAGTGACCATAGAGTAGCAACAGCGTTGTCTGTAAATGCTTTAGATTATATAGGAGTTACATGGTTATATTCTATAAAAGTGCTGTGTGGTTTGGCTGGTCTTCTTGAGGTAAACATGGATCTGAACACAGAAGGTCTAAGACAGATTCTCAACCTTTCTTGTCAAACAGAAAGCTCTAAGGAAGAGAAAGCTGAAGTGTTGTGCTCTGCAAGAACTCAGCAAACAGCTTGCACAGAGAGATGAGCGCCACATACAAGAACTTTCTGAAAGAGAAGAGACCTTCAGGAAGGAGCTGTTGCAGCAGGAGGCCAGGCTCAGAACGGAGCTCTCTGAAAAAGAAGAGACCTTCCAGAAGGAGTTTTCTGAGAAAGAAGAGAGCTTCCAGAAGGAACTCTGTGCTACGAGGGAACTTTCCGAAACATGTGCAAGCTTGGAGAGGAGAGTCGAGCTGCTGCAAGAAGAAAAGAGAGAGCTGGAGAACTTTTCCCAAACGAAAGAAAACAGCAAGCATTCTGTGGCGATAAAGAAGAACGAGGAGCTCCAATGTCTCAAGGAGGAAAACATCCAGCTACAGGTAAGCCATGCCGTCTCATATCTTATCTATTTTACTAACATATGCCCAGACGTCCGATGACAGGGGTAGGAACTTGAAGTTTGGGAATTGAGAAAGAACTCCGTAAGAACTTACATATAACATGTAAAATAGATATTTCATTGTAACTAACCACTATAACAATATGACACACAGGAAGCTCTAGACAAATGCAAGCTGAAGTGTTGTGCTCTGGAAAACCTTGGCAAGCATCTCGCAGAGAGAGACGAGCGCTACCTGCAAGAACTTTCCGAGAGAGAAGAGAGCTTCAGGAGGGAGCTGTCCGAGCAGGAGGCCAGGTTCAAAATGAAACTCGCTGAGAAAGAGGAGAACTTCGAGAAGCAGCTTACTGCCATAAAGGAACTGTCGGAAATTTGTGCAAGCTGTGAGAGGCTGAATTGTTGTGCCTTGGAAGAACTCAGCAAGAAGCTTGCAAAAAAAGATGAGCGTCACCTGCAAGAACTTTCGCAGAGAGAGAAGACCTTCAGGGAGGAGCTGTCTGAACAGGAGGCCAGGTTCAAAAGGGAGCTCTTTCAGAAAGAGGAGCGCTTACAGAAGGAGCTCTCTGAGCAAGAAGAGAGCTTCAAGAAGAAACTCTCTGAGACAGAAGATATCTTCCTGACAAAACTGTCCCAGACAGAAGAGATCTATCAGAAGAAGCTGTCTGAGAAGGAAGAGCTCTTCCAGAAGAATCTGTCAGCGAAAGACAAGTGTTTCCAGAAAAAACTCTCAGAGATGGAAGAGAGCTTCCAGAAGGAGCTCTCTGAGACAGAAGAGGTCTTACAGAACAAGCTGTCCAAAACTGAAGAGATCTTCCAGAACAAGCTGTCTGAGAAAGAAGAGATCTTCCAGAACAAGCTGTCAGAGAAAGATGAGATGTTCCAGAACAAGCTTTCTGAGAAAGATGAGATGTTCCAGAACAATCTGTCAGAGACTGATGAGATCTTCCAAATTGAGGTTTCTGACATGAGGAAACTGTCTGAAATGTACGCAAGCTGGGAGAGGGGAGACCAGCAGCTGGAAGAAGAAAAGAGAAAGCTGGAGGACTATTTACAAACTAAAGAAAACGTCCAGCATTCTTTGGAGGTAAACAAGAACGAGGACCTCCAACAGCTCGAGGAAGAACAAACCCAGCTAAAGGTGAGAAACCTCAGCCCATATTTTACATTCAAACAACCTATTTCAGAAAACTCCAGATCACAAGAGGAGGCTTGAGTATGAAGTTTGTGGGCTCAGAAAAAGTAATTGTCAAGAAATTAATTTACCAAATTTGTTTGTACTAGGATTAATAATCAGGTGTTATCTAAACTTATATTTTAAAACAAAGGATTAGATGCTATTAATCCCTTTTTGTAAAAGTACAGGTGGTACAGGTAAATTGGAATTGTGATTCAGAAAACTCTCGAGTCTGTCAGTTGCCTGATTAAATATTAATTTACCAACCATCAGCAGTCGTAAGGGACACATCAGGTGTTTCTGCCTTTAAATCACAAAACACCCTCTTGCTGAGGCAGGCCACCACAGGCTGACCAGACTTCAGCTGTAACAACTGGCTGCTGCATAATGCAATCCCTGATGTTTCCTTAATGGATTGATACGACTTGACTGTGGATTCAAAGATCTTTAAGCAGCATAATGATAGATGTTGCAACAAAGGCCCTGACAACTTCTAATAGACAGACTTCTGCCCCCCAACCTCGTTGTTCCACATCAGCTGCCATCTCAGCATAACACAGCTTCTTCCTCTCATCAAATGCATTCTCCCAGGGTGGTGTCATTACTATAAAGCATAGCATGGACCATACCAACACACTGCTACCACCTCTGGTCCCAAGGTTTAGAGATTGTAGAGATTACCTATGGTATTATATGCTGCTGGCCCACATCAAGTAGCATTTCCCAGTCTCAGTCTCCTTCCAGCTATCCAATCCTGTTCAGTGGAGAAGCTGTCTTTGTTATTCCCATTCACAGATAAAAGTGTTTTTGGAACTGCATTCATTGTTTAGGGGGCGGGCAGTGGTATTTCTAGCTGTTCTCTTGGATTCAATTACTGGGGCTTCGTATTTTTGCAATTGGATGTGCCACCAGATGTAGTGGAGTCCTCCTTTACATCCAACGCGATATATGAGTGATGGAATATTTTGAGAATTACAATAAAGTCTTTACAAAAACAAGAAAACTCGAAAGGTAAATAAGTTACAGGTCCAAACTATTAGTTTTGAGCAGGCAAAATAATATCAGCTGATGTGATATTGAATACAGTCTGATACGGACATTCCTCATTAAACTATACACTGCAAATACTATGTTGTTCACAACTGTTTCTGTTTGGTTAAAATAATTGAACAGATCTGCCCTTGCTTTGAACAAAGATACAATGTCCTCCAGAATTATAGGCATCCTTTAAAAAATATGAGCAAAATGAGATAAAAAAAGTCTTGCACAAATCTGCCAAAGGATACAAAGAATTCTTAATTCCTCAAAATGTCAATTTCATCAATAATTAAGAAGTTTAAATAGTCTGGAGAGGTGTAAGAATCAGCCTGGAAGAGGACATGAATTTAAATTCACCCAAAAACTTTGAGGAGGATGACAAATGTCAAAGATGGGTGTGGCTAAGCACAGAGAAAGCCATAGCGAAAACCACCTAATTCGCGCTGTAAAGTCTGGTAGTGGAACTTTGATGCCGTGGGACTGTCGTACCTCCAAAGGCTAAGATCATCTTGTTAAAAGACACGGTTCCATGGAATCCATCAAATGCCAGCAGATATGATATGAAAACCTAAAAACCTTTGTCAAGAAACTTAACGTAGGTCATAGTGGGACCTTCCAGCAGGACAATAATCGACACACACCTCAAAACGGTTCAGGGATCAATAAATAAAGCTTTCACAATGGACATCACAGTCACCTGACGTGACATAAACCCCAACAGAACATCTGTGGGATGTGCATATGAGGAGAGTCCACAAGTGTTTACCTCAGAATCTGAAGGAATTGGTGAGTTCCTTGTCTCAGATCATTTTAATGGCTCTACAGGGCTGTTATTGTGGCAGAAAGGAGATGCCAAAAATATTAAATTCAACGGAAATAATTTCAGCACAAATCATTTGGATTTTCTATTTTTATTCTATATCAGAAATGTAATTAAAAAAATGGAATTACTGAGAATTAAAGGGTGACAATAATTCTAGAAAGCACTGTAACACCTTATGAGTATTCTCATCTCATAACTTTTCCAGGTAAAAGCAGCGAGAGAAGTAGATAAACCCCAGGATACACTCAGTTTTGGGCACGACGCGAGAAGCCAGAATGCCAGCACTCTGCAAACTGAAGATAAAGCTCGGTGCTCCATCTGTCAATCTGTGTTAACTGATCCAGTTAGCACACCATGTGGACACACCTTCTGCAAAAACTGCATCACTAGACTGAAGAGGAGGAAGAAGAAGAAGAATCAGTGTCCCATATGTAAAGAGACAGTTGTCACAAGGAAAGGCTTTAAAAGTCGGATCACTAAGCTATTTAATCTGTGACGGCTCTTTTGCTTTGACAAGACGGTCTATCAGGGACCTGAGATTGGTTTCACACAACTACAACTCTTACCATTACCCCCGCTAAGGAAGCTGGTTATGTTTTCACTCTTGTTATTTTATTTTGTTTGTCAGCAAGATTACAGAAAAGCTAAAGGACGGATATGCATGAACTTTTACGTAGAGATGGTTTTTGGCTTGGTCCTACGGATGATTAAAATAAAATAAAAATAAGAGGTTGTTCGGTGTTGTGACGTTACAATGTTGCGAGGCGCTCTCTAGAAATTGTCAATTATTGATACCTTTGTTTCTTGATTCCTATCATTTTCAGAGATAGGTTGTGGCCCTTGGCGAAGGTTTGTGCTCTCTTTTTTTCGAGTTCATTTCAAACTCATCGAATTGCAGACACGCTGATAACTCTGATTTAAACACTCCATCTCATTGATAAGTTTGTTTCAGGTTACTTTGTATTAATAAAATTGGACATGTTTCTTCACCTTAACCATGTCTCTCCCGTTTTTGTCAAGGCACTCGAGCAGGGTTGTGACTCATCAGAGAGCCATAAGCAGTAACGCAGAGGAACAAATGACAAAAATCAGGAGAGTTTCCCTGTTCTGAATAGGACGAATGACAAGATTAACATGGAAGGAGTGACGTAGGAAAAATAAATATGTCTTTATATACTGGGAACACGAGGGTTCCCCTTAGAAGCCTCCACCCAGAGACAGTGTTAGCTCAGAGATGCAAAGCTAGTATTACATTAGCTTCATCAAAAAGCCAACCAATTTAGACACAAACTAGGGTTCGGGAGGGACAACTCATTAAAACTACGAGTAAGTAGACATAGTGTTTGCATGGAATTATCCTTAAAATGTACCGTATTTGGACATAAAGCAGCGTTTGGTTGGAATGAATCTTTAGACTAATAGTATTTATACATAAAGTAGCATATGGGTGGTATTTGCATTTAAAATATTAGTATTCAGAAATACAGATGAGGTTTGGTGGAATAAACCTTTATAACTATTAGTATTTAGACATAAAGTAGTGTTTGAATGGAAAAAGTCCTTTGAACTATTAGTGGTTAAACGTTTAGTAGTGTTTTTGTGGAATAAACCTTTAAAACTATCAGTAGTTAGAACTAAAGACGTGTTTGGGTAGATTATGCATTTGAACTATTAGTATTTAGAAATAAAGTAATGTTAAAATTGTTAGTTAGATCTACATTTAGTTGATAGTTAGAGTGGAATTAACTTAAAACTAAAAATAGTTGAAAAAAGTAGTGTTGGGTGGATGAAATAAACCTTTACAGTGGTCTGATGGAATAATCCTTTTAGAGCTCTAAGCAGTAGGATATATAGCAGTGTCTGCGTGGAATCAACCTTCACAAATTCCGTATTGAGACATAAAGTAGTGTTTGGGTGAACTAAACCTTGGAAAATAGTCTACTAGTAAGGGACAGAAAGTAGAATTCTGGGTGTAATAACCCTTTAAATGTCTATTGACTGCTGTAGAACGCAGTACCACCGTCCCACCGGTAGGGGGTTCTCCTGGCTTTCTGACGTTGTGCGGAGACTGAGTTGCCGCAAAGCCCCGTCCTTCAGGGCTTCTTAATCACCGTCTTTGCTTCACGCTCCAGCAACATCATCTAACGGGGGAGCAGCTGCGCTAAAAGCACCGGACATCGGTTTAGCGCCAAACATTATGATTTAGGAGAGTTAGAGTGACCGGAAACGGTTAAAGCACTCACTGCAAAGGCCCGGTTGCGGGAGTTTAACCGTTAATCCGTATTTATCGTCGTGGCTTCAGGGAAAGGTCGTCAAAAACACTGCGTCGCCTCGGTGAGATGTGACCGTCATTCCGTTATTATCAATGCGGGAGGGACTGCAGCGGGCTCAGTTCGGCCGCGTTGATGCAGCAGGGCACGGCTGTGCTGTTCACATCCACCACCGGAGCTGGGAAGACAATAGGTGTGAGGATATCCGCCGGCCTGGACTCCCTGGACAACGTTAACGGAGACTCAGCACCCGCTTTGTCGTTACTAGGTAGGTTTTGCCCGCTAACAAGGGCTGGGATGGCCGCAGACCTGATGGCGGATTCTTTCCCCTAGTTGCCTTGACTACTCAGTTGGACTGCGGTACTTTTAACGGACAAAGATATATTTAACGGAATATATATGAGGCTGGGAAAAAATTTGGGTAAACCAGACTGTGTGTGTGTGTGTGTGCATGTGATAGAGAGAGGGGTTGTTTTATTATAAAGTCAATTTAAATGGATGAAATATTTTCTCAACAGTGATAACATTAATAAAATAACGTTATTACTAAATAATTGCAACTATAATATTAATAACTAGAAATTTTAATGCGAACATTTAAATTTCAAATTGAAGCTGAAAGGACTTTTGCACTGTAGAAATATCAGTAATAGTTGTACTTAAGAATTTTTGCATTAATTTGACACGATAACACATGGTTAAACTGTACACTTATGTGTTGTTTGAATTCTAATTCGTGTTTATATGTTCAAATATAGCATGATCTCATCAGTTAATATTTGCTCAAAACAGACTAGCATTATTATTTTTTATTTTTTTTGTTAAATGATCATTTATTGCATTTTTTGCTGAGTTGACAGTAGTGGTGGTGGTTTGTTATCTTTAGGTCGAAGGCAAACCAAGATTCGGAGCACTTTGCTTTTATTGAATTTGCAACATCATGTCTCCCAGTTGCCATCCTACATTTTTATCTTTGTTTTGCATTGCTGACAAAACATTGATGCTACCATGTTAACTAAGAGAAAATCCAAATCAGTTATCCGATTTGCATCTGGTTCAGGATAATATAAAAGGCTACTTTCAGACGGCCTGTCTTAATACTCAATTCTGATTGTTTCTAAGATCAAATTTTTGTGTGTGTTGCCGTTCACATTAATTTTATAATGTAGCATATATCTGACTCCAGTATGAGTAGTTCGTGGCCCTAAACTGACACACATGTGCAAAAGAACAATAACAAAGACATCACACGTAGCATGCTGTGAGAACGGAATCAAAATGGAAGCCACTAATGTTAGTTTGACCACTTTTGCTTATAGTGAAAGTGTTTAGAGTGATTTCTTTTCGCAAGAAAAGCGACTGCAGCTGGCCAGCTTTGTGGAGAATATCGATGAAGATGATGTCAAAGTCTGGCTGAATTCCGATCTGAAGACTTGGACTCCTATTCTTGAGTGTCTGATTTAGGACCAAATGTGAAAGTGGCCCAAATCGTAACGGGAATAGATCCGATTCCATGTGGTTAGTGCCGTCCACTTAGGTCACTTATGAGCGAAAAAATCAGACCTAGGCCACAATTTCTTGCAGTGTGAACGTAGCCAATGTGACCCAAATCAGTTAAAAAATGTCCGAGTCCGTGTCCTTGCAATGTTCAAACTGAAAAATCTGAGCATCTGAGCAAAAACACATTCTGATTTGGGCCATATTTTCCCTGCAGTGTGGACACAGCCTTTCATATATGGTCCTAAATCAGATCTGATCCCTGCTGATGTGACGTCAGTGTGAACAGTAAGATAAGAATTCATGTGGCGTTTCTCCCAATGAGCACACACGCATCAATGTTATGTCAGTTTTGTCAGCAATTGTGTATTAAGTCAAATATGGAGGATCGCATCAATGAAGACTGGGAGACATGACTTCATAAATAAATTGGAATTGCTTCGATTATATTTTTGTTGTTGCCTTTATGTCCTCCACCTAAAAAGTAGACGCACTGCCACCACACTATTGTCACCACAGCACACAATGCAAAACACAATTGTCTGGGCCATCACTTTTTTATTTATGTTGATAAAGTTGACATTTTATGCTGTTCGTCAGCATTTTTGTTGTAAATATGAGGTCAAGTTACAGATCTGCTCACACTTTTGTCAGACAAGCATCCCACAAAAAGATGAAAGTGAACAGCCAAAGAAGAAAGATCGGATTTGAGAAAAAAAATCTGAACTGTGCCACTGTCCACTGCTCTGTGAACGTAGCCTTATATTCACTGAAGTTTTGTAAACATCGAACTCTAATATATTAGTATGATGCAGTAATATTTTATAGCATATTATAGGACTATTACCAGTGTTGGAGAGTAACTATGTACAATTACTCAAGAACTATACAAATGAGAGGTAATACAATGCAACTTGATTATTTCCATTTTAAAGCTACCATTTTTTCCATTTAATTTCCAACAGAACAAAATAACACTGTCATATAAGGGCGCCAGTGGAAACAACAAAACGCAAATGCACAAAAACAAGGAAATCAAATTATATCCATTGTCGTGTATGATTCAAAATAAAAACAAAGCAATCTTTCCTGCAAAGTAAAATATATTTATAGCAGAGGAATAGACAAATAATATACAGCAGAGGCTTATTATAGAGAGCACAACTGCAGCAGATCAAGCAGGTTCATAGCTCAAATTCATCAGTGCGGATTTTTTGCGTGTTCTTGCATATAGGTGTGAATGGTTCTATGTTGGCCTTCTGATATACTGGGGCGAGCTCCGCTTCTCACCCAATGTCAGCTGGGATAGGCTCCAGCTCCAAAACTTCCTCAATGCAACATAGGTTGTAATTTACTAGAGTAAATGGTATAGATACTGCTGCATTCATGAATAGAGTCTACACATTAATGCAGCAGTAATATTGATCCAAAAACATGCTATATGATAGTAAAACACTAAGAGGAACCGTTTTACTGAATAATCAGTGCTATTACTTGTATACTTTAAGTACATTTTTTTGTATGTTTTGACTTTGTATAATGATTTCAGATGAAATAGAAATGTGATATTTCGTCACTATCTCAATATCATTTTCCTCCATTTGATGTTTGACTGGCGGTTCGTTAATGATGTTATCTGGTTTTTCTTATTCTGCGCTGGGTAGAGAATTATCTTCTAGCGCGTTCAACTTCCTACTGTTAACTTTCTGGATGAGCTCAACTTTTCCATGGGCATCCACTGAGGAGAACATCAGGAAAGACACCACACCACTGTTGGAGCATTTTGGGTTGATAAAGGAGAGCCTTATATCTTGTAAGAACGGATTTGTGAAAGTTAAAGCACAAAAGTAAGCAGTCAAAACTGCCAACAAATATAATTGTTAGTGAAAAAAAGTGGCTTTTCCTCCTCACGTGAGCAGACACAGAGAATTAAGTAAAGATGAAAGTTTATCTGCCCTTAGCGTCAGCAATGTACAACGTCTTTCCCTTTTGAGTCTGGAAACTGGTGGTGGCGGCTGATGAATGCTGAGGTTGATTTATCGCCGAGGTCAGGGCGGCATGAGGAGGTGGAAGGCACGCAGACCGTCATAAACGAAATAGATGAATGGAGAAAGTCATGTTTACAAAGATAGCAACAAGATGATGGTAGGCTAATGACGAAAGTATGTCTCCGTGTTATCGGGTAGATGTTGCCCGATGAAGAGCACCGCTGATATTAATTGATGCCCAGTGAGCAACTGAGACTGATCATGCTTGAAAGATGTGAGTGACAGAGAGGTATGACGAATGATTGGGCCCTAAGTGTTCGAGGGGAATAGTCTTCCTGACTACATTTTTGCCTTATTTTTTATATTAAATTAGGTCTACGCTGTAGTCCCCGATAGCCAGAGTATATTCCCGAAAAGTTCCAAGAAACTGTGTTTTTTGTGAAAAGCTCCTGCTAGTGAGTAAAATATGAACTATTACAGTAAAATTGTATAGCTACAAGACAGATCAGCGTGTGTACATTCATATGAGACAATTTTGCCATAATTAGACAGTATACATTGGAAAAATTAAAGTAAAATAATACAAATACAAGTTAGACAAACATGAGCCAGTTTATTTACACCAAATTTGGGGTGGGACACACGGTCTGTAAGTTATGTTTCAAAAACATAGATTTTCATGGAAAATACCCTCATAATAACTAAATATGAACTTATACAGTAAAATATGATATATCAAAAATAGATCTCCTTGAGTAGATCCATATGCACCAAATCTGTACTAAATCAGACCAACGGTTGAGAAATTATTGCCTGAATACTTTTGGAGTAATGCTACCCCTTGTGACTGAAATATGCAATTGAACTTGACCCCGAAATCAATCCAGTTCTTTGTTGCACTAAGGTTTATTGGGGTACAAAATTTGTAAACGATCCATAAAATAGTTTTGGGCTTATCCCGTTAACAAGGTTGACCTGCAGTGGCAACAGTGGTGGAGGTGTCGGCGATGATGACAATTTCATAATATCCAGTTTTTTAAGGGATATAATTATGGTTATACTTGTAATGGAGGGATAAATTAAAGAAATATAAGAGAATCAAATATTTAATTGCATTTATTTGTATTTCAATTAATCTGCAGCTAAATGATTATCTTGATAGCCCTGCTGACAGATTGGAAACGTTCTCTAAGCCAACAGGAATGTATAAACATATGTATCAACAAAGGCCGGGTGGGGTACCTTAAATTGCTTAATATGTTTGTTTAAATGCATGTAGAGCTGTTCATTCCTGACCCTCCTTGTCATCACAGAAGAAGAAGAAGAAGAAGCCATTCATGTAAACTGTTAATCCTAACTGGTGGTTCATTTCTCTACAGCGTCTGCGTGAAGGATTGGGTTAGAGCGCGACAGCGGTCAGGTGCCTGGATCAGGATGGCAGCTGTAGTGAACTACTCTCCACCTTGGTGGGTGAATCTGCTTCACCGGTTGCCCCATTTCAACAAGGAATTCCAGATTGTGAGCAGTGATTTCAAACCGGAGGACTCTGAGTATCAGAAGGTAAGAATCCACCATCTTCAAAGCATGAGGCATCACATAATGAGCACACCCACAGCCGGCTGCATCATTTCACAGCTGAGTGGCCAAGTGGTGACGAAAGCTGTCCTGAAACCATAGAGTTGTGGATACCCTCACTATACTGATCAGTGTATGTGTGTGTGTTTGTGTCTGTGTGTGCATGTGTGTATGAGATATGTCCATGAATTGAGTCCATTTTCTAGTTTGAACACAGCCTCGGGGCTTCAATTCATGATGTCTGAAACATAAACCTAAAGAATCACAAAATTAATAGACATAAAGACAGAACACAAAAAAAAATACAACTGATAAAAGAAGTGTTCGATCAGCCATAACATTATTACCAATATGAGGCAAAGTGAATAATATGGAAGGTTTCATTACAATGTTAACTGTCAGTTGGTGGCTTACCGGCTCTCTGATGACTAACTTATACGATCCAATCCTTTGGAAGTGCCACTTTTGCACAGACTGGTAAAAAAGGTAATAGTGGCCTGGTAGAAGGGTACCAGAACACACAGTGCATCTCAAAGCTACACATTATTAGGCAGGTGACTTTAATGTTATGGCTTATTGATGTAGCTTTAAAAGAAATAAGAGCTTATATCTATGAACTTTGACTATTGGTTAGAATACAGCAAGTAATTGGGTAGACCATCTTGAACGTTTGGAACTTATAATAGACATCTTAAGTGTGTATTATAAGTATATGGTCACTTATTCAGTGATGTTTTTGCCATCAACGATCTCTTGCTTAACTGCGACTTTTACGATGACATTGATACATCCACAAGAGAACAGTAAGGAGCAATGCGTTGGGTGGTGATCTGTGAGACCATTAAAAATGTTGCCACAAATGGATGGAGAGTTTTTTTTTCTAATTTTTCACTTCACTTTTTATTTATTTACCGTCTTTGGTTGGATCTTCAATGTACGTACAATAAGCCTTAAGAGAGCAGCTCCATCTCAGCGAGAATGTAAGCGAGAATCCTCACGCAAGGTGACTTTCATGTCTCCGCGCTGGAAAACCCAGCCTCGCGAGCCCACACAAAGCCTAGAAACATCGTTTAGAATCCCACATTTCATGCTCTGCAGTGACGTGGTTTGCTGACATGTTGGAGGAGAGAAGGGAGGGCATGCAGGCTCAAATGCTGAGCGTGGGAAGGCACCCACAGCCATGAAAAAGACAGGAGGGAGTTGGGAACTGAAGAGAGAAGCAGGCTGGGAGGAGGAGGTGGAGTGAGAAAGATAAAAAAGACACTGATTGGAGGCCAGGAGAAAGTGAGAGGGCACGATGAGCCATAGGAGGTGCTTCTAACTTGCCAAATACCCACTTCCTGTGAGCTATTCAGCATCTAACTAAAGGCCTTTGTTTGTATGTGTGTCAATGTGTCTAACCACTGGAATTTTAAGGACCCCCCTTTTAAGACTAATTACATCGTGACATATTTTAGCAGACGGGGCTGTTTCTATGTCCCTGAGCATTCTGCACTGTGATGATATGTTTGTTAAATGTACAGCAGTTATGCAATTGATGCTTGTATATACAGTATGTCACATGCAACATATTCTCTTTCTGTGTCAGTGCCTATTTAGTACTTAGTGGTGTTTATTGAGATGAGGTCACAGATTTCCCTCAGGGGTTGTGTGTGTTTGTCTGTGTGTGTGTGTATGTGTGTGTGTGTGTGTGTGTGTTTGTCCGAATATATGTGTTCCACTGAAGATGAAATCATTAATTCTGGCTAGATAGGTGAAGGGACAGGGAGGCATAGAGGGTGAGAAGAACAAGAAGAATGAGGTTGAATTGGGACGGAGGGAAAGAGGAAGGAGGGAAAAGGGGGGGAGTGGGAAGGGGAGGGATGTAGTCCGTTGTGAAAGAATACTCTCTTTCTTTCACCCTTTCAGTGAGGCCTGTCTTAAGATTGGCTCAGTATATCTGTCTCAAAGGCTTTCATGCATCGACCCATCCAGCTGAGAGACACTCACATCAACAAGGTCCCACAGTGTCCGTTAGTGTGATGTTGCCATCACCACACACACATACACACACACAGACACACACACACACACAGACACACACACACACACACACACACACACACACACACACACACACACACACACACACACGCTCAAACAATAGAGATTCTTCTATGCTGTGTAATTCTTTCTGATGTGATTTGGCACAGGTTCATTTGTATTCAGTTCTAAGCTGGTCAAATTTTACTAATTTACTCTCTCTCACTCACTCACTCACATTCAGTGTAAACAATCCTTATAGACACGGATCTGCTAAAATGATTGATTGTAGTTGAACCCTCTATTAGTGTGCATGCCAGGCCAGTAGTTGGTGTTACTTTTTAAGCCATGGAGTAACATCGTGTACCTGCATCCAAACAAGATAGTCTGCCATTGTTTTAGTTCTTACTCTAGGCTACTAGACAGAAATCGCAACAACCATACACCAAGTTGGGCTGTGTCTTAACATTTCTTTAAAAAAAAAATTGCATTATGACAATTTACATGAGAATGATAACGGTAGATTACACACTGCTAATCCTTCTCAAACACTCTTGACGTCATTTCAACAACAGTTTTCATTTTATGCAAAACCTATTGTCACAAACTTCTCCAAACGAGAATCTCACTTACATGTGACCTTACACTTGTTGCATAAAATGGAAGGAAGTCAAAGACTATCTGGGGTAGAAGAGGATTGAGGGCAGTTTCAAGCCTAATTTATTTGGTCCAGACATTCCAGCTTCTCAATTTGGTTTGACATCAAAGGTGGTGTTGGTCCAGATCAATTCAACCATGGTTCCATTGATCTTACGTGTGAAGGCCCTTTTTTGGGTAATTTGGACTTTTGGTTCAACTACAAGAAGTTATTGAAGGCTAACATACGGTTGCCAACAGGGGAGCACACACTGCAAACATCAATTTGGCAACATGCGCATGCTGCAAATTAAGAAAACATCTTCATGAAGTTGACAACACACATGAGCGCAGCAAATAAAGTAAACATCTTCATTAATATCCCAAGACAAGCACTCTGCAAAAGCCACAACACAACACAATTAGCCGTGGTAGCTTCGTTTAAAATTCCGGATAATGCAGTCATGGGATTAAGAATGAAACTTTAATTCAAAAGACGTTCCATAAACAAAAAATAAAGTTAATACTGAGCCTAAGATGCACAGTTCCAAAAGCTACAGTAAACAATTTGTATTGTACTTGCTGAAAACTCTTAACCAACCATTTTAATAGCTTTTGTATTTGACTTTCTGAGGGTTATGTACATGTTTCCATTAATTATTAATTCATTTTCTCTATCTTCAGAATGCTCCATATCCACCTCATATTGTCATTTCCACTCTCTCTTCCTAAATTTTTCTAGAAACCCCCCTGCTAAGCATTCACTTCTTTCTATTTAACGAACAGAAGAACTGCTCAGCGTTGTCCTTTGCTGGAGCAGTTTGTCTCTGATGACTCTGACTTTATGGGGCAATGCTGACTGTGTGGCTTTCTGCAGCAAAACACTTTTATTTTTTTTCCTGTGGAGTTGAAATAGGAGCTCTAATCCTGAGGTTCTGCAAGGCATTGGAAAGGCTTGCGTGTCCATCTGTATGTGCACGTTCATCTGTTTGTATTGTGCAGGAATTGCGGAGTCAGCCACCAGCCACAGTTTACCAGCTGCAGAACATTACAGAGGGGTCATGTGACTTGTAATGACACATGCCTATATTCCCAGATGTGGAAAACAGGCCTGTAATTTGTCTTTTTGCATCGTATTAACAGTTTGCTCAGTAGAAAACATTATCATTGCAATTCGACAATGATCACTTTGCATAAAAGTTGACAAAAGGTGTCACTCCTGCGCTTAAGATTCAAATGAGTAAGAGCCTTAATGTGAATATATTTAGCTTTCACTGTTCTGGCTGTTCTTTGACCCAGGAGTTCATCTGAATATTAGTAGGATGAGCCTTGGGTCAGTCATTGTCTCAGGAAATTAGTTTTGGGAATAGTAGGCAAGGCCAAACTGCCGAGTAACATACAGACATGGCGAGTGCAAGGACAACTCACTGAGGTGGAAGTGATCGAGCTTGCCAGTTCAACTCTCGCACACACACACGCACATGTACTACACACACTTAAACCGACAGATTGAAAGTAGATCAGTGTGCCTGGGTGTTTAACATTAAGCCCCTCCCCCTCCGGCCTGCAAGCTGATCTCCAGTGGAGGAGATGTGCACGCAAACTCTCACACACACACACACACACACACACACACACACACACACACACACACACACACACACACACACACTTACATCTAAGTAGACACACACATGCACCACCGAGCTTACCATGATTATTAATAGCTAATTGGTCCATGCTTAATCTGCTCTGATAGTTTGTCAGCCAAACAGTTAATCTAGCCGCCATCATACACAGTGAGAGGAGAATGAATCGGCTGCAGAGACCTGGTCCTCAATCAGATTATAAACAAGCATTAAGTCTGTACGCCAGACATCAACAGTCCAGGATCGGCTGTGGTCACTGTATCTGCACATGATCAGATGTTTTTTAATTGATGGTCTTACTAAAAAGCCCCATACTAAAAAGCTAACATGGAGTAGATTTTAACAACAAACAGGTGAATGCTCTATGTAACACCCTGTTTGGAGTGTTACTCTGATTATGATTGGCAGGTAAAACCAAGCAATTCAAATAATTGGAAGGTTTCTAAGGGACTCAAAGGTTTCATACAAGTATATCCGAAAATTTAAAAAACAAGGTATTTTGGATTTCCAAAACACCAAAGCCATAAAGATTGTATTGTTATTTATCTGATAAAGATCCAAAATGTATAATTTCATGTTTAACATCATCATAATGTCAAAGCTAAAATGCTTTGTAATGACTGAAGTGATTAACTGATCTATCATATCACTTTCCTCTATATCACTTTATCTGGGTCAACTTTAATAAGATTTATAATGCATGGATATCATGACAGCATACATTGTTAAATCACATGACGATGTCCCTCTAGTTCCCGAGGCTTAATGCTTCTTAACCACATAATTTAAGCCCCGTTGTTCATTTTAAAGGCACAAGTGATATAATAATGCGTATCGAGAACAAAGGAGGCCTTTCCTATAGCACAAAGTCTCTACCACTAAGCCTGCAGATAAAAACATACACTAATATCAGGGACCAGGAAACTACAGAGCTTATCTCCACCAGGATCATCTTACGTCCTCCCATCCTCCGCTCATCTTTGGGGTTGACCATTTCATATTGATCACAACAATATGTTATCATTTCTAATTTTTGAAAAAATATCCATGTCCTTATGGAGGCAACATTCTGACTCAGTGATGTAATGACCTCATACTGTTGCTCAGAGTAAAAGCTGGCATGGCAGATTGTGTTGCTGATACTCCCCACAGTGGAGAAGTCAGTTCCAAAAGGGGGTTCCTTTTTGCCTTGTGCAAGCAGTTCAGTTAGTTTGATTACATATAAGAAACGATGGTCTTTTATTCATTAATTTTTTTTGGGGTCGAGTCGTGGTGGCTGTAGACTAAGTGTGGTAATCCAGATGTCCCTCTCCCCAGCAACACTCTCCAGCTCATCCATTGGGATCCTGAGGCGTTTCCAGTCTATATGTGATATATAGTCGCTACAGAGAGTTCTGGGATTACCCCGGGGTCACCTCCCAGTTGGCTGTACCCGGAAAACCTTCAAAGGGATGTTTTCTGGAGGCACCCTGATCAAATTAGAACCGCTTCAACTGGAGCTATCAGTGTGACTGAGCAAGGTCTCCACGCCGAGCTCTGTCTGGATGTCCGAGTTCCGCACCTAATCTCTGATGCTGAGCCCACCCACCCTTTCGAAGAGAGCTCATTTCAGCCGCCTGTATTCTTGACCTCATTCCTTTGGTCTCTACTCAGAGCATTGACCATAGGTGAGGGTTGAAACGCGGATCGGCTGGTAATTTTAGAGTTTTACTTAACGGCTCTCCTCTCTCTTCATAACAACATGACTGATAGAACACCAGTATTACTGCTGATGCAGTCCCACAGTTAATTTTCCGATCACTCAAGAAGCAAGAAACCAAGATACTTAAACTCCTATACTCGAGACAGCAACTCAACCCAAAGCTGAAGGAGACAGTCCGACGTTTTCCGTTATAGAACCATGGCCTCAGTCTTGAGTTGCTTACTCTCATACCAGCCACTTCACAATCAGCTGTAAACATAGGTCTCTAAGTTCCCAGGTATTTTAATATGGTAAAATAATCATTTTTTGCAGGTAGACAAGTATGTATTGAGAAGTTTATAGTAGGGGCATCACTGCAGGGTGAAAGAATGATGGCTGCAGGGAAGAAAAATATTGTATTTTAGAACCCATGAAGCCTGGAAGTCTGTGAGAATCTTTTCTGCAATTGAGAATCTGCAATTGTTTTCGTTTTCCAGAAACGTCTTTGACTCCTCGTGGTTTTGTTGTGCAATGACATTTCCAGACACCCAAAAGAGGACGAACAGAAAAAACAATATTGCATTTAGAGTGTGTATGTATGTGTCTGTGCCTGTGTGTGTGTCTGTGTGTTTGAAGGAGATTAAAAAAAACCCAGAGCATTTCCTGAAAAATTGCAGTAACAGCCCTCATCTCTGTCTTTAAACACTTCTCCATTTTTAGTGCTCACTTCAGTCAGTTTCTTTCACATCTCATTCCCTCTCTTTTTCTAGCCTGTTTCTTTTTTTAAAATTCCAAATATACCAGCTCCTTGCTTTTCCTTCTGTCAACCCCTCCCTCCTCCCTCCTATTTTTCACACTTCAAAGCTCTTCCAGGGTGTGTGATCTGTGTGGTGGGTCTCCAACAGCTTTTCTTCTCCTTATACCATGAAGGTGTGCATGTTTGTGGTGAGCACTTGTATTTTTCATTGTCTCCATAAAACACAGACTAACAGCCCCTATTATCTGGTAAAAAAACAACTGAAGAGAAGAGGAACGATTTACGGACCTGCATCCATCTGTCTACTCAGGAAACGCTAGATCACATGCTCATGTCTGTTTATATTGTTGCTGCTCTTATCAGCGAGTCTGTTTCCTGTGTATTTGACGCCCTTCTTAAATTGTCCCCATCGATGTCAAAGTGATATGGACAACTTAATATGAAAAGAAAGAAAAGAATAAACTGTTATGACATCAGAAAGTCTTGTTTCAACTAATGTTTTCTTCTTTTCATCAGTCCATTTTGCTGCTGGGCTCTGTGGCGCTGCTCTGTCTGGGCCTGGACCTCATCTTCCTCCTCTTCTACTCGTTCTGGCTTTGTTGCCGACGACGCAAGAGTGACGATTCCTCTCACTCCCATTCACATTCCCAGCAGCCAAGCGCCGACTGCTGCTGCACCGCCTGGTGTGTCATCATCGCAACGCTTGTCTGCAGGTGAGAGGACACCCACAGAAGTATCTTTATATGTTTGAGAGGAAGTCATGCATATGTGAAGGTGTTCGCATCCATTCACACCTGTGTTTGCAAGAGAAAAGCAGAAAATTAACATTATTTAGTCTAAAAACTCTAATATTTTGCCTTCCCATTTTTAAATGTCAAAGTATGCGAGGACCTTTGTAATAATATTTTGTTGACTTCCACACTTAGACAGTACGAAAGTGTTAGGAGATAGATTTTTATTGCCAATGTATGTGTTTTAACCATGAAGACAAAAACTTCCAGCACCCCATAATGTCATAGTGTCTTTTGTTGTCTTTTTATTGTGAAAACTTTAAAGGCAGGCGGTGCATACTGTGGGTTTGGGCGGAGGCTGACTTTTCTCTATACTTTAGTCACTAAGGGTTTCACATTAAACAGTGAACTTTTGATTTCCTTGGGGCCTGAAAACACAAACATTTGAAAACAGGTCTGTGATTTAAATCTTTTGAAAGTGCCACTATTTCCATCTCTGTATAAACTGGCAAAAAGAAACTCTTTAAAAATGGTGATTTAACATTCTCAAAACACTCATGTCTGTCAGGATTTCAGCCTAAAAGCCACGTGCGGACAGACAACAAAAAAAATAAATAATAATGTCGGACCTTCCAGCTTCGTTCGAGCTGAGGACTGTGGCGAGTTCATTAATGCTCGCCCAGCAAACTGTAGAGTTTCTCCAACGTCACTGTAATGAGAGCAGATAATCTAGCCTACCCTGTGTGTCATTTTCAATTACAATTACTTGTTTTTTATAGCAGGAAAACAAAATAAATCTAACTCAATGCTATTTCGAAAAGGATTAGGTCCAGACCTTAATCTTCCTTCTGCGGAGACTCAACAATTCCCCTATGAGCAAGCGCCCCCATGAAAAAAATGCGTTAGTACAGGTAGAAGCTTTGGGAAGATCCCAACTCAGGGTGGGTGGTTTTCTGTATTGATCTATTGAGTTGAGTTGAGAGGGAGGAAGGGAGAGACTGAGAGTTAGTCAAAGGGAGGGAAAAGTAGGCAAGGGTCTTCTGGGGTGCTGTTTTTGAAAAGGTATGTCACCAACTCTACTGGCCTGGCATACAAACAACAGAGTTTCCAGTCCTTTTTTAGGTCCGTGTAAATAAGGATTGTTTCTACGGCTTTGTCGTCTGGATGCAGAACTCTCTTTCCCTTATGCTGGTTTCCCCATTAGGTCATGTTTGGCCTGGTCTGGTTTTTGGTGCAATGTCTAATAGCCTAAAGATGAAGAAGTATAAATTATTTCCAATTCAGTGCTTTACCTTTTTATTCAACATCATTTCAGCTCATTACCACAAGTTTCACTTGCTTTAATTTGAATTAAGGTCATTTACCTAGAATTGTTCCTTGTTTGGAGATAAAAGCATATAGGATCAATAATTTTGACGAGAGTTAAGATCAGAGGAACTTGTGTTGATGGGTTAACATGGACCAGTACATGTCAAAGTTTACTCAGAGTACTGTTTTTTTTTAAACTTTTTTCTAATGGCAGCACAAGCTGACATCTGTTTTATATCCCAGGTCACAGTGGATGATATAGATTTGAATAACACACCCACAATGCAACAAGAAGTTTTCATGACTTTACATTTGAATGTAAATACCATAATATGGAAACCTTTATATTCTAAAACAGTTGTTGGGGCAGATGAGCAGTAATGATTGAGAGTTGGTAGAAGTCCTTAGGGCTGAGACTCAATTGGGAGATTTTGTGATGGAGCAGTTTGGTGAACGATCAGTCCCGAGCTGCAGCTGAAAAGATTGAAGACACTGGTGGTGGTGGTGGCAGATGACTAGCCAAGCCTTGGCGCTGGAGAGGCTGAAGAACATGGGGAATCTGTTGAATGCTGGTGATGGGCAGGTGTGGGGTGTGCATTTTGAAAGAACCAGGCAGAGAGAGGAACATGTTTAAACTGATATCATCATTGACAGTCAGAACAATAATGAGGAATGATGATGATGATGATGCTGAAAAACGTGAGTATGCATGGGAGTGAGATGAGTGACAGGATGAAAGACAAAAGAAAAATGTTAAATGTGCGATGATTGGCATCCTCACTGAACTTTCTGTAGAGCTATATTATGTCTGCCCCCAGGGCTGTGAATGCCTTTTAAGAATGACTCTTTACTTTTCATTTTTAAATTGCACACAAAATTAGGTATACATCATATATTCAAATGAATAAATAAATAAATAAAAATCCAGACTTAGAAAAAAAATTATGATGCCATTAATACAAATGGGAAAGCGTTAACGCTACCCTCTCTGCTTCTTTTGTGTGTTTTGTGGAGCCATTGTTGCATGTCGCTCCTGTTTCACTATAGAAACAGATGAAAAGAATGCCTCTTATTAGGGAAAACAGAAATACCATCCTCCACCTATACTCCAAAATAGCAATGAAATACTTTGATACATCAGAATGACTGGAGTTTATTGTATACACACTTTTTAACCACTTTTGGTCGTTTGTTCAAATTTGACCCGTCTAACTATTCATTCATTCACTAATTTTTTCAAATCAAAATTTTTTTTTCCCAGCTATGTACTGTAGAATAAAGATGAATGGTTCAACTGAATGTTGGGTGGGTCAATATATGTTCCTCTGATTTGAATTGTCAAAAAAAACTTAAGGTTATAAGGTTAATGTGAAATTAGTTCTATTGACCATGAATTCCGAAAAAGGTGTGTAAAACCTGTGACATTGACTTAGAATGAAGTTGACTGAACGGATGTATCTCAGAATTGGGAGATAATTTTGGATTTATGCTTCATAAAAGCCAAACCAGACCTGGGAGGAGCAAAGTCATATCCACAGGAAGCAAACATGAGAGTTAAACCAATTACTAAAAAATCTGTGTCCAAGACACCAGATGGCCCCACTCCAGGACATTGTTTTGATATTGCTAATAACAACAACAATAATAATAACAACAATAATAATAATAATAACTCTATTTGGATTCCACAAATCTAAAGATCATTTATTAATCCAAAAATATATGAGAATCAATGATAAACATCAAAACATAAAGTAGAACAGAACGGGAGTGATGTGGGACCTACGACTGGTCTTTGTTAACATCACCTCTGCCACGTTCTGCAGCAGCTTAGGATGAGCTCATGAGGACTGACTGTGAACAATAGACCATAACCCTTCAACGCATCATAGGTGAATGTGAGCAAAGTGATTTAAAAATACCCTAAGGATGAAAAAGATATGTCAAAATTGAAGAAAGCAATTATAAGATGCACACCAAGAGAGCATGTGTGAGATTGCATAGAATTCTGTTTAGCAGTTTTTGGTAGGGGATAAAATATTCCTCATTGTATTCATATGGGCGGAAGAGGTTAACCCTACACACCCTCTTTGGTGCTGGCTAAGAAAGATGATTCGCTCTTTAGTGCGCTTGCAGAGAAAGAATAATAAACAGAAGCAGAGGGAGGAAATAAGAAGAAACCCCTCAAAACCAGTGTTTCAATGGTCAAAAAGAGTTAAATAGTTTTCACTGGACAGCAGCCACTGATTCCACATCATGGAAGCACCACCAACACACTCCAACCACTCCGTCCTGTTTAAGCAATAAGAAATCTGCGTGGTTCCCTTGGAGCCAGCCAGGAGGTTACTCTCTACTGTCTGTGCTTGTCTGACTCCCAAGTTTTTGTGTTTACTGAGATCTTTCACCCTATTAACCCTGCAGCGGGGTCATAGGGCAGTGGACTCTGCCTCTCTTAGCAGAGAAATTAGCACACAAACAGATTCCTCCTCATTTACTCTCTCAGCACTCTCCTGTGCTCTCCACTGACATTGTCTCGATCTCCTCCCCTTTTCTTCTTCTCCCTTAGCCCTAGAAAACTATTCATTATTTGGCCCTCTTCGGCCCCCTTCCTGCCATAGAAAGGATTGCCATGGCGACTGAAGGAGATTTAATGCAGAGACGAGAAATGAATTATACAGTCAGGTGGTGCGATGTCTTGGTGTGAGTGTTAGCGTGACACAGTGCTAACAGTCTGGGTTCTTTTGCAAGTTTTAATATTCTATAATTAGTTATCATATTTCTTATTGAATATTTGATAAGGATTTGTGTGAGTGCATGTGTGTGTTTGTTTGTGTGTATGTGCATGAGTGCTCCTACAATAATGGGGCAAGTCATCTGGTGTGAGTGACGGAATTTAGCTTACCGCTTGACTTAACTGTCTTATTATGACTAGAAGATTTCTCAAAAAAATATCAATGTGTGTCTGATAATCGAATTGAAGCACCTTTATAAACCAGGACTGTTTTACTGTATGAACCTGGACTAATTCACTTTATGAACCTAACCTGTTTTCACTTTATAAACCCGGAATTGTTACACTGTATGAACCTGCACTATTTCACTGTATGAACCTGGACTATATCACTGTATAAACCTGGACTTTTTCATCATAGAAGAAGTCCTAATGTTTTTTGACATTTAACTTGATGGCTTCGATGACATGTAACTATCCCATTTTTACAATGAGAATGGCGACTTTGCTAAAAATGCATTGTGGATGGTAACTAAAATGGACAGCAGAGAAGTCCAGATCCAGCTGCAAATTTTGATGTTGAATTTCGTTAAATGCTGTCATACAAGATCCAAACATGAAAATCACCCATAAGAACACATACTGTTTAGGCTACTGTCGCTCATTCAGCCCACTGTTGTTGAATCCTCGCCGCACTTTCCCGTTTCCCCACTAACTCGTTCACTTCCACTTATGGCTGATATGCTAGTAAACCATCAAAGCCCATTTATACGCTGTTCGATGGCTTTTGAGTGATTATCTGTAGCGACTGCTAGTATTTACAGGCTTTAGATTACAGATTTCGATTTGGAGACACCTGTGGTCCCATGCGCATGCAAATACAGAACTGGAATCCAACATACTGGGACTGGCTGTAATGATCAAAGTGACTTATAATAATTAAAGTCAACATGGGAGCCATTATAGACCTCATTAGGGCATCCCTAAAAATAAGTGTTAGTATGCCGGCCAGACTCCTATTGCCGATTCAATTTATTTATTTAATAAAGCTGATTATGGCGTAGTGGGTTGCACAGTTGCCTCACAGCAAAAAAGTTCCAAGTTCAAATCCACCATTGGATTTTCTGCTCTTTTTGTGTTGACTTTGCATGAACTCTTGGTTTGCGTAGGTTTCTATTGTGTACTCAGACTTCCTCCCACAGTTCAAAAACATGCAGTATAGTTGAAAGGTTGACTCTGAATTCTCACTAGTTGTGTATGGTTGTTTGTCGTCTTGGATAAGCTCCAACCCTTACTGCTGACCTGAAAAAGATGAGCTGTTACAGGCAAGAGATGAACGAATGAATCAACAAATAATTCCAGTGGTTTCCGCTGCAATACGCAGTTGCTGATGGTATTACATGACTGTATGATGACACCCTATCACATGGAAAAACAGCTTGGGTGCATAAAATGATACATATTACCACTTATTGGATCATGGTCTACCTTGTGCAGAGATAGAAAGATTCATCGCTGGGTCAGGTGATTCTCCATAAAGAATGCAATTTTAAAGAAATCCCTGCATTGACCGCCAGTCAAGAATTAGCTACCTGTACAATTCTAGCTAGTTTTGACTGAAGGTTTCAGCTCTACCTGTTCCTGTAGGCTATATTACTGTTAAAGTAAAATGAGCAGCGCACGCTTTCTAGGGGAAGTGTTATTGGTTTATTTACTAATCAACTAGAATAATTTGAAGGTATACTTTGAGTATATTTGAGCAGAAGCAAAACACACCAGTTTACATTTGAATAAACTCTTCAGCAGATAAATTGAAACATATTCAGACAGCTGTGATGGAGCTCAGTATTCATCAGGAGGCCTTCTGCTAAATTCCCACTATGTCCCTGTATGAACCTTCACTGCATGTGTGACTTTTGTGTGTGATTATTAATATTTTCCTAATATAGATATAAATTGAACCCCCTGGAAGTAACATGCTATTAATGAGAATGTTAATGCTATGACCCAGCCTGCAGATCATCTGTCTATGTCATGGATATATCTAACATCCACACGAGCATTTCTTAGAATAAGGGGCTGAATTGTGTTTCCGCATCTACATTTCACTACATTCCAAATGGTATGTATGTTGGTGCAGTATTTTGCATTATTGCATCATAGCAAGAAGGTCCAGGGTTCAGACCAAATTGGGGGAAGTGGGGGCCTTTCTGTGCAGGAGATCGGTTGAAGGATGGCTAGATACATGGATGGATGAGTGAGAATCTCAGCAGCTGAATCTCAACTGATAAGCTAGTCTTTTCTTTCCTATGTTTTATTTTCGGTCACTGAGATGCTGAACGCCATATTTCTCCCCCTTGAATTCGTCAGACAGACTGTAGTGTGGATTGACAGACTGTGATTGACAGCCAAAGCCTGCAGTAATAAACAGTCATCGACCGGTTTGATGGAACAAACTCAAGGGTGGTTCCAAGTCCCTTTGTCAGTTGCTTAGAATGGTAACACGATTATCAATACAGAATCCTTGAGTGATAAATGTGGTAGCAAAACCATTACTTTGCTTCCCCATAATTGATAATGGGGATGGATATACTCCACGTTCCCCTTTGCTCAGACACCCTTTTTTTTGGTTTGGACTGGAACTCATCATGCACCCAATTTTGAATGAATGCAAGATTTGTTATCTAATCTACTATCTCCAGCTTCATTTAGGAAATGTAATGCAAAGCATTTTTAACAATTGTGCCCAGTAATTTCTGCTGAACATGGACAAAAGTGGAGTCTAGAGCAGAGCATCCCTCTAAGCAGCCACATTCAGAATAGATTGGAAAAGAAAGGATTTCTGGGTGATGTTTGTGGTTCTGGTGTGTGGATGCTCCATTTTTAGCTCAGACTGAACGCACCCATGCCCACTGTCAATTTCTTACTGATTTCTCACTTACTGACCTGGTTAATGATGTAACTGTCGGTCTAAACCGGTGTCGTATCATATCTTATCTTATTATGTGTCTTGTTTTGTCGTATCGGGTCTTATCTTTTCCTGACTTTTCTTTTCATACCTTGTTTCATATCAATTCGTTCAATATGTATTTTCAAAAGTGGTAAAATGTAATATAGGACATGTTATGTAGGGATTCAAAGTATAAACTGGTTACAAACTTGCCTGATGTTTTAAAGAAGAAAAGCTGAAATTTAGTGAGTTGATCAAATTTAAAATTCACAGCAGGGTAAATTTATTTCAATAAGACATTATGAATACATTTATTTATTTATTAAATAAATAACTTTTTAAATAAATGGATAAAATTGGATGAAATAATGATGTTTTCAATGATTTTAAAAACAGGTTTTAACCATTGTTTCTTGTGAGTGAGATAGCATAGCAGAAAGGAGTATGCATGATGGGAGTGGAGTGGGTAAGAGAGCGACTGGTTGGAGACAAAAATATGAGTAAACAAGAGTGGAGGGAGATGATTTACTGTTTTGACTGCGATGATGTAGGGGAGAATTGTGGGAGGCCGTGGGTGAGGAAATACGCACATGCGCACATGTACACATATTGTACACAAAGGAAGAGGAGGAGGGTGCAACAAAGGCTTTACAAGGGTAGGGGGTTGGGGAAAGGGTTAGATTGCAGTTGAGTAGAGGGTGTTAAGTCTTTGGAGGTGGTGGTGAGTTAGTTGTTGTGTTAACATGTTTAAGGAGGGTTCGGGCCAAAAAAGCTTATGTGTGAATGAGGGTGTAAGTCTTTGGAGGTGGTGGTGAGTTAGCTATGTTGTAAACATGTTTAAGGAGGGTTCGGACCAGAAAAGCTCAAGTGTGAATGTGGATGCAGAGCTCCAGAAGGATCACATTATGTATGGTCTGGTGACCCAATTGTTGTGTAGAGTCTGTGTGTGTATTTGTTTGAATCATTCCTGGTAGGTTTATGCTTGCCCTGTGCAATCGGTGACACCAAAGCAAAGAACATCAAACTCAGTGCCCCTGATGGTGAACACAGGAACGGCATGTATTAAACAGTTCATCTGCAGCACTTTTGTGTACGTGTGTCGGTGACTCTTTCATATTAACTATTTTGATAGTATCTGATGAGTGAAATAAACATTCTCTCAACTCCTGCCACTGTTTTCAAGTGCTGGCATTGCTGTTGGATTCTATGGAAATGGAGAATCAAGTGATGGAGCAAGTCGTTTGGCGTACTCCCTCCGCCATGCCAACCGCACCATATCCGGGGTGGAGAAACTTGTAAGTCACCTACTATATCACTAGACCTGTTTCTCTTTCTTCAATGATCAAATACTCACTGCTTTTCCTGAGACACCTTTGTCGACGACTTTGGTCCACCCTCCCTTCGCCAGTCCATGAGCCTGATCCCCATCCCCAAAACCCCAGCCCATAACTCACTTTAGC
The DNA here is from genome assembly GCA_037951165.1 of Lophius americanus. Classification (NCBI taxonomy): domain Eukaryota; kingdom Metazoa; phylum Chordata; class Actinopteri; order Lophiiformes; family Lophiidae; genus Lophius; species Lophius americanus. Next base: position 196,308 of record JBBDHG010000091.1, on the reverse strand, counting down.
AAGAAATAAATAGAGATAGATGAGAGAATGAGAACATAAAAATAATGTTCTCCTTGACATTTGGATATTCAAAGTCAAAATATGCAAAAAAAACAGAAGCTCCAGTTCCAGAACCAAATAATTTTGCCAATTTTCTACATGTTTGATGACATATGCAAACATAAGATAGTTGAACCCAGCATATCTGATAATGCCGGGAGAGGAGGTAGAGAGGGTGGGGTACTTGAAGTTTCTTGGAGTCCATACCTCAGCTGACCTATTTCCTGAGGAAGCTGAAACAGGCTCAACTCCCTCAACACCTACTGATAAACCTCTTGTGGTAGACCATACTTTTCGAGAGCCTACTGACCTACTGCTGCACAGTTTGGTTCACTAGCTGTAAAACAGAGGACAGGAAGGACCTGCAGCGGGTGGTGAGGGTGGAGGAGTGGGTGATCAGGACCACGTTACCCTCCCCCCAGACACATCTACACTGAGCGTCTCCAGCAGAAAGCCTGTCGTATCATTAAGGACCCCGCTCACCCTGGACATCACCTGTTGTCCCCCTTCCCATCTGGAAAAGATACCAGACACCCAGGACAAAAAACAAACAGACTGAAAAAAGCTTTTACAGACACGACGTAAAATAATGTCTCTTTCCTTTGACTCTTCAGGTGTCAGACAGCGCCCTCGCCTTGAACCAAACTGTGGAGGAGAGTTTGGTCCAGTTGGAGACAGCGTTCCAGGAGCAGACAGACTACGTGTCCATTGTCCAAAAGCTGCAGGGACAGCTGGACGAGCTGGTGAGGCTGATGGTGGACGTTCCCTTCTGGTCCAATACGAACGTCTCCCTCGAGGACTTGGCCCGCAAGACGGAGGCTTTTGATTTTTACAGGTCTGTACTAACAAGTATAACTTTTGTGATGCAAAATGATATACTCGGTTCAAATTTAGGTATCATTTAATTAACCAGTACAATAACGGGAATTTAGAAACCCTTACTTAATGGACCATTTTTAGCCATTTAACTCACACACAAAAAACTAATAATATGGCCAATATCTACTTAGTTTCAATAATCTGGATAACCGGACAAAAATTAAGCAACCTCAGCAGGGTTTGGACTTTGGACCAAAAATAACTGTGAGGGGATTATTATTAACAGTGAGTGGAGCACAGCGATCGGCCAGTGCTGCGCTTAATCTACTTTATCCAAAGAAAAAGAAGAATCCCTGCTTTCGTGTTATTTATGTTATTGAAATGCTTTCCGTTGTTTTAGTTTTTAAAGGTACCCAATCCACAAACTATTGTTTTCATTGTCAGGTTTTGAACGTACAGCTAATCTCATATGCTGTTGTAGCAAACTACTCTTTCATGATATTCAAAAATTAATTATTATAACAGGCTTTTGTTAAAGTGGTTGCAAACCTCATGCAACTGCATTACTGCCACCAGCTGGCGGACCTACCACATAACAAAAATGCACCAATAAGAACAAGGGGAAAACATTTTTAAGACAAGACAAAAGTTGCTAATATCAATCAATTTTTTAATAAGTCATTAACTGTTCATATGTTGAAAATTGAATAGACATCCCTGTTAAATGCTACTCAAAATGCTAAGCTTACACTAACCGAGATAGTGAAACGACCCAGATATCTCTAACAACAACTTATCATACTAGCTGAATAAGTTGTTGAGTTGACTCACTCTGTGGCTTTGTCTCACAGCTTTTAGGCTCAGTGTTTAGTCATGTAAGGCATGTTACCCCAGTCTTATCTGCTTTGAACTTCGAAAGGTTATGCTAGTAGGCAGCTGCAGTTTTTATGGTTTCGATTTGTAGTCTGAATCTTTAATAAAAAAACCAAATAGTAATCTGCCTGTGTTCAGGTCTGTTGTGTATGAAATGTCCTACATGATGCACATTAAAGCATTGATTATTTCAGTCATAGACACTGCTGCTCCTGTGTTGCTCCTGTGTTTAAATGTTGTAAATGTGTGTGCTTACAGGTGGCTGGGGTATCTAGGCCTGCTACTGTTCGATGTCCTCATTTGTCTTCTGGTGCTCTTCGGCCTGATCCGTAACTCTAGAGGCACCCTAATCGGGTTTGTTATTCCACTCTGCCTGCTGAATCCACACAATATCTACCGAAATCTCTTCAGACTCTGAAGATTTGTTTTTATTTGTCCATCAGAGTGTGTCTGCTTGGGGTTTTGACGCTAATCATCAGCTGGGGCTCTCTTGGCTTGGAACTGGCTGTCGCTGCTGTAAGTGTAACCATGGCAACATAGCCAAGCTCTCTGCCTCTGCAATGATGTAATCGTTCCCCCCACTGCTGGAGCGAGTCTGCTCGGAGCGGGTGTTACTTTAGCCTGATGTGCCTTGTCTGGTTTACCTCCTCTCATAGTCAGCCAGTGACTTCTGTGTTTCTCCGGACACCTACATCACCAGGGTGACCAAAGAAAACACCGTAATCAACCAAGGTATGTAGGCAGGAAAATAAGTTGTGATTGTAGCACCTTTATGGTTTAGTGCCAGATAACAGCACCTGACAAAAACAAACAGTGTCTGCATTCAAACACTTGTCTTAGGTCAGATAAGTCCATCTGTTGTGCGACCGATGTTTCCTTCTCATATTGCTCATATTTTAATATGTCAGGAGGCAAGTAGAAGAAAAACAATCCTGCATCTGATAAGAAAAAGCATTTCATCTCTTCTCAGATGTATATATACATTTTTTCTTTTTCATTTAGGATCATTATCTCATTTGTTTTCTCTCGTCATCCTTTCATATCCCTCTTTAGAGCTCAGTTTCTTCTTCTAACTCCCTCACTTCCCTCCTTTCACTCGTCTAATATTATAAGATAAGATAAACCTTTATTAGTCCCACAACGGGGAAATTGAAGGGTTACAGCAGCAAAGAGCACACAGATCCATATAACAGAATATAATACAAATATGAATGTGAATATTAATCTATACTAGGGTATTACACCATAATATAAATATTACACTATACAGGAAATATTAAACCATTATATAAATACTAAACTATACAGGAAATATTACACTATAGTATAATATAACACTATACAGGAAATAAAATATTATTATTATTATTATTATAATTAATATCATACTATACTAAAGGAATATATTATAGTACGTGTGCGTGTGCATAATGAGTTCTGTTGTCAGTGATTTCTGCTCTGCTTTAGAGTACAGATATTGGCTCAGTAACACACACACGCACACAGGCATACACACATGCACACAGACACACACACAAATCTGCCTAAGTGATAACTAAGGCAAACACTCCTCCATAGAAACATTCTGGGCTCATCGAGTATTGTGACATACGTTCCTTTCCCTTCCTTCATAGTATATATATAAAATGAATGTAATATTTATAGTGATATGTATGTTTCGGTGCGCTTGCAGATATCCTGCAGTATTACCTGAAGTGCAGCCCTGGCCAAATCAACCCCTTCCAACAGGTTGTTGTTAGTCTTCTGTTGTTTGTTTTCAGCAAACACAATTTACGCTGATTGCTTTACTTACCAGCTTACAAGCCATGTAATAACAGGTGGTTGTATGTGTGTTTGGGATTTTTCCTTTTGTCTTTTGTGATTGAAGAGGCTGTCAGGAAGTCACAAAGCGTTGGTGGAGATGCAGGATGATGTGGCAGAGCTACTGAGATCAGCAACGCGTGATTATGCCAACACCAAGGTTTGTGCTCTTCCGTCTGCAATGATCCTTAGGTCTCTATTTCATGAGTGAAAGGTTTTGCATCAGTAGCAGTGAGTTGTAAGTGACAGCAAATACATACACCGATCAGTAATAACATTAAAACTGCCCATGTAATTGGGTGTAGATGACCTGTCATCAAAATAACTCTGCGATGCACTTCTGTTAGAACCAGCATAAACTTTTTGTGGAATTTGTGCTACACTAAACACTGCTGACCGCGAACACACACCAATATTTGCCGTTCTGGAGATGCTCTGACCCAGTCATCTAGCCATCACAATTTGGCCTATTTCATAGACTCGCAGATCTTTTGCTTGTCCATTTTTCCTACCTCAAACGCATCAACTTAATATCAAATGGCCACCTGTTATGTTTTTCTGATTGCCTCTCTGAGTTATAACATATAACATATTCTGACTGACAGAATATGTTATAATTTTGTTGCTTATCGGTTTAGAAACCGTTCAATTTGAGAAATTGTTCGCCGTGCTTTCTCATAATTTACTTAAAAGATTGTTCAGTAATTAAAATGGTTGCTTATTCCAGTAGTTTATCAACTGACTCTGGAAAGTCTGTGTTGCAGTTAGAGAACTGTTTTGTCCCAGAAATAAAATACAAAATCTTAACTTTGATAATTCAATGACTGCTGATTTGGTGGTTGGACAATATAGTCATTCTGTTTATAGTTCCCATGATGCAGTTTGGGGACCAGAGAAATGAAAATGAGAAAACCTCTTGATAAACTAAACCTTGTGATGAGACAGAAAGTGAATCTTTGACTTTCCTTGGTAATTGTAGTTGACACAATAATTGAACCACGTAATCAATTTATGTTAGTTTGGCTTGATCTTTCAGTAATTATAATGTTATGGTTAATTATTTTATTAATCTGTGGGAAGCATGAAGGTGGATATCCATTTTTGAACATGCATGGTTAACTTTTGCCGCGTGTGCAGGGGAGTCTCGAGCAGATCCAGTCGGTACTAAATTCCACGGAGGTCGGTCTTCACCAGCTGACTGCTCTGGTTGACTGTCGCAGCCTTCACATGGTGAGAAACTTCAATCTCTGATGTTAGAAGACAAAAGTCCTTAAATCCAAGGCTTTATCACCTTACGTCTCTCCTCCTTCTCTATGTTTAGGATTATGTTCAAGCACTTTCTGGGCTGTGTTATGATGGGGTGGAGGGTCTCATCTACCTGGTTCTCTTCTCCTTTGTCACTGCCCTGATGTTTTCCTCCATCGTGTGCAGTGTGCCACACACCTGGCCCAGCAAGAGGTAAAACACACAAACATGCAAACCTCACACAATCCTTTCCATTCCTATATGTATTGGTTTAGTATATCTGTATGCACTAACAGCTAACATGTTACGAGTTCTAACTCTTTAATTCTCTAACTAAACTGAGCTGAGAGACCCTCACAGGATCCAGGATCCACCCAAGCATGTCATTCTTTAAATACATTTGCCTACTGAGCCTTTGGATCCTACATCTCAATGCCCGTCTTTGCATCCATCTACTTTTCTTTATCCAAGTTTTGTTTATTTTACGGTATGCCAGTTACTGTTTTTTATATATCTCTCATTTTGTTTTTTCCGCTGTAGACTCGGAACATCATTGTTGTGTTAGATTATGTATCACCACGTTTTTTTTCTGTGCCTCACTGCCTCCTTCTGTTCCGTCCCTTCCTCCTCTCTCCCTGTCCTGATTTGGAAATGCTTTGGGCTTCAGCGAGGGATGGTGGATATCGAGGACAAACTTATGATACAACATATGGCCTGTTTAAAGATCTATTCGAGCAATCAAAAACGCCTTAGGTAAAATCACCACTAAAAGCTCTAGACTGTAAAATCACATGCTTCATAATGAATATATGACGCTGCTTTATTGTACTACAGAGAAAAATCATAATCATGAAACATAATTTTGTGTTACACTCTCGGGTGTGAATTACCAGCTGTGCTAAAATATGGCCCCATAGGAATTAATCCATTATTGATAATGTTTCTTCACAGAAATAAAAGCAGCGTTTCATGGTGTTGGCTGCTTCTTGGGGCTTATCGTGCTGCAACTGCTGAGTCTGTTTAATGGGATGCAGCTAAAATTTTTATATATATATTTTTTATATATATATATATATATATATATATATATATATATATATATATATATATATATATATATATATATATAAATAAATACATTTAATAGACACCAATGGAGAAAATAATTATATCTCAGCAGGGTATATCTATGTCTCATCCAGAGACACCTCAGTTGAAATAAGAGTCAAGTGGCACATCTATGGGTATAAACCTGGCGTTTAAATTGATAGGTTGAAGTAAATAAAATTTACTTGCATTTTACGTGCATTTTCACCACTAGGTGAAATTTAGTGTCACCTAGTGGTGAAAATGCATGTTGCATGCAATATTGCGGTTTAGCTCCACTGTCCCTTTTCAGGAATCTACAGCAGCCTTCATGTTCAAAATGATGAAATCATCTACGACTACATCAAGTAATCTGTCAAGTGATGAGGTACTTTTAGATAATAAGATACACGATTTTGTTATTTATTGTGTAACATTATAAGTCAAAGCTGATATATTAGATAACCAATATCAGCTAAAGGGACTGCTTGGAGTCACCTTCCTCCTCATCCCTTTCAAAGTCAACTTAGATGCGCGAGTTGTGGGCCGACCAGCTCCAGGGAGAGGTCCCACAAGGGGATTCTCTGTACCGTATGGCCGGACTTTGCTGCCAATTTGAATTCCTGGGGTGGACTGTGCAGACTTCACCAGTTTGATTCGGTTCTAAATGCGTTTCAGGCGAGGTTTCACGTTCTGATCCTCCGTTAGATTTTCCTCTTAACACAAAAGAGTTATCCATCAATAACTTATACATGGTTGGGTTTTGGAGGATAAGCTGTTCTTTAAATCTTTATGCAACCATAATATCTGAAAGGCCTTCTCTAGAGCATGGTATCCTCCACCGAAAAGGACCTTCTTCCACTGGAAATATAAATGAATTTTTTCAAGCAAACGTTGAAGAACTATTTTTATTTTCAGCTGATTATACACGGATACAACCATATGGATATTATATTCATTTTTCAATCATATAATCATAAATGTTCCACACTGCAAGTTAAGCATCCATAAAGCTCATAGTTAAGAGGGATTGGTAGCAGTGGGACTCAACTATACATACCTCTGTTGAAATTAAAGTCAAAAGGATCCAGCAATAAAAGCGGTCCTGAATCAGACTCTGCAGATTGTTGAGACAGCTGTAACCACGTTTCCCATGGACGTGTCTTGAATGCCGCTGGATTTTGGCATAATTGAGTGACATTCGAAATTCTACTGAAAGTCTTCAGCTGCTTGTGACTTCTGTTGATGGTGGGAAAAAATCTCTTATTTGTTGAGAATCATCAGCGTATGCTTGATCCACAATGTGAACTTTAGGAGGTATTTCAGACTTTAACATTTTTTTTAACCAATTTAAAAAAACTTTATTTTCAGTATCTCTATTTTTTTTATGGTTAACTGCAAACATCAAATGCAATCATGTTAACTGTTAGCGGGAAGTTTGGATATTGACGAAATCAACAGAAATTCCTAGTTTAACCATGGCGACGAACCAAACGCTGAAAGAACGGGAAAAAAGGGAACGCTGAGCAGACGGAAATACTGTTACTCAATTAGATAGCCTAGAACTACAATGCTGTTTAATTCTTATTGCAAGATGGCATATTCATTGGTTTAAAGGAATTAAGGGATGGATTGCAGACATTGTTAATGCATCATGAAAGTGAAATCAGACACTGCGGGTGAAATGCTGTAATGCTGTAAAAACAAAGCAAAGATCTCTCTGATCAGGGGTTACTTGGCTGCATAATTAATTAAAAAGGTGTATGCATGACGTCATACGTTTGGCCTATCTTTATTAGATATAAGTAGTGACAAGACCTGCCTAAGTTAGAATATGCTCCATGTTAGAATGAGGCCCCACCATACATACAGACACACACACTCATCAGCAAGCAAAGACACACAAACAAAAAAATGTGTTAATAATAAGCTCAACCCCACGGGAGGTCTCGCATTCCCTCTGTGATTGTGGTCATGCTGTCATTGAGCCGTACACTGTGGAAGCCAGTTAACTTCTGTAGCCAGAGATCCAGCCCCCAAATCAGCACATATCTTATTTGGTGCGTCATTCTGTTCCGTCGCTGGCCGTTTTTACATTTCTGACCATCTTATGTATTAGAATGGTTTGCCCAAACCACCCATATTGTCTTTTTTCTTGATGTTTTTGCTTTAAGTCATGAAGCACTCAGTGATGCATGAAGTACTCGAAATAAATTTGATCTGGATAGCTTGAAATGGCCTCTAATTATCAAGAGAGTCCTGAACAGAAGATGGCTGCATGAAGAAAATGACTGCATGTATCTGCACACTGTGAGAACATGGAAGACTCTAATATGTCCATTCAGTTTAATGTTGCGTAACGACATAAAGGACCAAAAGCAGGTTCTTGGGTCGCATGTGGGCTGTGTGGTAAGATTAGAGACTTGCACTGTACTGGTAGTGGACCTGATTTGAAGATGAATATTGCTGATGTTGATGATTTTCTACTCGACGAACTGCTTTGGGGCTGAAGGCATGGCCTTATCCAGACTTTATGTAACATAGGACTCCACGTAGTGCAAGTTCCTCTTCCCCTCTCCTAACCTCCTCTTCAACCACTTGTTTACATTCTGTTGTCTCTCTCGGATCTCCCTCCCCTCTGCCTCCCCCACCTCCCTTCCTATCCATCATGCCCTCACGTGCCTTGCCCTTACCCTGACCAATTCAAGGACGGATGAGGAAGACGGAGAGGACGAGTCGGGCGCCTCACGTGGCGGTGTACAGGATAACCTGTACCGCGTTCACATGCCCAGTCTCTACAGCTGTGGCTCCAGCTACGGTAGCGAAGCTAGCCTGCCCGCTACAGCCCACACTGTCAGCAATGCCCCCGTCACTGAATACATGTGAGTTAGCACCCATGGCTAGCTAGAAGCTAGCAGGATAAGACACAATGCCTGCCATAGCTAGCTGATGCTTGCGCCAAGGAACCGGCCTGCATTATAGCAGTTCTCGCCGCTTGGGGTACAATATAGCTAAGATAGCTGAAGATAGATACATAGCTTTTATTTGCTATGTATGACTCGCATGCCCTTCCTGACACACTGTCAGTAGTATTTGTGACTCAGTGCACTAGAACCCTTCACTAGCTTTCCCTACGATGCTGATAGAATAATGGTTGTGTTCTGTATTAGTTTGTTTCAGTCCACAAAAAACCCTATTGTTAAAAGAGAACTCGGGTTTGCTTCAGTTAGAGCTCACAATTTCACCATATCGATATGTGCATTCTGCCATGATTATTACTATTTAAGTGCAGCTAATGTACCTCCGTGTGATGTTTGCTGCTGAGAGAGGAACAGACAACTAAGTAAATAGTACCAATATTCTGAATCTCATGTGTTATTTTGAAGTCTGAGACGATTAAAGAACCGTGTTTTTCCATGTTTTGGGCCATTCACACATCCTCTATGACAACAATACCAATGATTATATTCCAAAGGAAGTTATTTAGAGTGATATATTGTCTTCCATAGCCAGGTAGTTAGTTTTAATACATACCAGAATGGCATGAGTCTTGACAATGCCTGAAGTGGGTAGACCCATACAATAAATGTGTCCTCAGGTTTGCCTTTAAGCCAATAAAATGAAGCAATAGCTGCATGATGGCGGCGCTGTGAGCATCAATTCTTTCTCATCAAGCTTATGGAATCTATTATTCAAGAACAAGATTCAGGCTGACTTGCTACCTGAGGAAGTGACCTATAGTAGACCTATACTTTTGAAAATGGTTTGGCTGTGATGGAACCTAAACATTTAGTTGTGATTTAATGGACCAAAACATAGAAACGCACTTGTTTGCCCTTAAAGTACTTTATTTTACTCTTAGCAGAGCTTCAAATACTTAACATAGTTAATGTGTCTTTTTTTCCATGAAGCTACCTGAGTCAAATCACATTTGAATTTCTATATTTGATTACAAACTATATTTTGGAAATTATGATCAAGTAATAACTTGAGCCACACCCCTAGAGACAGTGTCCCATTATGAGATGAGATATCTTTTTCTTTTTGGGCATTATCAAGAAGTCACCTATGTTGGACTATGGCAGAGGTCTTAAAGCCCTGGCTATATGTTTCCAAGCTTAAAGTACAAGCTTAAGTCCCGGAGATTTAATTATCACCGAGTCCTGATGATTAAACAAACATAACATCTCAGCAAATGATCTCCAGTGGCAACGTTACCACATGCAGTAACCTCTTATTCTATAATGCAGGAGCCAGAACGCAAACTTTCAGAACCCTCGGTGTGAGAACACCCCCCTGATTGGCAGGGAGTCCCCTCCACCCTCTGTAAGTGCACACTTTATAGAACACACTCCCCCCTCCCCACTATCTTCCAATACCCATAGTACAGCTGGGAAATGCCTAAAATGTACGGACCCACAGGGATGGCATTTTATAACTATAGACTGTAATGAAGACAGTATGCTAATGATGAATCTACTTATGTTTCATGTCTGACGCTTGTATAGCTTGCTAGCGTGGATATTGGAAGGTAGTCCCCTTATCCCTGTACCAGTCCTCATATTAGACCGCAATCATGGACCATCTTTATGGAGGTCATTTTGGCAGCCTGGGATAACAGGACGTTTGACAAGTAGCTCTTTGTTCTTAGGATTCACACTTGGATCAAAAGAGTGATATCGATTTTGATAGGGGTAAATGTTGGGTCATGTTTTGCACAAAGTTGTCCTCTTTTTCTGATGTAAAAAAGTTTCTCTGTGGCTGCTTGGAATATTTGAGGAGAGCTTGTAGACCACCCAACAACAGATGACCAGCTCACAGACATCAATGAAATAACCTCGTGGAATCAAGCTTTTCAAACATCAAAACTCGCAATTCTGAGAGTCTGAACTGCACTTCTTATTTTAGGTATTTGCCACAAACTGTAGACTCCCCTGGTTTCGATGAGGTGTTGCCGGGCATGTAGATGTGGATGTTCCCTGCAGTTAATCGTTAATGAAATACATTTGGGGCTACATCATTGCTAAAATTGAATAAATCAATTTAGCATTTCAGTTTTTAAACACTTTTTACAATATACCTCCTTCTCCGTACCCTGCAGTCAAGCAGACGTAAAGGTTGAGCCCAAACCTCAAAAGTTCCTTCTCCCCTTGTCCCCACAGTGTGTCTATGTGTGCATTTTCTTGTCGAGGTGTATGTCTCCTCTGTTTCTGTGCCCCCTCACCTCTCACCATTAAAAAGTCACAGGAGCACATGTTCAACTGTAGCAGCCACCAAAATGGCCACTATTCATCTTTCTTAGCAAGGGCAGCCATTTTTGACCGTGCCGCTGTCCTCTGCCAAAGTGATCAGCAGTCATCAGAGTCTGCAGTGACGTGGAAACCAGAGAACCTTGGACAGTAACTTTCTAGCTGTTCATGAAAGACCACTAACTCGTAGCAGGCTAACTTCCTACATCAGAACTAGAGCACTAACTTCAAACCACTGACCAAACAGACCACATCTGCTTGTTAACAATAACACTCATCTGCTGGTGTCAGTAATCGTTGTTTTAATCAAACCCCGGCTGTCCAAATGACTGATCAAAGTATCTATTCATCTGTCTGTCTACACCTATCTCTACAACTACTGCTACCTCTCTCTATCCTTACGTTTCCCTTTATCTATTTCTACTTTTCTTTATCTCTGTCTTTATGTCTACCTCTGCCATTCTCTCCATCTCTGCCATTCTCTCCATCTCTGCCATTCTCTCTATCTCTGCCATTCTCTCCATCTCTGCCATTCTCTCTATCTCTGCCATTTTCTCTATCTCTGCCATTCTCTCCATCTCTGCCATTCTCTCTATCTCTGCCATTCTCTCTATCTCTGCCATTCTCTCTATCTCTGCCATTCTCTCTTACCTCGCCATTCTCTCCATCTCTGCCATTCTCTCTACTTTTCTCTAGCTCTGTTTATACATCTATATCTACCTTTCTTTATCAATGTCTGTATCTCTACCTCTATCTCTGTCTATGCATCTCCATATCTGTCTAACGGTTACTATACTTTTCTCTCTCATGTTATTGATGTTCAAGGTTCGCTAATTAAAGGTGTGTTAAAAGTCAGAGTCTAACTCTGTCTCTACATCTATTTTCACCTCTCTGTATCTCTACATACAGTATGTATTTCATGTATAATGTATAATAATAATGTAACTACCTGTTTTCCTCTTTTTCTCTTGTGTTATTTTCCCTGGTCTCACCGTCCCTCCTCCTTCTAATGGTTTCCCATGTCCTTTTCTCCCACCGATTTCTTCTCTTCCAAATGATTTCCCTCCGTTACCCACCTTTCTTCACTCTCTCTACATCCGTTTCTTCAGTACACTTCCAGTATGAGAGCAAAGTATCTGGCAACCAACCGACCGGACCAAAACCGACGTTCCGTTCCCAATGACCAACTGGACCCGGCAAGCCGGCCCCACCCCACTGCCCGACCACAGTCCTCAGTCCACTAGAGACTGGATCCACACCAGTGCTGCTTGAATTCAGCTCTCAGACCAAGTGACAAGATCCAACTCAGTGCTCAAAAAGAGCTGCCACCAGGACCCTATTTCACCATCATTGACCAGTTCATCAGAAACAACAAGGCATCTCAAACTGCCACACTTTGAAGGACAACTCTCACTTCACACCATAATCAATAAAAAAATTAGAAAGCCAAAATGTATCCCAGGGGATCACATGTTCTACTCGTCTGCTCATTCCACCACTGCGAAGATGGTCCGGACCGCTTACAGTCCCGTAATCCACTTCACTGATCGTCCGCTGGGATCAATACGCCACACTCACACGGAGATTTGTAGGTCACTCCTATCACGTAGAAAACACACTCAGACACATACACCTGTACACACACATACTCAATGTACAGAGCTGTAAATAGTAATCGTGTGCTTTTCTCGGATCTCATGATTAGTAGACTCTTGAATCATTACCGATAAATGTGTTGTGCTCACGTGCTCATCATAGATTGCTGTATTGAAAAAACACACGCACACACACGCGTACACACACACACATTGATGGACTACAAACCACTGAATCTGAAAGCCATGTTTAGATAGAAACAGTAACAACAAATCCACATTCTCGTTATCCTAACATCAACATCCAGACTTGAATCGTGAGCTTGAAAATTGCGTCCACCTCTCTCCATATTTGTTTACGTGCACATGACGTAGGAGCCGAGAATCCCATTGAGGTACAACTGGATTGAATTTTGAGAGCGGGACTGAGAGGCAAGGGACAAAAGAAGGATCAACCTGTGCCAAAAAACAATGTGGGATTTCGGATTCTGTCCCCTCCTGCCTCCATGTGTCTTGAAACAGGGGAAAATAACATGGGATGTTTTGTTCTAGCTTAAATGCTAATTGAATAACAAAGACACTTCAAAAGAATATAACAGAAGAGAAATGAAACAAGACTCACCGAAAAAATTGCAACTACATATTTACCAGGTGCTTTGTAATCCAATCCCGGTGACAACAGGAGCGTGACTGAAGACGGACGGAATCTTATCGAGTGTTTTAATATTTTGTTTTCATTCAGGGATGTGATCAGGAGTATAAAAAGCTGCTTAAAAACAGCTCTCCATTATTCTTAAATGGAAGGTATGTCCCAAACATAAGTCAACAATAAGGATAAAAAGAAGTCCCTGACATAAAATAGTATATAAACTGGTTTCAAATCAAGGAAAGGTATTTTTGTGTTTTATAAAAGCTGGATTTCGGGATGTGATACTGTGAAGAACTTTAATAATTTGTTCTATACTGTTGCTCCCTGCGCTTTTACTTTTACATTAAATGGTGACCTTGGATTGACTCTTAGCAACCACTGATCTTTTGTTTTCTTTACTCTTTTTTTTTTTTTTACCCTGAAGCACAAAATTCCTTAAAGGTGACTTTGCTACATGGATACTTTAAACTGCCTGGGACACTGCCAGTGATTTTTCCCCTCCCTCACTGAAACTCTGTACAGTGTATAGAAGTTGTATTTGTGAACCTGTGTGTGTGACATCACTGCAGCGTGATCTCAGTGTTTCTGTGTGCAGGTCCAGTGATCGGTATGTCTGACTGGCAGTAAATAACCAGCCTGTCTAACCTAAGTCATTGCCACACTAGCCTGCATGTCCTCATCTACACACCGGCATCCACATTCCATACAGACTCTGACGATTCTGAGAAAATCCATCTCTCCCTGCTTTTGTCCTATTTACCTTCATTCCTACAACAACATCCTCCCCGTAACTGTGATATCACGCTGATAGTCATTTGCATTATAGGTGATGTAGTAGGTTCAAACCTATCCTACCTAAATCTAGTCATTAGTTCCTACCATTATTCCTGTACAGTATTTTAATATTTTATTATTGCAGCATTTTATTATGGTATTATTAATCGATGACCACTTCTCGTATTAGCGAGACAATCTTACATGTGTGATTTTAGAACAAATTTCCATTTATGGTAACAATGCTACCTATTGTGTTTATTGCACCATGGATTCAAATGAAAAGATTTGTGGGACTTGTCACTGATTAATGGCCTTTCATAATATTTTTAAACTCTTACAACACTTCAGATCACATGTATCTTTTTTTTCTTTTTTTCTCTGTCTTGTAAAACTCAAACTAAAGATAAAATAATAGCTAGCTGTTTTGTTGGAGAATAAAAGCAAGAGCAGTGTTTTTCCTCTCTTATTAATGGTGAATGACTCTGTCTTGCAACGTTTTAATAAAACTATTCCAGTGTCGTCTGCACACCTGACTTTAAGTTGTATTTGATTTCCTATTCAATGCTTTACTGGCATTCAACCAATCTGATGTGGTCTATCGTGATAGAAAAGTAATGATCCATGCTAATATTATAATATATAATATTATATAAGAGTCAGTCATGGTTATGTGTACGTGTGGTATTTACAGGACTTCAAATACACCTCTGTCTAGCTGTGACAGGTAAACAATGTTTTCTATGGTTGTTTTTGTTTTCTGATGGTTTAACTAAGATAATGATGTACATGTCAAAACTGTGGTAATGATATCATTCAGCCTTGAATAAATGTTTTAAAAAAAAGGAATAAATTTAATGAACTGCTAAAGAGTGTTGAGTTCTTTTTGGTGTGGAAGATCAAATCGAGATGTTTGTTTGGTGTTAATCTAATAATCTCAACATTGCATACGCATGTGTGAAAAATACATAAAAATGTTTGGCTTGATCTGGAATGGCGTGCTATGACCTTTGGGAGATTTACGCAAATCTGTTTTCGCAAAAAAAAAAATGTAAAAGAATGTGAAAATTCTGCCAAAAGTAATTTCTGTTTGACTTCATCAGTGCAAATGACTAAAAATGGTTCAGAGATGATTTTTCAAGTATTAGTGTTGAAATAGATTCAGATGAGATGATACTGATTCAGTCATGTAAGTAAGTTTTAAGTGTAGTAGCTGTCTAGGAATTCACACACAACCAAGCAAGTAAAACTTTAAAAGGTTTTTGTTTTTGATACTTGAGGTCGGCAGTGTGTAACAAAAGTCTGGTGATGTACTGACTATTAATTAAATTCACTATTTTAATTATTAATTATTGATTTTAATCTGATATGGAGAACATTATACTCCTATACATATAAGCCTCCTCACGTTTGTCCCTTTAATGAGCACAGACCTTGGAAAATTTTTGAAATACCTGACTTCGGGCAAGCATTATGATAGGGATTAAAGTCTTAACATTTTGTTGTAATCTTTCCCTTGGTTGAGTATTCAAGAATACCCCTGTAGAAAACTATACAATGTCAGGCCCTTATTTTGTTTAAATCGTTTCTCAGACTCTTCTATTTATATTTGTTTCCATGTATTTTTATTTGTGCTCCTTTGTTCTTAATAAGTAGTGCAGCACCTTGAGGAAAGTTGTTGTGTTTTAAACCGCCATACAAATAAACGGATTTAACATATGACAGACACAGAAAGCCACTTCCTGCCGGTTTTCACTCCGTGCAGTAACAGCTGCAGCCAGCAGGTGTCGCCATCAACTTGATTGTTACTGAAATCCAGACATTTGAGGTCACGGGGGGGAGAGAGACCATGACGGACTCACCCACTCAGAAGCATTCAGTCCATTAATACTTCACCTTTATCTTTGCAGGGCCATGTGAATGCCGCGATCAGATAAGAACATTGTTTTTGTGTTTGCTTGTGCTTGTGCATTGGAGGGACTTTTTGTAGGTTAAGGTGTGCAAGCATCTGGGTGGTGGGGGTTGGTCTCCGCACAGGAATTTAACAGTTCATAAACAAGGGGTTAAAGGTTGAAGCAGGGTACCTTTCAACTTCAAACCCCCCAAAAGTTGAACTATGATTTGTTCAACAATCATACACTGATAAACCATAACATTAAAACCACTTGTTTAATATTATTCAGGTCCCCCCTTTTTTCTGTTTTACCAGCAATTTATACCAAAGTAGCTCTTCCGTGGGTTCAAACACGTTCTGGTCTTCACTCCTCACGCACATTAATGGGTCTTCGGCACCCATGATCCTTTAACCGGTTCACCAATTGTCCCTCATTAGACCCCTTTGGTAAGCATTAACCTCTGCAGACGAGAAAGACCCAAATAGACTGTTTGGGAAATGCTCTGATCCAGTCATTTAGCCATCACAAATTGGTCTTTGTGAAAGTCATTCACATCAGCTCATTTTTTCTCTTATCAACTGCAGGAAAAAAATTCACTTACTGCCTAATATATCCCACCAACTGACTGGTGCCATGTTAACAAGATTTACTGAGTATCTTGTTTTTACTGACTTCATCTGTCAGTGGTTATAATGGTATGACTGATCTGTGAATAAGTTCATTAAAAAGGGCCCAAATTTAACTTAGTAACATTTATTCAGTTGTAAAAACTGCTTTCCATACAAAGATAGACAGATGACGACCCAACATGAGTCATTTTTTCGATAAAACCTAAAAGGGTATATATATTTTTTACACTGCTACTGTACAATATTTAAAATCAGAAAAATATTATAATCCACACATTTAAACAGACATACGCTGTTACATCCATATCTGTATGAGAATGATTTGAAACAGAAACCTCATTGGATGACATAAAACCATAAATCCAATCTAGAGGTTCTAAAAGAGTTGTGTAATCCGTCTTTTTGGTGCCTTTCAAAGATTCAGCTGAGAGGGTCGATACCACTGTAGCCCATGTGACACTTGGCCAGAGGTGGGGGGCCCCTGAATAGGTCCCAACTTCATCACAGATCTGAAAAACAACAGCAACATCTGATGTATCTGATCTACGACCACTTAAGAAGGGGTTCTCGTTACCAAGCTGATGTGACACAAATTCTTATTACGTAGTAATTACTTATTAATATACGTATTCAGATACTCTCAATCTCAACAGGGTCTTCTGTCACCGCTCATTCCCGCCCTTTCTTTTGGCAGTGGTTTTTCTAAATAATACGTAGGGACAGTGGGAATGAAATAATTGCTCTAGCCAAGCAGCATGAAACTTTCTTGAATTTCTTCACTTTGATATCATATTGTGTCAACAGCCCCCAATGATCCGTCTTAATTAAGCAGTCAGATTCCCCTGTTCCGCGACAGATCTACGTCAGCGGCTACCTGGCAGTCGATATATGACTGTAAACCTTCAACGTAAGCAAATCTGATCTGAGTAATAAAATTGAATTACAGAATTGACTCAAGGCTGACTTGAAAAGATTGAATTTCTCTGTTCCCATAGTCCTGAAAAATCACAGTCATTAATGCCTGGTTCAGACTACACAATATCTATGTCACCCTGTCAGATCAGGTGATCACAGTGACACAAATTCATCCTGGATCGGAAGGCGGGTGACACTACAAGTCTGACCCCGACCATTCATTCATTTTTGCACCTAAAACTCGTAAATCTGCAAGGCCAAAAAAAGAGTGTTGTTGATCTGGAGGAAATCCACATTACAGGGATTATTCAGCCAGAAGAGGGCAGCAGTGAGACTCTTAAGACCTGGATGCCTGCAATGATTTCCTCCTCCAAGAGGGAAAATTGAGTTAAGACAGACATGCTTAATCTCCTCCATCAGTCTGCCTGCATCTTTGGATGGCTGTTAAAGTCGCCGGAGGCCTGGGCACCACGGAGTGTCTGGGTACAGCAGACAATGGACCGACCTGAACCTGAGAGAGACACGGAAATGAGCATCACAATGCCTGGAAGCTGCCAACTAGGCATTTCAAAATAAGACTGTGACCACAATCAGTCCTGAATACACACATACACACACACACGCACACACACACATAATGAACAAAGCCAGGAAACCTGTCATAGTTGTAAAAAATTCACAACAAACATCTAGCATGGGACAAATGCGGCACATGTTTTAGAGGCTGTTTGTAAAGACTATGAATTGAATCTATAAGCTTATGTAAATGCTTCCCTCCCAGCCAGAAGGCTGACTGCTATCAGGCCTTATTAACAATGCCGAGAAACAATGACAGTCTTCCCAATTCAATGCACAATGATACGCACTAGAGGAGAAATCAAAAGAATGAAAGGAAAGGAGACAAGTAGAATATAAATCCCCGTGGTGTCAGGAGGACTGAGGATAAGATCAGTTTGTGTTTTATCCTTTGTATTGTTTTGTTTGCCTGTAATGGCAGCATGAATGCTGTTCCTCTGGGTGATGTAATACGGCCCCTGGGTTGTAAATATTCCCACAGAAGGCCATGTTTTGTTCCACACCAAGCATCACAGAATGGATTTATAGGAACAAAAAACAACAGTGCATTTATAGAGCCTGTACTCAGAGACTGAAGCAGCGTTTCCTCCTATACAGTGCCGTGAGAAAGTATTCAACCCCTCCTGGTTCCTTCTTTGTGTGTGACTCTATTAATTAATTGTGTCCCATTTTGAAACAAAATTTTACCTAAAACAACCTGAATAAACACAGAACATACCTTTAAATGTAATGTAAGTGTATCTGTTCTCTATTACCAACTATTTGTGTAAAAAATAGTCTCTGCACCCTTGGAAACTAAATTTAAAAAAAAGACAAAACTGCATTAATGGACTAGATCCACCTAGACCTGATCACTACCAGACCTATCAATCACATCATCACTTGTGACCATTGGGACCATTTCCAGAAGAAGGAAGTTGTCTGTCTTTCTCAACAGTAGCATACTATGCCAAAATCAAATGAAATTCCAGAAAAAACCAGAAGGTGAGTGAATATATCAGTCTGGGGATGAGTAGAGAGATATTTCTAAGGCTCTACGACTCCACAGAGTCACAGTGAAACAAGTTATCTACAAATGGAAAGAACTGGCTGACCTTCCTGGCTGAAAATTCCTTGAAGAGCACAGCGAAGGCTTATTGAGGAAGTTAGAATAGACACGAAGACATCGAAGGAACTGCAGCCCAATCTCACCTCAATAATATCAGTGTTCATGGCACCATTATTCAAAAACCACTGGACAAAAATTGCATCATGGTGTACTGAAGAACATCAAAGTTAATCTCAATTTCAAAACAAGTCACCATGATCACCCTCAGACTCTTGACCTACGGCAAAACGTGTCAATGACAGAGTGATGTTCTGGAGATGATTTACTGCTTCATAATACATTAATTCAACTCTCTACCAGAAAATTCAAAGTGTGGATCAGAACACCATAGAGATTCTGAAGTAGGACATGAAAAGGTCATTTTATGCTCACAAACCCTCTGCACTAAAGAGGTTCTGGAAAAAAAAGAATGTGCCAAAATTCCACCACAGTGATGTCAGAGGTGGAGAAATTAGATATGAAGTTCCAATTTAGTGTGAGATATAGAAGAAGAAGGAGTTTCCAATACTTTGACCGGGCACTAGTTTAGAATAGTTGTAATAATGTAATAATGTAAGTTTGACATGAAGAGATAATGAACAGGACCCGAACTGAAAACTTAAGCTGATTTTGATGGCTGATTAATTAAGGAACAACCCCAAACATATTCTATATGCTTTATCTTTGATGATATATGTTATTGCATTTTATGATTGTTGGTTAAACATCTAAAAGATTTTGTAACAGGAATTTCTCGGCGTTTCATCCCATTTTCTTGACCAAAGAATTGATTGATCACGAGATCACTGTTTTTGACAGTGTTCCTTCCTCCATATCTGACATAAATCACACACTCAAACACACACACTCACACACACACACACACACACACACACACACACACACACACTTCACCTTGTGGGGTCTTTATTTATTGGGAATGGTCCTATAAGGTTGACAATGTTCTTCCTGTTTTCCACTGTGCCGTAGCTGAGTGTCACCTAGAAGAAGCAGACAACGAAAAACCAAACCAGTTAAGATGAGTGGCAGGTCAGTGTGGGTGAGCGTTTGGTAGTGTGTGTGTGGGTACCTGGTTGTGTAAGTCTGACACAAGGCCCAGGTTCTCCAGGTGTGAGTGGAACAGCGCTGAGCGGATAAGGCTAACGCCAAGCTGTTCTTCCACGATGTATCCAACAGTGCAGTCATCAGGGAGGTGGATGTTCTCAGCTGTCAGCATGAAAGCACCGTCACTAGACAGAGAAAGTGGAAGAAAGCATTAGTGAGAGGAGATGATGGGATAAAAGTGACACAACCCCACAAAAAACATCTGTAGAATTACCTCGCCCAGGGTTTCATCTTGAGAGCGAGTCCTTGGCTCAGACAGAATCCAGCTCCTCCTGTGGCAAACCAGAAACGCACCTGCTTCTGCAAAAAAACACACAACATTCGTGAAGGAGCTGGAGTCCTGCTTCCCTGTATGATGTGCAAACAATCCAAAATGACATTATAACCACTGACATCTGAACCCTGATTTGAGAGATGGTGCAGTTCTGTTGCTTTCCTGTGAAAGGGATTTTACCAGAAAGCACAGTGAGAAGAAAGCAGGCCGAGGGAGGCAGTGTGAGGGATGGGCAATGATCTGCTGGGAAACTCTGAGTCTTACCATTCATGTGGAAGTTGCTTTGACCCTACCTGAGCGCCCACCTAAATGTTCATCCAGACCTAGTACACCCCTTCAAGGAAACAATGTTCTTTAACGTCAGTGGTCTCTTTCACCAGGATATTGCTCGATGCTACGCTGAGAAAATGCTTTGAGGAACGCTATAACAAGTTCAAGATGTCAATTTGGCCTCAAGATTGGCCAGATCGATATCCAATCAAACATCTGTGGGATGTGCTGGACAAACAAGTCCGGTCCAAGGGCGCACAACAGGATTTTAAGGATTTGCTGCTGCCGTCTTGGGGTCAGATACAACAGACCACCTTCAGAGATCTGGTGGAGTCCATTCTTTTATGGGTCAGCGCTGTTAAAAGGAAGCCCTATACAATATTAGGTGGGTAGGTTATAATGTTATGGCTTGTTATTGTGTAGACAGCCCCAGGTTAGGTGACCTCAGAGAAAAACAAGCGTGAACAGATTATTCTTAAATAACATGTTGCTATTCTTGTGTTCTGGAGAGTAATCAGAGAATGAGATTTAGAGGCAGAGAGATGATGCAAAGGAGGTCATTATTCTGTTAACTGCCTGTCTGTCAGTAGGAGAAACACAAAAGGTCAACAACAGATATTGATTAACTTTTTTAGAGAGGTAGTCTTTGGCCAAATAAACAAGCCTTGAGATCTCAGTATTGATCCAGATCCTTTGTAAAAAATACAACAGTAAATCGAACATGCTTTTTTTCCCCCTAAAGAAAGCGGGGAATCAGAACACTCCTTAACCTTAACCTCCTCTTTCTCTTTTATACCTATCTCAAACTAAAGTACAACAAGTTACAGGGACAAAACGTCTTTGTACCAAAAACAGTATATCATCCTCATGAACTCTAAGATTTTTTTTTTGTTATGGCTTTGGCCTTTTCTTTGCCCATGAATGAATTTGATTAAAAGGCACAGACAGTATAGGGACATGTTGTAAAAGCAATAAACGAAAAACAACAACAATGTTACACAAATACCTGATTAAGCATGTTTACTATACTATAGCAGCCCTTTAAAATGAGTGATGTCTGAGCTTAAACTTGGAGCAGTGATTCGTTCTCCTCATGGTCACATTATAATGCAAGCCTGAGGGCATCACACAAAATTCCTCCGAGAGAACAGGATCTGATTGGCTGATAATTCTTTTACCTTTCTCAGCCGCATGCTTCTCCCCAAGGGAGCTCCTGTCCCTCTGCTGAACTCCAATAATCTTGGAGAAAACTTTGCTTGACTATATTATTTAGGCTATTTTAGTCCTTCAAAGACAAACCATTAAACCAGCAGGTAAAAGAAAAGGTCCTCTGGGTGATCATGTTTAAAAAGATGACAAGGTTGTTCATCTACAGCTGTTACAAAGCCGTGCATTTTCTTCATTCACTGCCCAATATTCCACCCTGGTGAAGACATGTTGCTGCTATTGTAGTTCATGCTTGTGTGCTTGTGATGTGAGACGAATGGAATCAGCCAGACTGAGAACGCTCATCTGGTCGGTCGTCTGAGTAAAGCAAACCGGCAACGGCCCAATAATTGGCTGGCTGACAAATCACTGCACTTTTAATAAACACCAGTATACAACAAATAGGCCTATTCTGTCGTCCCGACAGTAAGAGTATAACCCCAAGAAGACCCCCAATCCCTTTGTTGTACAAGCAGTCGAAGGGCAATAGATAGACATATTACATTTCTATAATCTCCCCATCTTTTCGGTGGCATAATAATTAAAATCATAAATATAATGATTAATATATTACCATTTCAGTGGAGCTGAGTTGTTCTGTGGCTTCTATCGGTCGTTCGAGGCTCGGCCGGCCGATGTAAACATCCTGCGTGTGGCTGTACTGAGACAAGAGTTTCAGGAGCGAGCCAACGTTCAGGTAGTTATCATCATCCACGTGACAGAACCACCTGCAGAGCGCGAATCCGACTGTTAGGACATCGCTCTTTGACTGAGTCAAGGAAAAGTGTGCGTGTGCAAAGTTTTTCTTACTTCTTTCCAGAGGAAATAAAAGTGTCATATTCCAGGGCCATCTTACAGGAGAGGGCCTGATGGTTGTGAGCCGCTGAACAGTTGGTGTTAATCAGGTGAGCTCCTGGTAAAGAGAAACACAAATCAACAACCTGCTGAAACATTGATAGTTGAGAACTTGGGAGGGGAAAGAGAAAAAGGTTTATATGTTGAAGCAGTTTTGTCTTAATATTTAATTAGAGGTTTAAATTCCAATTCTAAAGTTTGATGTGATCGGTGATCGGCTGAGTAGCATCACTGAGACCGATTCCCCGCCTGTTACATGCATGCGCACGGCAATCATGAGCTACAATGGCCGCAAACATCTCCCCAGCTTGAAAATCTTTCGTTGTGAATGAAGAAAAACACAAAGCTCGCAATTTGTAACACCAGTAAGGATAAAATAAGCTGCGGAGAAATAACCACGTAAACGTTCGGTACAGCGAATTTAATCATACACTTCATATTTAATCACCTCAGGGAACATCGGAAGTTTCAATAAACTAACTTTGGCAAAGCGGCTAAAGCTAACGTGGGCGCAGAAATAGCCAGAAGTCATTTGTATGAAAATTGGAATTGTTACAAATCAGTATCTGCTGGTCAGAGTTTATAAAAATCAGCCAATCAGAATTACAAATGATGCCCCTCTATATTTAATTCAAAGGGCAAGAAGGCTTTGACATCTTGGTCACCCAACGGCTTGAAAAACTCTCTGATGTGTTATTTCTTCAGAGAGTGGTACATTCTGTCCGATTGTGGAAGAATACCTCCTTCAGAGTAAATCAGGTCCACGAGTACGATGAGGAAAGGCCTGTTGTTATAACCGAAGCGACTTCCTGCACCCCGTGGTGTTCTCAGTAATGCCCAGTCAGCAGCCTGGTTCCTGCTTTCCTGCAGATAACACTGCTGCTACTCAGCAAAACTTCTGTGTGTGTGTGTGTGTTTGCAGCTCACCAAGCCTTTTCCTCAGCTTCTCATCCTCTCCATCACTAAACACGTATGTCTGTGGAAAAAAAACATAAACACAGACACACAGTTCATGTTATTCCAGTAGCCTGTGGTGACCAGCGGGGGAAGAAAAACACCATCACACACACACAGAAGCTCTGACTGCTCCACCATCATTGTTCGTCACGGATCATTGCTCACGATTTCAGGTGAGACCACCTGTTTCCTCTGTCACACACAGCAGCAGCACTGGACGTCCGCCAAGATAAAGGTTAGCTTCTGGTCTATCAGCAATAGAGCCATTGGACTCAACCCTGTTGCCGTGTGGGTGTGTTTATGTGATGAGTGACGGGGTGGAGGGTCACTGTGCACACAGGAAGCTGTGCAATCCCCTCAATTTTCCACAGGAAGTAAACATGCAGTGGGTGTATAGATAGAGAAATGTTGTTTGGGCTCTCACAACGATGTTAATCTGATGAATCTAAGTTTAGATTTTCGTCTTTTTATATGCACATAGGATTCACACAAGGACTTCCATTTGTTTCCATACACAATTCTGAAATTTAAACATTAGTTTCTGAAGCTCTGGTGGAAGTTCAGTCAAGGAGAATCTCCCTTTTCACACTGAGGCCATCATTAATTTCTCGTAGCCTTTCAACCACACCTCTCACACATTATTAATTTCCTGCCATTATTATCCGGGGCTGTCAATCAAGAACTCATCAGTTGTTCACATCTGTCTAACAGCATAGGGACACCTCTTCATTGTTAGTCTCATCATGTCTAATAATTAAGCCTCTTTAGTCTTAATTAGTTCCTTCGTGCAACTTATATGAATGCCTTCACTGCCACATCTTCATTTAATTAGGGTCCACAGCGTCATCCGCCGCCACCACCCCCAGTGTCACGAATCTGCCGATGCCCTTTGACCCTTTATGGTGAGTGAAAGAACCACTGTCTTTCTGACTGAACTAATATCCACATATCCTCTTCTGTAATAAACTATCATCTTTATTTGAAGGTTTTTTTGTGATATCAGTCAGCCATATGATCTCAGCAAAGAGGCCGATGAGCTGAGTTCAACATATTCAACATGTGCAGCTTGATCAGGAATGCTGGGCTCTTTGTTTTAGTAACATTTGTGTGTAATTGCCCAATGAGCTCATTCTGTAACCATAGAAAAGTGGCACTTCTTGATGGAAAAATGCAATATTACAACTCTTTCTTATACTCTTACTACTGTTTCTGTTTATACAGTGAAATGTCCAGGTTCAAACACATCAGCCTAACTACTACTTCTACTTGACATCAGAAATGACACTGTTAATTGCCAAAGACATTAAAGACATCAATTTACATTCCACCAAGAGCCCAATACTACTACTACTCTAGTACTAGACAGGAAGTTGATATAGCGCCATTGTTCCTGGTCTATACTGCCCCAACTCGACTCTTGTTTTTCTACTTCAAATATTTTATATAATACTAATATTAAAAGATGCCTTAAAGATTCACAAAGTGAAACAATCCAGGTTCATACAGTGAAACAGTCCAGGTTCATACAGTGAAACAGTCCAGGTGCATACAGCTGCTTCAATTTGACCATTAGGCAAACATTTACATTTGCACTAATTTCTATTGATTCTGTTTCAAGCCTAAATAAGACCCACTTAACGACAAAATATAGTAATTTAAATATTAGAGTAAAAATGACTCTATGTGGTTTTGACAAGAGGTCAGATCAATATTTAACTGGCTGCTGCAGGACTGTCCTGGAGGAGCATCTGCTGGGAAGATGCCAGAAGTCGTCTTAAGTTTGAGGATTTAAAGGGAACGACGCCGGACGCTCTCCTGGAGACGCTGGACGCTCTCCTGCTTTAATCGGAACCAGCTCACGGACGCAGATCATGAAAGCAGACTGTCAGACAGGACTGTGACGATGGAGGATATCATACAATGATGGAATGATCAACGTGCTTATCCTGATGAGCTGCTGGCAAAAAGAGGTCTTTACAACAAACACTCTCCTTTGTGGTTTTCATAGCAACACAATTCCGGCACAGACACCAGCGATTGTGTCCCACTCTTCATTACGTCTCTCATCATCTTCTTGTATTTGCTCAGTTTGAGTAAAGTTTCCCAAGGTGTCCTTGTTTATGTCGCAAACTGGTTCAAATCAAAAAAGGCCGTTAAAATGAAATATTTATCTGTTGAAGTAGGATAAGCGGTTCAGAAGCCGGCCAGTGCCACCATTTGACGTCACTACCCAGAATGCATTGCATTGTAAACAGCAATGAGGACCAACGGGTTAAATTATTTGCTCAAATTTGTACAAACTACGGCATGTAAAGTAAATTTAATGTAACATTTATACAGCTGATACCTTCAAATACGTTTGAAAGCATACAGGTCTTAAAGTCGGGGTATCCTATAGAACTGCATGCTGTAATAGACCGCAAATGAGTTGTCACTAAAAAATCATTATAATGACTTCTTCGGATGGGTGTTTAAATGTCCTAACAAACACTGACTGGACCGACGACTCCAGTGAAAAGGTCCGGCTAAGAGGGATTCAAGTTTGCAACCTCCCTGCTATGTCCCACAAACTCAACAATACGCGTTTGGTTGAACTCTTGAGTGATCACATCACAGCCTTTGTTAGGGCGAGAGAGTCAGAGTCCGTGCAGCTGTGAGTTTATGTCCGTCTTTTTTTTTTTTTCTTTCTGAGCCTCTTAAGCCTCTGGAGAGCAGTAGGCCTCTTGTTAGAGCGGGTGTCTGTGTCATACCACTGGATGCATGAGCCAAGCTGTGGAGGCAGTGGGAGGAGGGTAGGGGTCAGAAAGAAAATGTGGTTTTGAAGAGGAGGGGGGGGGGAATTGGTGGATCACCCTGAGATGCATTTTGCAGTAAACAACAACAACAAGCCCGGAGAAAGTGGCGTCTGTGTGTTTATCCGAGTCGGTTCAGTGTGTGTTTGCTCTTGTGATCTGACACATTTTTAACTTCCCATGAGAACGCCGGTGAGTTCCCAGGGTGTCAGTGATGGTAACATTGTGACAACGTATGTGTGCTGCTGTGTTTCCATTACTCAGCAGTCTCATGGCGCAGAGGTGTGCCTGGGAAACAGGTAGAGTTACACACACCTGTCCATGGGAGCCGACAAAGGAATGCATCACACCAGGGCGGTTGTAGGACCACACCTTTAAGGGGACTCAGCCCATTATCAGACAGTTATACTATTTTTGAAATATTGATCGTCCATTCAACCCGTTATCCTTTTCAACCCTGTTATTGGCTTTATTTTCTATTAATATTTTCGGGATAAGAAATATTATGAGGTTAGTGTTTGTTGAACTGAGTTTATTTTTCAAAGCACTATCAGATAGAATATGAGAGCAACATGAATTCCTATGGAAGAGAATTATTATTTTCATAAAGCCACACATGGCTTTAGGAAGATTTTTTGGAAGAATCAGAATTCTCAGAATTATTACTTTGAACTTGGGAGTTTGAAAAAAAAAAAAAAATCACATCAAGCCCTATCCTGAGAATAATGAGAAAATTCTGAGATTAAAATCAAATTTATTAGTTAAAATCAGAATTCTGAGAATAAAGTCATGCTTCTGATATTAAAGTCATAATTCCAAAAATAACATTCACGTAGCCATATGTGGCCCTAATCCTTACTCATAAATTCTCAATATTAATGAAGATTGTTGATATGGTGGTATATGTGGTAAATATGGAGGCTGATAGTAAAGTTATCATGATCTGCCTTAACATGGAAATGAAAAGTATTCAAAAATAAAAATGCCACCCACACATCAAATCGAGACATTCAATGTTATTCCCTTCAAATGTCTGTAGTTATAATAATATGGCAGATCTGTCTGTAATAATACTGATTCACAGAGAGCAATCAAAGATTTAAACTGAATACACCTGTTTCATGATCCTCAGTTAGTTAATGAAACGGGAGGCAAACTCTCAATCGCATGACCAGGACTAAGACATCAAGTTTTTTATCTCAGATTATCAGGATCATTCTGTGATAACAAATATGACATAATGATAGTTATGTTATAGTAATATTGTAATATTATAGAAAGAATTTCATCCCACTAATGTTAGATTTTTGGGAACTTGTCAGTTAGAGATAAGACAAACAATTAGAGGCTTATATTCAAACACAGACACAGACACACGCACACAAATCAGCTGGGTGGCCCTAGATAACCTCTACTACATGTCAGCAGCCTCTGTGCAGCATGAGATGAGACTTGAACGAGTTCTCTGAGCTTTAAAAAAGGAAATCGAACTGACCGCTGTGCGCTCCACAGTCACGTCTGCATTCGATTACAAGCTTTGAAGCTGCTGGATGCTGTTTCCCACAGCATTATGTGTTCATCCATGTGATTCAGACCGAAATTTTGTCTGTTCACATCGTTTGATCTCATATTTATTTGTGAGTCTCTAAACTTCAAACTGCTCTCCTGTGGCCAAAATCTCTCTCTCATATACAGGAGTTATTTTTTCCAACTGCTACTTAATGTCTTATGATGACTCAAGAGTGAAACAGTTTTGGGTTCATTTAAAATGAACTGGAAACAATTTGGAAGATCAATCGTTTTAATTTTTCATGGTTATGCAGATATCAATATTTTCTTCTTCTGTGTGCTGTGATTGCGCAGCACCGACCATAATTAATCAAACTTATTCGTTTTCTTCAAGACTAATTTAGTTTCACTGTATAGAGTGAACTTGATAGCTACTGATGCTTTGACAGCTAATACCCTTTCTTTTCTTCCTTTCAGTTCAGTTGCAACAGCCTAAAACTGCACGTTTTACTTTATGACTAATTGTTATTCATTATCCACATGACGTGTCGTATCGCCATGTCACTTCAAACACTTTGCACAGGTGCAGTGGGGAAAAAGGCAGCTGATCTCGAGGAATCGACTCACGGCTCTGCTTCAACTGTGCGAAAGCCTGACCTAGCCGACCAAAATATATGAAATGTCAGAATTGAATCTTATGATCTGACAGTTGTCCAGCTGCTGTTCTATCCTCGTGCCACACCGTATACTGCATGAGAAATGCGACCCGACAAACTCCGAATTTGGATGACTCCAATATAAGTTATGTGGCTCAAATATCTGGAGAAAATCCGGGCTCAAGTTGTAGAGTTTATGCCCAGCATTAACCAGAGACATCGAATTTAGTTTTAAAATAGTGTTCCCAAATAACCTCCAAACTGCGGGCACCCTTAGCAGTCCATCACTTACTTTCTGTGCATCAACCCATTCTCTGACAATGAACAGCTTGTGTTACAGTAAGACATTTGAACAATTTAGCAATATTTTGTCATCAAATATGTAAAATAAAGACAAAATGTAATTATAGCCAGGTGTACACTGTTCGATTTGAGCCCGTTTCACAGTTGCAAATGTGCCTCAGACAGTGTCAGTCCTTAGCTGGTTGACGTGCAGTGTACGCTGGGTCATGAGTGCCGATAAGCGGCCAGCCTACAGATGTCGGACATCGAAAGGTTTTCTGGCGTTTCAGAAATATTTGGCATAGTCTTGAGACGATCGGCTGACTTCAGCGCCTTCTTCTATCAATACGGTCCATGGCATTCTAGACACCTACCAGTCCAAATACGGCAGCAGCTTTAAAAAAGAAGCACACAGGATGGCAAAAAATAATCAAGGCAGGTCGTTCCATCTTGTGAGAATGTTGCTAACAAACCAACTTTTTCTGCCTCGAAGCTTTAGAACAACACTTTATTCAGAATTGTAATTAGCGACAACAAACTCATATCGTGCAGGTGGATCTGATCGTACAGTGTGAGCCCACCAACCGTGAGCTACCGCAAACGTATGATTCATACAATGCCAGTTGAAATAAGACGGTCATGTCGTACAGAGTAAGCCCAACTTAAAAGGAATATTACCTTTGCTTTCAAATTTCTATAACTGCAAAATAACTTCTTCCATTCATTCAAAGCTATGACAAGCCTGGTTTCGCGGTAGTTTGAAGCTTTTAGCACACATAATACAGTAACCTTCTGCAAGCTGATGACAACAACTGAACAGTAGGTGGTTTTACATGGGAGACTTTTATCCTTTCCAAATTAAACCTTTCTGAATTGCAATGTCAGTCGCCTGTTTATAGGACTTGTGATCTTTTCTGACCCGGTGTTCACATGCATCGACTCATTTAATTGGAAACGCTTTCTGACATGCGCAGACGATCCACACTCCTGTTCATAAGGTGGCGATAATGCTTCGATGAGCTCGGTGCCAACCGCTGCCATGCGCACAGAAGAAGAATACGACAAAGACGGTATGCACGGAAGTGACTTTTCGCCCATCTAACCGTCCAAATATGTTAACTATTTCAAAGTTGCAATGAATAAATCACTCTCCGATGTAGAACGGTACTGTTTTGAAGTTGCCATATTTAAAATGCTTCAAAACAGTACCGTTCTACATCGGAGAGTGATTTATTCATTGCAACTTTGAAATATTTTGACATATTTAGACGGTCAGATGGGCGAAAAGTCACTTCTGCACATGTCCTCTTTGTCGTATTCTTCTTCTGGGGGCTTGCTGACAGTCGGTACCTAACTCACGGAAGCATTATCGCCACCTTATGAATGGGAATGTGGATGGTATGTGCTTGTCAGAAAGTGTTTCCAATTAGGTGAGTCGATGCATGTAAACACCAGGTCGGAAAAGATCACACGTCATGTTAACAGGCGACCGACATTGCAAGTCGGAAAGGTTTAATTTGAAAAAGGAGAAAAGTTTCCCATGTAAATCCAACCACTTATCAAACCCATTCACTCATTTTAGTCCTGGCGTGTTTTTTCCTTCTGTCCCCTGCTGCCTGCACTATGTCAACACATCAGCAGCAGTGTGGTCAGCCTGTTAGTCCTCAGATCTCCCTCTCATGCATTACAAAGCCCTCTATCTCTGCTTTACGACTCTGGATCAAAGAATCACTGGAAACCGGCCACATTTCAGGGGGTTGAAATCCTACAATTGCAGCAGGACATGAGGGAAACATTTACAATACATTTACAATTTCCCAGGATAACGAGTTTTTGTGCCTGATCATGGACATTTGAGGTTTGATTAACCTTGACACATCTCCCTTTACGTAACCCTTGAAACCCTAGACTGTCGTGGTTTAAACATACACAAAAAGTTTAAATCCGCCATTCAAAATCCACACATTTTGGCTCACACTCTGTACTCAAGTATAGTACCTGAGTTAAAGTACTTAGTTACTGCCCACCCATGTATGGTCACTTGGCAAATCAAGAAGGATTTAATATGTGCAAATGAGTCAGGATTATTGCACACATCCTATTGCAACTATATACAGTATATACCTTCAAAGTAAACATATTTACGTAATCGGATCAATTTGACTGTTTTACTGTTTAAACCTGGGCTGTTTAACTGGATGAACATGGATTGTTTTACTCTATGAACCTGGACTTTTCACTATATGGAGCCGGACTGTCTGGATAAGAATGGTTTTGGTTGTCCTTGTACCATTCAGCTTGGTGGCTTTGATGTCTTTGAAATGAGTAGTGGATATGGTTTAAACCTGGACTGAATAACATTAACTGACAGAATTGTACAGAATGAGCATACTAGTGCTCTTTGGTTCTTTCCAATTGCCAGGACGTCCATCTTATTCTGTTCTCTTTTTTAAAAAGCACCTCCTTACTTCTTCTTTGATGGTGCCTTTTACTTTTTTTTTTTTTTATCCCTTTAATCCTCCAATTCTGTTTGATCGCCTAGAAAATAGTTTAGTCCTACCTCCTTTGAGTACTATCCATTTATATCCAATTATTTACTTTTTTACTTATCTTATATAGTCCTTATTCTCATTTAATTGTTTTTATCCAATCTTTATCTCTCTATAAAATGTAATACCTGTACTTTTATAAGTGTATAAGCCTTTATCCTTTATTTCTTTTAACACACACAGCTCACCTGTTGCGTGTTTCTGGAGATCCAGGTGTCCAGCATAACTTCCAGTCTCTGCCGGTGAAATCTCCAGGTGGTTTTCACCGCTATGAAAAGGTCAGTAGCCGAGAGAAGCTCCACCGGCTGGAGGGCAGCGCTGCTCCGCTGAGGTCCGCTTATCGCTCTCCTTTCCCTGGTGAGTTTCCTGATGTACGCTGAAAAAACTTTTCCGCCCGTTATCGCGGCTGGAGGTTCCACCAGCTTCTCGCTGCTGCGGTGTCCGGTAGACAGGACCAGCACCCCGATCACGAGCAGACAGGTGACCGCAGAGGCAGCAGCGCGGAGCCCCGCGGCGGGGCCGAGTGATCCATTGGCCTGTTTCCACATTCCAAAGTAGGGGATGGAGAGTTTTATGGCTTCATCCGTGGACGGAACTATGAAAGTATATTTTATTAAGTTTACAACATGTATTAAATGTAGAACCGGTCACACAACTCCACACAGCGTACTTATCCTGCGTGATCTGCTGATCTATAGTACAGCGAAGTCACAAGCTCCACCAGTAGGCGGGGCTAAGCCCTGCTGGACCAATAGGCGTTTTGAGCGCCTCCAAATCGGGTGGGTGTAACTAAAAACAAGCGGACATTCCTCTGCGTGAACATCCACATGGCCGTTAGGTTTATTGATAAAGGGAACAGAAGTGACTGGTTTACAGGTTCAAGAGAGATGAAATGTAGATAGAACATAGAGAATCAATTAGTTGAAATAAAAAATCAATCAAATCGGACACCCTTTAATATGTTTTCACTAATCACCTTGAACAGCATGGAGTCCCTGAAATTCTGATTAGTAATACAATTAATTTTCTCCCCTGGGAATATTTGCATGAATCTTATTTTATAGTGCTGATTTAAAAAATCGAATAAAATTAAGAGCTAGTATACATTTTACAGGAAAATGTATGTGTTGTGTTCACATGGAGTGTATTCAATATCACAACGAGGATTCTCTTTGTGGATGGCGTCTGTTTTCTTTAAGTGTGCACTAAATAGCCATAACATTATAAAATTGACAGTTGAAGAGAATAAAATCCATTTTATCCTTACAATGGAACATTTCAGTGGGTGGGATATATTGAGATGCAAGTGAATATTTTGTCCTGAGCTTGATGTCTCGGAAGCAGGAAAAGTAAGCTAGCATAAGCATGGCCCAGCATGGCCCAGTTGTGATGGATGGACAGGAGGTCTTGTCGGGTGTTCCTTGTCTGCAGTGGATCGTACCTACCAAAGGTCTAGGAATGGACAACTGGTGAACCGGCAACAGGTCACAGTGTCAGAAGACACAATGCATCACAGAGCTGTTCGTTTGGCAAAAAAGGGACCAACACAATACGAGGCAGGAGGTTTTTATTTTATTGCTGATTAATGATGATGTTTATCTTTGTCAATCAATCAATCTGATAAACACTCACTTTGGTCTATATTAGTTTACTAACGGAAATACTCATACCCTATTACACTATTCAAAGAACCCTAATGGAAGTATCTGGCATGTCATAAATGTTTTATTTTGTGTCATATTGTGGTTTTTGGTTGCAGCTTTCACGGCCTAATATAATTACATACTACGACATACATTCTACAAAGATAGAGTACTTCATAAAGGGATCCCAGAGGTTATATTTGCCTATATCTCATTGACACTCAAGCAATCACATCCTCCATGATACCAAGAAAAAAATATGACTGTAGATTCTTCTAGTGTAATATCTTGTATAACTCAGTACAATAAGAGTGTTTGTATTCTTCCTCGTTGGAAAATAACGTGTCTATGGTTCCTCTGCATGGAAGCCTGCTGTTCAGTTCAGTACTACAAGAGGACAGATGTTGAAGATGAC
Organism: Lophius americanus; assembly: GCA_037951165.1. Taxonomy (NCBI): domain Eukaryota; kingdom Metazoa; phylum Chordata; class Actinopteri; order Lophiiformes; family Lophiidae; genus Lophius; species Lophius americanus. The sequence continues at coordinate 162,523 of JBBDHG010000091.1, read as the reverse complement.
CGTGACATCAGAGTTTGTGTAGTGATGCCAACTGCACTGAAATGCCAAGCAGCCAGGTTGCCAGATCCATCAAACATCTGAGGAATGTTTCCCTCCTAATAAAGTACAGTTTGTCTTTGCTGCATAATCTGTGCCGAGCCAAAAGGAAAGACAGTATTACAGTTCAAATATTACAGATGCCAGCAAAACTAAGAGTCAATTCAGGACCCAGAGAGAGAGAGAGAGGGTGAGAATGAGAGAGAGAGATATAAGGGATTGCAGTTGGTGTCACATTCATCCGGTAATGCAGATGGACACAACTTCACCGACAGCATGTGGGGTCATCAAGCGTTTCCGGTCTTATAACTTCAGACTAAGTCCTGGCATGTATCCAAGAAGCATGAGATCACCATTTGTCTTGTCTGATCTACAGCCATCATACCGTCTCTTCTGCCTCTGAAGCTATGCTGATGCCTTTTCTTTTGCGTGCATCAGTTATACCCTGAAGGATGTAGGCTTTGCTAAGCTATCTTCCTGCAAAGCACCTTGCCTCCATTTCAATGGACATGCATTGTGCACACCACTCCTGTCAAACTCCTCCACCAGTTCTGCAAATGTTGCACTCTTCCTCTTGCTGGCCTCCTTCATCCATTCATACCAGGAAACCAGCATGCCAGCTCCGGCATGTACACCTGCCTTGATGTTTCAATGACCAAGACAAGGGCTGGCCTGAGGGTGGTCCCCGTGATGTTTCCAGGGAATGTGAGTTGCTTTCCCAGTTATACCCATTTGCCAGTCATGTATTTCTGCCAGGAGGCATGGCAGGCCTTTCAGCTTTAGAATTGGGGTCTCATTCTTCACCTGGTTGTGTTGCCAGGGATTTCGACCCTCCCAAGGGCTTTGGGACAGCTGCTGAGGATGTGCTATAGTTTTTCAACCTTGCCCCAACAGAGGAAATAATGATAATTCTGGTAAAAATGATAACAACAATAACACATTTTATTTCTGGAGGGCTTTTCAAGATACTTAAATACACTTTACAGGCATGGTAAAAAAAAGAAAGAATATAATATCGATATCACAAATAAACTGAGCCTATGCTGTCACCGCTGACAGCAAGGGTATACCCCAGAAAAGTTCCGAGTTTACTACATTGTATGAGTCACACTCTTGTTTGAAATGTAAAGTTATGTCCAAAACACAATGTTTTAAAGAAAGCTCCCCTTGTGAGTAAAATATTAACTTTTAGAATGAAATAAGATATACAAGATGGATTTGGACTATATGGCACTAATGATTAAGAAAGTATGGGTTGAAAACTTTTGAAGCTAAAGCTCTGCCTTTTCTTTAATTTCTGACAGAAATATAAAACTTTCTGTCACTAGGGAAACCAATTCTGTTCTTCCTTGAATTAAGGTCTATGTGTGTATAAATTTGGACAATAATCCCCGACATTAGTTTTTTAGTTATTTCTGGAAAATGAAAAAGTATTACATAAGAAAGTTCCCTATATTGAGTAAAAAATGGACCTCTAGAGATAAATGCAATATTTACAAGATTGATCTCCTTCAGTCGAAAAAGCTAAGCAAATCAAGTGGTCCCTAAACCGCTAACTGTCCACTAAGTGACCAATAATGGCAGTTCCCTGCATCATGCTGCTTGGGTAGAAACTTTCTGGATGCAGTCCAGCTGGGTAACATTAATGGTAAAATTGATTGTTAATATACAACAGCTGCCAGAAGGCTGAAATGGAAATTTAATTTCTGGAGGAGCAGAACAAGAGCTTGACCCTCGAAGATATTTTCTCAGTATTAGAAGAAGTCAGCAAAATCATCAAACATCAGAGAAATTCTAACCGTGTTATTACAGCAGCATATTTTTCTAAATATTGCTTTTTTTAAACAAGAAACCGTAAATGTCAGTTAGATTAACCATAGGATTTGGACTTTATCCAAAAACATAGGATTTTTTTCCTGTCCTCATCAAAGAGGTGGATTTCCTGCTCTCACTGACACACAGAAGAAACATCATTGAAGAAGTAAAGGGCAAAGCCAGAACATCTCATTATTTCCACTGTCTGTCATGCAAACCTCTGGGTTCCCATCAAATATAAGAACAGCTCACGTTATTCGCTTGAAATATCACGTAGAGCGCAACAGCTGAACTGCATATGGCCTCACATGCATACACACAAAGACACAGCAAATTTCCTCTCAGACTATATCAGTGGTTTGTGAGTTTGTATCTAGAGAATGTTGTAGTTGGAGTGAAAAATCTTTATTTATAGTCTCGCCAGAAGCTTAGTATTCATGAATTCATTGGTAATCTTCCCTGTGTAAAGTGTGAAATAATGGTTTCATACTTAACACACTTTGTTACTATGTGAGATCTCTAGACCCGAGATTCACTAGAACAGCCCAAATGAGTTTTGTCCTCATTCATAAGATTTTTCCTATGGTGTAATCCTCTTTCTTTGGTGTCTGCCTCTGAAACCTCCTTTTCCTCTCCTTCGACTCTGTTTTCCATTCTTCCTTGCTTTCTCACATCTTGGTTGGTATTCTCGTCAATATCTTGCAGGATTCAGAGTGCAAAGTCACAGTTTTCCTAGCCCCAAGATGGGAATTTTTCCCATTTCCTCTCAACCCCCTTGAAGTAAACAAGCAGACAGAAATACACATTCTTTCATCTCCATGTAGGATATCAGTAGAAGATTAAATGCATAGAGGTTCGGTGTGTAAAATGTAATAGCATTGGGTGCTGTTTTGCACAGTCAGAAGAGTAGGCGCTCCTTCTTTGGAGTCCTTTTTGAGCCTATGGGCCCAAAGAAATGTTTGAGATTGCAACTACTATTACACATCAGTTCACCTCTCCCTATCCAAGAATCTATGTGATACTTAAAGAATCATAATGATGTCATCATCAAAGACCGCAATGAGTGTCCTGTTTTAATAAATGGAGGATCCCGCGTATAATTTAGCACGCCATTAGCGTTGCACCATTGAGGAAGAAATGTGACTGGCGGGAGAGTGAGCGGTTTGTCATCTCACAAGTTTACTTCTCAATAGTTTCACGAGTCAGGTTGTTAGGTTTACACCCTTTTTATTTTGTGCTAAATAATACGTTTGGGCCTGCATTGGTCAAAACAAAATCGTTTTCCAGAAACAACATATTCAACATCTCTTTCTTGGTTGGTTTTTAGAAGCAAAATGTTTCAACATCTTCTTCATGCCCTCTCTAGAGCCAATGTGCAGCTTGACTGCCTAGTGTGCTGTTCAAACATGGTAGCTGAATATGGCCATGAAGATATAAGGTGCTTTTTTGAAAACATTTTTGATTACACATGAAAAAAAAAGTTACGATATAATACATTCCAGTCATCGAGATACTCTTAAATTATACAGACCACACCTTTAAATGTTATTCCTATAGTAGAGGAAAACACTACATGAGTGGGAAAAAAACCCCAATTAAGGATGTATGTTTTCTCTGGCTCTCAGACTTGGAGAAGGAGGAGAGGAGGATGAGTGTGATGGGAAGGGAAGGAAGGCAAGTGATCAGGGTTTGAGGGCAGATTTGTCACAAGTCGCAGCAGAGGATGAAGAATGTTGGTTATCTTGTCATCAGTCAGGGCTTCAGGGGTTTCCGGTTAACAATGTGACATTGATTAAAGCTTTCCTCTGTTCTGAAAAAAATAAACTGGATCAGGGAGCAATTCATCTACTCATATCTGTGTAAAAAAAAAAAAATGCTTCAATTAATCTGTCTTTTTACACAAAAAAAGGGGGAATTTCAAGACGGATTTAAAAATCCTGGTTTCTGAGAAAACAATCTTTGTTTAAAAAGAAAATCTATCTCATCAAACATGTATTGAAAAGTTTTCAAATTTAAAGAGCATACTGTATATTGCATTTAGTCTTAGATAAGATGTCCCAGCTGATATTGTGCTGGATTTAACCAGCAACTACAATAGTTTGCATGAAATCCCTGTAGAGGAAAAATCTCAGGAACACTGATTACTTATTCTGCAATGTTTTCCTCCAGACCAATTTTTTGTATGTATGTAGTCACACAGTTTTCACAGCATATATGCCCAAATTAAACATGACATATACATGGAATCTTTCTGTGACTGTGGAATTGTCCGAATTCTCAATGCAAATAAGCAAAAGTTACATTTCAAACAGTCCAGGTTCATACATACAGTCCAGGTTCATACAGTCAAACAATCCAAGTCCATACAGTCAAACAGTCCAGGTTCATACACTTGAACAGTCCAGGTTCATACAGTGAAACAGTCCAGGTTCATACAGTCAAAAAATCCAGGTTCATACAGTCGAACAGTCCAGGTCCATACAGTCAAACAGTCCAGGTCCATAAAGTCGAACAGTCCAGGTTCATACAGTGAAACAGTCCAGGTTCATACATTCCACTCAACAGTTCAGGTTCATACAGTCGAGAAGTCCAGGTTTATACAACGAAACATAGACGCACATTAATATTCCTTTAGAACCTTTCTAACTATATTATGAACATACTTTATTACCACATCATTTGCAATGAGTCTAAGTTTTAGCGGTGGCTGTCGTGAATCCAACATGTCGTCCTCAGAGAAAATCCAGTCACCAACAGTTCACCATTGTCCCGAAAGGCCTTCTTGAGTTTCTGCTAAATCATTCAATGAGACAACAAAGATCAGAGCGAGATCAGGGAGAGAGAGAGAGAGAGAGAGAGAGAGAGAGAGAGAGAGAGATTAACATTTGACAATAGAGCTGTTTGTTGGCCTCCTGGACAGGCAATGAATAACTTTTATGGAGAACAATCTGGATGAAGAACTCTTTTTTCTATCCCCCATCTCTATTTTGCTTCTTCTTAAAAAAAACCAAACCTTCACTTGTTTCTCATCGATTCTCTGCATCCACTCACATTTGTTCAGCACATTCATCAGCTCTCTGTGTGTGTGATTCATTATCACTCTGATCTGGTGCCAAGTGTTTTCAGAGCAAATGCTACATAATTTCATTCTAATGATCACTGTATGGTGTAAATCTGAATGACTTATAAAGTATGTCTATGTCTAAGTGAGGTACTTTCCACTGAAACCACCCAGAAGAGGAGGATGCAGAGGACTGTGTGGTCCCGCCAACATCCCCTTTTTTACGTAATTCACATGTCAGACTATAAATGCAACAGTGTTTTTTCCTTGTAAACATTCTGTTTTCTTCCCCTGGATGAATAAAGAACAATAAGAGAGATTCATGCACTCGTGCTGCTCCAAGTCAATGACTTTTGAAGATCTTGTGGTTTCCGTTGACGTTCTCTGCCTACGCCTCTTTGAGTTTAGACCTAGATATACACAGAGAAACATGTCTGCACTGATTTGATAAATTTCGTCTTAGCCTATGCCAAGCTGGCGATATAGGAGAGCAGAAAGAACATGAGTCATGATCTTCTGCCCTGCTTTAAGGGGTTGATTTTTGCCCATTTGAGATTGGAGCACACAAGCCACTGATTGACCAACGACATGGCGGCCTTCACAGCGGTATGTTGTTCATGTTAACCTGGTACTATTTCTGCAGAAGACTCTTTTAACCTGTGTGTCTCTACTACTGTGAAGAGTTTTGTGTCTCCTACTGTGAAGGATACGATCTCTACTACTGTAAATGTTGCACCCTCAATATGAACTGGCAGAAGCATGTCTATCTTCCATCTGCAGAAGATGGTGCAGGCATGTCTACTGTGTGTAGACAGCCTACAGAATAAATAAAGCGTGTTTTAAGGGGTTGCGCTCCCTTCTAAAGCGTTAATCCAACCCTTTACTCTCCATTCACAGCAAGCAGGCATACAAGTATATGCTGTTTTTAAACAATTGCTATAATAACTATGAATGAACCAAAACTCTTATTTAAAGTAGATTATTGAAACTTAGTGCACATTGATGTTATCAAATCATCACAATTATTTCAGTGCGCAACACCCTCCCCCACTAAAGGAAATTAATTGTTGAGAAACCAATTTTACCTTTATCTGTATATCAACACTTCTTTAACATCAAAAACATTTCTAAACTCCAGTAGATGAAACTAACCAGTATACAGTTACAATGATGTTATACCAGTTTTAATAACTACACATCCATAACTACCCCAGCATGACTACAGGAAAAATAGTAAACTATTCCTTTCCCTGTTTGTTTGTTTGTATTTGTCTATCGTTACCGTGGTAGGCCTCCCAAGTTCATTAAGTCATATATGGCAATATCTACCATTGTAACATACTTAATATATATTTACATTTAACATGCTTTACTTGTAGAATAATTACTTAAAGACTCTCTTTTGTGTAACTCTATTACACTGTTACACACTCATTCCTGTAAATAATCTTATTTATCTTCTTATGTACAGTACTTCTATCCAATCCCAGAAAATACATATCTGAATAATAATTAATGGACTACTGTCATACAACATTTTCACCAAAAGAATAATATGATATTAAATTAGCATTAGTTGTATTACCGACTATGATCTCAAACAGTTACTTTATATCACATCTTTACTTTTTGAGGATTGTAAAACTTGGTTTCCCAAGTTCATTTTGTGTAAGGATACATCTTGGTTGGCGTGTCCTTGGAGAAAGTCTTGCCCTCTGAAATTCCTAATTATCTTGCGAAGACACTGCATCGTCTTCAGACAGTTCTGGTTCTTTGATTTCATATTCTGAGTTATAACTGTGATTCATATCCCTTTTTCCTAGGGGTTGTGCCACCTTATTTTGACTTCTATCCTGTATATTGTCCTCTGGACCTTTTGGCTGGCTCTTTGATTCGGAATAGGTCTCTCAGCCTGATTTCCATCTTCAGGCTGAGAGACACTGTTGTTTTACCGTGGGCTTGTAGACTGCGGCTCGTATGTTGAGCTGACGGTTTTGATGTGAGTTTTCGTGTATTGGTTCTTTCTTTCTTGTGGTCTTTCTTTCTTTCTTTCAGGGGTTTGGTGTTCTTTTGTTCAACAGGGTAAAGACAAGGTAACAGAAGATTTCTGTGTAATAGTCTCTCTCTACCCTTTCCTTTCAATGGTTTGACAACAAAAGGTGGGAGGTTTGGACCTCTACCTTCCTTGACCATGTGAACTCTACTATCCCAGTAAGGAAGTGTCTTTCCTGGTCCTCCTCTTTAACATAGTGTAACGGACTGAGTGACATGTTATGGTTTATGTTAATTGTTCTGATGTAGAGCACAATGATGGAATTTTGTTAAGGGAATGTCCCTTTAATTAGTTCAGAACTGTGGCTTTGTTAATGTAAATGAATGCATCAGATGACAGCGGGGTGATGTAAGATGTTAGTGGCTAGGAGCATGTCTTTTCATATTGAAAACAGCTGCTTAGAATTTCCAGGACTGGTTTTGATAATGTTGGAGTAGAACAGTGACCGAGCCTCTCTAAGCGACTTTGAGTAGACCTTTTGGTGTTCCCGAAAGGCTAGCTTGTGGACAGTGAGACCTGAAGCCTTGAAACGCCGCTCAAGGACACACCCAGCTGCCTTAGTTTTCTGTAACTCGCTGGTGAACCAGGGGGCTGAGCGGGAGAAGGTGACTGTTCTTGTTTTTACAGGGGCAACGATCCAGGATGCTACTCAGGGAGTTATTGTAGAAATCCACTGAGTCATTGACTGATACAAATTTTGCGGAAAGATAATGCTGGAGGTTGACTGTCATGGTTTCTGGGTTGATGTTTTTCAAATTCCTGAAGTAGGGCTTGGTGAGGGGGGACACAAGTGACAATTCCAAGGAGACGGCCTTTTGGTCAGACACACCCAGATCGTACACGAGAAGATTGCTGAGAGGAGCAGATCCGGTGATGACAAGATCCAGAGTGTGCCCGATGGTATGGTGTGATTAGAACAATCCAGTAATTGGAGGAATTAGGATGCAAAACGACATGCAGGGGAGTTGACATGAATGTTCATATCTCCAAGTACTATAATATTGGCAGAAGTTGTGCAAAATGTCGAAAAAAGGTTGTACATCTCAGAGATGAAGGCTGGGTTTGGTTTGGGTGGTAGGTAGATTAGAAATCATGGAGAAAGGGAAAGGTCTCATTCAGGACAGAAAAATCATCTGGTTGTTGCCAGGTTTCTGTAAGGCACATAACATCCAGACGTCTCCAGAAGGTGGTCATGTACGAGGCATGATTTGTTTGTGAGAGATTGTGTATTAAAAGAGTTCAATTTTAATACTAGATGGAGCAGGGAGTCTCTGTATTGGCCGAAGAAGACTGAAATCCACTCGAAGTTTTCTAACCCGCACAGTGAGTAACTTTATCTAGGAAACTCCAGCGCCACTAGTGGGAAGAGCGACAGCATTCTGATGACACGTCTGAGACGCAATGGTGTGCATGTCAGAACAAAAGGACGGAATGGAGTTATCGGAGCGGAAGTAAACAAACTTAGAACGGCAACTTCTGTGAACGTAAAGGGCCGGCGAAGGAGTCCAAGTTGTTTAATAACCGATATGCACAACGGAGTGTTGTAGTTGTTGAATTTCATCAGTTGGGTGACGGAATAATTTATCATCATATCAGTCGTGGAGACTAGCCCGGTATTAGCCTTTAGCCATGGACGAGACACACAGAGGACGTTATTAACCGTTATTTTCATGGACGAGAAAAAAGCTATCAAACACAGAAAGTGATCAACAACGGCTATTGGTAAAAGTGTCACGGGGGCAGTGATGAACAAGACGGATAAACAAACTGACATCAACGCTGAACATAAACGATGAAACAAACGGATACAGAAGTCACTGGGTGATGGTACACTTGCAGCAACAGGTAGGTGGACCGTCACAAGACTCGGTAGAATTCGAACAAATACAAATATAGAATAACAAATAAAAATACGTATATAAATCCAAAAGGTTTACCAGTGAGCAGCAATAAAAGGTATACTTGTCGGTTTATAGTATCGCAGGCTGTAGAACTCTGATGGAAAAGCGGCGAACAGACAATGCCCGTGTCCATCCTTCAGCGTCAGCATTAATAACGTCCTCTGTGCCTCCAGACAGAGGTAGGACGTAGAAGACTACTGCCGCCGCTGTGACAGATGCACCACCCGGAAGGGCCCCACAGACAGATCCCATGCTCGGCTTTAGCAGTTCCCAGCAGGTTCCCCCATGGAGAGGGTGAGGATTGACGTTCTTGGTCCGCTTACCCGTACGGACAATGGAAACTGGTAATGTTCTCACCGCTATGGACTATTTTATGTTATAGACTGGCCGGAGGCATACAGCCTACCAGACCAAGAGGCGGAGACCATAGTGGATGTGTTGGTGGTAGGGATGTTCAGCAGATTTGCGCTCCCAGAGATCATTCACACAGATCAGGGCCGGAAGTTTGAGTCCCGTATGTTTGCTGCCATGTGTGAGAAACTGGGCTCCCACAAGACCCGGACCCCCCCCTCCATCCCCAAAGTTATGGATTGGTCGAAAGGTTCAACCGCACCCTGGCACAGCAGTTGGCCATTGCGACAGTTAAATACCTGCGAGACTGGGATGCCCACCTCTCCAAGGGGCGGATGGCTTATCGATTGGTGCCCAGGACTCAACCTCTTGCTCGCCTGCCCTCCTCATGTTGGGCAGGGAGATCCAGACCCAAGCAGAGATGGTGATGGGAAACCCCCAGAAGCTCCAGTGGACCCCCTGGGACAGGAGTGCTTGGAGACGGCTCATGAGTTTCTTAGAGATAAGCTGTTGAGGGCTGGAGCGAGACAGAAGAGGAATATGTTGCGCATTCCCAAGGGACGACATTTCACAGTTGGAGAGTCTATCTGGGTTTTTAACCCAAAGAGAAAAGAAGGCAGATGCCCAAAACTGGACAGTTCTGGACAGTTTTGGACAGTTCTGCTGGACAGCTGTACAGTGGGCCCTGCATGGGTCCAGCAATCCTGCAAGTGGGCTCTTGTAGGATTCTGGAGAGGCTGGGGAGGTGGCCCTAGATCGAGATCGGCTGGCCCCATACAGAGGCACGGCCACCCCACAGGGGCCAGAGGACGGGACACATAGACCACTGGACTCTAAAGCGGAGCTGTGTCATCTTCCGACCGCCAGCTCGGCCACCTACCCGGTCCCCAGTCAGGTTCCCTCTCTGAGTCCCTCTCACGCCCCATACAGCACCCTGGACACCCCTTTCCATCCCACTAAGGCTGGACTTTTACTCCCTTGCCCAACTTCGCCCTCCCCATACTTGTGTCCTGCCCCTGTCCTTGGACCATGGCCTTGGCGGGCTTGCTTCTTAAACAACTAATTTTCGTATTCTCTTCCCTGGTCGTGGTGCCTTTGCAAACTTTGTAGAGTAGTCTACTATTACCAGAATGTATTCCACGGCACCCTTGCTTCTCTCCAGATGCAGAAAAACAACGGAGCTCGTTTCAAAAGGTGCTTCTGTCACTGTGGTTTTGAGAAGTGTTTTTGTTCTTCTGTTGGTTTTTTTTTTGTTTCAAGCAATGGCATACTTTTGACTCATTATGTTTGATTTCCTCTCTCATTTTGGGCCACAAGAATCTTTCTCTGGCTAAATATATCATCCTATCATCTTCCAAATGACCCATTCCTTCACGTAGTTGCTGATATATCAGTGGCTTGAACTTTTCGTGAACCACCAGTTGGTTTCGTGTAGTTGTTTTTCGCCACAGGATTCAATCTTTATCTAAACAAAGACAATGCCAATTCTAAAGGAGGCGTTTAACTGTTGTTGACTCTTTGACCTTTTCTTTATATCCCCGGTGCTTGTTCTGTTGTTGCAGATTTTTGACTGTGCTTATCACCTCATCATGTATTTGTGCTTTGGAATGAGGACATCCTGTCTTCCCAATCTTGTGATATGGCCCTCTGATCATCCTTTTTCGCGTTTCAGCACTGAATATACCGCTCTGCCTTTGTATGTCCAACATCCAATGCGGATCCAAGACTGTGCACACATTTGCTTGGTACTGCTCTGTCTGTAGGCAAATCAGTGCTAACTTTCCATAACATTGAAGCCGATTATTGGTTTTGAGAGTGGGTTAGGTTTAACGAAGAGGGACACTGACAGTTCACTGTCCTTATTGGATGGCAGAATAAAAATCCAACCTTCCTAGGGTATCTCTGTCCCATTTACAGCAGAGAGATCTAATATACTCTCCTCCAGGAGTTCATGCAATGGTTGAATCTCAGCATCTGGTAAATGATTTTCTCTTTTCAGTCTTTATCCACAACACTTAGACAACACTGTGGTTGGGACTCCTCCAAAGATACACTGGACAAGACTTTCTCGTCCCACAAACTTTACCGTTCTTTCTTTTTTTTGTGACAATGGGGTCTGACTTGTTATCATAGCAGCGTGGTTTAACTTATCATCGAAAACTTTTATTTTGCAAGTGCTGGCAGTTTTCTGTTTTCTGTTCCAACCACCAATAGCCCAATGTTCACTGTTGCCACACTTAAAACAGTGTGTGCTGTTATAAGTTATCTCTGTTATACCTCTGGATTGGACTTTTCAAACTCAGCACACTTTCTTTGATTTCGTTTCGCATTACCAAAATTGTTCTGTGTAGTTTTGGCTGGTCTATCTTTCTCCCTCTTTACATTACCTTGGCTGAGAGTAGACACATGTCTGGTGAGATTGTTGAGGGCTTCATAGAGTACTTTATTACCAGTATCAAGCTTCTCAAGTATAGGGTTCGGCTTAGGTGTGTGGTTTTTTATTTTCTTTGGGCTGCTAAAGTGCTCGACTTAACTGCTCTCCTCTTCTTGAACCAGGGTTACTTTCACTCAATTTTTTTTGGCAAAAGAGGAGAGTTTACTTCTCCTCTCCAATTCCACACTGTAAGCAGCACACATTTCCTCGAGCAAAACTTCATCTGATATAATTGGTTCCCGTAGATAAGGCTTGATATCGGCCTGAGCCGCATCATCTTGTAACCCTGTCAGCAGTGGTTGCAAAAACTGGGTCTGTATGAGTTGAGGCTTATACTTCAGCTTATCCTTGGCTCTCAGATGCAAACAGTACCTTCTGTCTGAGATCCATTGTGCGGATTAAATCTGAACAGGAGTTTATTTTGGCTCTTACTGAGCACGTCAGTAAATTATTTAGTTCTGTCACATCTTTCTCAATGAAGTCATTTCAAAGAACTTCTCTTTAGGAGCTTAATGTCTTTGTCTTAATGTTTTTGTCTGCACGGCAAATAACTTTTTAGTTTAACCGCGGTTGAAATGGACTTGATTGATTACTGCTTCAACAATTTCACCTTCATCATAGCCTTTTCGTAGTCCGCGTTCAATCAGTCTTCAAGGCTGGTGTAATTAAGTCAATCTTTTTGTCCAACCTCACAAATTGTGCCTGGATATTGAAATCTTTTCTGTACATTGGGTGCAAATTCAGCTGGCTTCCAGTTTGTGCTGACTCTCTTCATGAGCCTGTAACGCTACTTGGTGTCTTTAGTCACAAGGTGGGTTGGTGTGTCGTATCATTTTCAAGTGGGGGTGATCTGCAGCAGTCTCTGGCTGAACACCAGCCTCCTCTTTTGGTTTTGGTGAACTTATCTCCATCAGCAATATCAGCATCTTTTCTTAGATTGTCAATAAAATCCTTAGTGGTGAATAGCAATGACAGTCCTCCGTCCTTTAAACAGCTTTTCTCCTTGTAAACACACCTTTTATGGCTGAGAACTTGCTACTGTAAAGGATTCTGTCACTACCGCTGTAAAGGATTCTGTTATTACTACTATGAAGGATTCTGTCTCTACTACTGTAAAGGATCCTGTTATTACTACTGTGAAGGATTCATTCTCTACTACTGTAAAGGATTCTGTTATTACTACTATGAAGGATTCTGTCTCTACTACTATGAAAGATTCTGTCTCTACTACTGTAAAGGATTCTGTCTCTACTACTGTAAAGGATTCTGTTATTACTACTATGAAGGATTCTGTCTCTACTACTGTAAAGGATCCTGTTATTACTACTGTGAAGGATTCATTCTCTACTACTGTAAAGGATTCTGTTATTACTACTATGAAGGATTCTGTCTCTACTACTGTAAAGGATTCTGTTATTACTACTATGAAAGATTCTGTCTCTACTACTGTAAAGGATTCTGTTATTACTACTATGAAGGATTCTGTCTCTACTACTGTAAAGGATTCTGTTATTACTACTATGAAGGACTCTGTCTCTACTACTGTAAAGGATCCTGTTATTACTACTGTGAAGGATTCCATCTCTACTACTATGAAGGATTCTGTTTCTACTACTGTAAAGGATTCTGTGTCTGCTACTGTAAAGGGTTCTGTTATTACTACTGTGATGGATTATGTCTCTACTGTAAAGGTTTCTGCGTCCTCTGGACAAGGTTATCCGGATGGGTCCTGCATAAGACTGTGTGGCGACGCTGTACAGTCTCAAAAAGCAGGTTACTGCTTCAGAAAAAAGGCCAGAATGGGGGCGCAGGGATTAAGAGGCGGAGGTCACCAGACAGTGATTGATGGCTGTCGGTGTCGGTGCTGGTCCCCCCCCTCCTACTGAATGTTGTTGCAGACTGATTAAAAGAGTCTGCCAGCTTCCTTTCGGTCTGACAATGTTATCTCTGCGTAAAGATTGACTACGCACTTTTTCATACACATCCGGAAATTCCTTGGAAAGGACTTTCTGGACATTTTTCAGACAGTTTTTTTTGCTTGAGGGACTCTGCCAGCTGACCCTGAGCATGTATAGGTTGCTTTTTTGTGTTCACTGTTTGCTCAATATAGTTGCATTGAAAGTCAAGAAAGTATCTCTCTCTCTCTCTCTCTCTCTCTCTCTCTCTCTCTCTCTCTCTCTCTCTCTCTCTCTCTCTCTTTCTCTCTTTATATATATATATATATATATATATATATATATATATATATATATATATCTTTCTTTCCCTCTCTCTCTCTCTCTCTCTCTCTCACCATTTGAAGCTAAAACATGAGCTCTTGTCATCTTAACCAGGATTGTACAGTCATGTGTTTCTTCTTAAAATACTTTGCTCAGTTTTGGATGAAAGGACTGCACAGTCAACATGTTGATGATGAGTACCAGTAGAAACAGCCACATTAGAAAGAGGACAAATATTCTGAAATGTTATCCAAATGGTCTTGTATTGAGTTAAAGAACTCTCCTGGTGGAGTAGGCCAAAATTGCTTGGATAGATTTCTCAAAGCGAGCATAAAATATTGGCCACTAAATCCAAACACGGAGACAGAACATCCATGGAGTCCAGAGTCCTCCAGAGGCTGGCAACAAAGACAAAAGGCCACATTATTCTTCATGAACGTAATTACAAGAAAGAGAAAAATCCTTCTTTCTGGGAAATGAGCCTTATTGTTTTTATAAATAGAAAAAAATATTTAGTAAAGTATGTTTTGAGTTAGAAAAGAAACCTCTTTATGAAATCCAATTTTGTCTATATAAGATATTATGGCTGATGTTGAGCTAGACTTAAGTATTAACAGGATACAAACAAGGTTTATCATACTTAAGAGGGAGATCACTTCCACAACTTTCACATGATAATATACCTGAAAAATCAAGGACATTATGGAATCATTATCACCGCTGCCTTGTCCACAGCAAAACTTTTGTTTTAACACAATAACTCTGGAAAACTGTTTAATGGATTATTTGAAATTTTATACCCACACAGAACTTAGTGTGAGGACGTACTGGATTGATTCTGGGAATGGTCAGTTGCATATTTCCCCCAATAGGGGGTGCTTTATCGTCAAAACATTTTGGGCTATAATCTTCAACATTTGAACTGATTTAGTCCAAATATTGTGCATATGAATTGACTCGAGGATATTTAGCTTGCATGTCTCCTATTTTACTCTAGTAGTTCAAAGGGGAAGCTTTTTATAAAAAAACACAGCGTCCTAACTGTTGGTCAAATGTTACTGTAATTATTCAGATTCCACTCTCATGACTTCCCGACCAGATGTCCAAATTGAATCTTGTTGAATGTATTTCTGATTTTTCTGATAATTTAGCCTTTGATAATACAATTGCCTTGAGTTTTAGAAAGGTTTTGAATTTTGGGGGGAATTTTGAAATTTCAAACACATATGCTGTAATAGGTCAATATTTCACTGATTTAACAAGATTGTTATCAGAAGATACCACCATGCCAGGTTTTAGACAGAAATGTCCCCACTGAAAACCCCCTAAAACTGAATTTTTCAATTGCACTTGCATCATCTGAAAACAAATCATGCATTCCATGTTTTTTGGCTTTCAATCTGGCATCTTAGCTTGAAAACATGTACCTATCTCATGGATCCATTTTACACTGTTTGGAACATTATCGGGAAAACACATGCTCTCTTTTTGTTTCGTGTAACGCCTTTTATTGCTATATAATAAAACCAAGAAAGACAATGGTTATGACTGGATTCAAGTGTGTGTGTTCAAATGAATCTCAAGAACATATGTTAAAAAAGAACCAAACAACCAAAGTGTATGTGTGTGTGTATATCTGTGTGTGTAAATGTCCAGTTGTTGCAAATACTTTGCAATTATGTTTTTTTTGCTACCTTCAAGACAGTTTGATTAGAATTACGATATTTTTGTCTTCATCCAAGAATGAGACGCTCTGTTGTGTAGAATGTGCTTCTCTCAATATTAATAAAGTGGAATTCAAGATTCTAAATTTAATGTTATCACTTATTATCACTTATCTTGTTCCTCTGATGGCATACTATGGATACCCTTGTAACTGGTTACAATAAACCCTTTGTTGCCAGATTTATCCTCTAAAAGCAAAGCTGGAGATAATTCTTAGAATTGGATTACTTTGATAATGCTTTTTCTTAAAATACTTGACAGAAATACAAGTTTTTTTTTAAACTTTGTTGAAATTCCTATTTTGCAATGTAACTTTATCGCTCTCTTGCTTTGTGTGTTTTGTGTGTGCGCCATCATCTTATAATAAAAAATAAATAAATAATAATAATACATTTTATTTACGGACACCTTTCAGAACACTATAGGTCACCTTACAGATACACCATATACAACCACCACAATAAATATCAGAGATAGTAACAGGATAAGCAATAAAAGCTAAAAAATAAATACAAGGTCTTATTGTTTAGGTTTTAATGAAGAATCTGAGCAATGTGTCAGTCCAGCAGGAGGAAAGAATTCTATCCGGACATGGTCTTTATGGTAGATAATACTGTAGTAAAGCCACTACTGATGATGATGATGTTCATAGTGGTGATGATGATTAGAAAATACCCAGAGTCAGATCAGTTTTTAAACTAAAAACATGGTGAGTCATACTCATATCATTTAAAGAAAGCAGGAAAAAATCTTCCTGGGGGACCTGGCAGCTACATATAGGCAAAGCTGATTTACTTTGGCCATGTGAAGTGATTGAATATTACAACTGCAAGATACTGCAGGAGTATTTGGAGACAGACTGTGATTCCTCGAGAATGGAGGCGCAGAATCTGTGATCACAAGATTTCACAGCCATTACTTTGATAAGCTGGCTGACTGCCGTCTCTTTGTGTGCGTTTGTGTTTGTGTGTGTCCTTGTTGGTGTGTGTGTGACTTTGAGAGGAAAAGTAAAATGAAGACAGAAGGACAAAAAACGGCCTTACTAACTTAGTCAAAGTTTTCTCCAAGATTATTGGAGTTTATGTACTCCGTTTGGGAGAAGCCTCTGGCTGAGAAAAGAATCGGAGTGATGAGACCTATCTTGTATAAATCACATTTTACTCATATAGTTGATGGAGCATCTTTTTTTCTTTTTTTTTAACAAAAAAACCCACATTTTAAGACAACTTCACGTTTCATTTGAGGAATTACTTGATAACGCAGGGGATATTGGGCTTTTCCAGGATATAGCCTTGATTTGGGGATGGCATCGTTGGCCTAGAATAAATAGTAGTGGTAGTCTTGGAGTAACTACAATAAAAGGAAAACATTTGACATTTAGAGCAAATAGGACCATGTACAGTTGGGGTAAAGCAGCTTCATTTCTAGTTTCTTTATGAATCTTGTTGAAGTGATACTTGGTGGTCTTGATTCTTTTTTAATTTGTATTTTCATGGCTTACTAAAACAATGTGCCAAAAGTGGGATTCTGACCCCAGAGAGAGATTTTAGATATCAAATACCGTACTTAAAAAAACCAAGGTGACTTAAGCAATATAGGCATTTGGTTATAATGTTATGGTTAAATATTCTATATTTCTGTTCATTTCTGATTCATGCTGAATTTGAAATGTAACTTAAACATTTTCCTTTAACCAGGCATGAATTCTAATGAAAGCCCTGCTAAAGAAATTCTGAAGCTCATTTGGTCGGCAATTTAATAAATTATTTATTATTGACTGACTTTGTTTGCAAATAACATGATTTGTTATTGACTGACTTTGTTTGCATGCAAATAACAAATATCAACCATGAACATATTTTAATGCGAGATGTCACAGAAGGCAGGCTCCACCTTCTGTGAGACTGAACTGCAGTTTCTTTGCAGATGCATATTTTTGTCTCATTTATCTTCTCTGTTTTTACATACGTGATTTGTGTTTGGGGTGGGGCACCAAATGAGATTTTTATAGCTTGGCATACTATAAATGAATGTGCATCCTTGTTCCCATGGAGTCACATTTACCACACACATGCTCCCAGGGAGGTCATGTGTAAAATAGAAAGTCATGTTTATCAAGAAAATTCACTTCTCCCACACTCTGTTTTACCAGATACATACTATGTGTATGAGAGAATAGCAGCTGTAGATTTAGCAGTATGTGGAAGCAAACACAGTTGAACTGCTGCTCCATTTTCCCCTATTTTCCACTCTCTTCCTTCGGCCCTCTCACTCCATTCAGCTTTCAATTGCAGCGCAGCATCTCCAATTACGGAAGAAAAATCTCAGTTCAAAAAGATTTAGTTTCAATCAGTCATGTTAAATCTCCTAGGAAGCACATACTGGATGTCACATGACCACAGAGGTTAAATGGGACCCGTTTCATTGTCGGCGCAGCGGATTCATCTTTCAGAGGACAGTGATACCGTGACCGAGGCGAGGCGAGGCTCACAGACTGGAGGCTCCTCTGCATTTGTCATGGCTGAGAGTTGGATGGTTGGATTTCACAAAGCGTGAGGAAAGGGTTAATGTTTTGGAATACGTGTGTTTTAAAGTCTGCGCAGGCTGAAGGAGGTCAGAGGCGAGAAGGTGTGGATTTCAGGGACCAGGAAAGTTGGGAGGTCAAGGGTGAATTGCCAGGGGAGGGATAACAAAATATCCACAGTACCCCGTGGATAGAAGGGGGAGATGGGGCGGGCTGAAGTTTAGGCAACAGGGTTGATGTTTCTAGATGGTGGTGACAAAAACAAGTTGAACCTCTGACAACGGGGCCCTGATTGTAAAATAGCCCATTCGTAAACTAGCAATGTTTCAAAATTGGTTAGAAGACATTTTTCTTCTCCACATTCTATACCCGCTTATCCTGCGCAAGGTGTGGGGGTCTGGAGCCAATCCTTACTGACATTGGTCTAGAGGTTGGGCTCAACCTGGATAAGTAGATTTGAACCAGGAACCTCTCTGTGAGGCATTAGTGCGACTACCCACTACACAACCAAGCTTATTCCGTCTAAAAGCATATTTAAAAAATATGTTGATGTCAAATATAAAATTGAATATGAAATTTCAAAAATTATAATTTTTTTAAACCACATTAACAGCAATATTTATGAATGTTTTCATATTAACATCTCCTCGAACATTCTATGAAATGAAATGTTTAAATTTAATCTAAATTACAAAGTTAAATCTAATTCTCCAATATATTAAATATTACGCTGATTCTAATACTTAAAAGTTGAATCTTAAATGTTACATATAAATGCTAAAAGATAACTAAAAAACAAACCAATTTTTAATCTAATTTCAAATATAAACCTAAATGTTAAATATAAATATAAAATGCTGAAACTGAACTTCAAATCCAAATATGAAATGTTAAACCAAGATTAATCTAGACATTTGAATATAAGTTTAAACATTAGATATGAATCTAGTTTACTATTAAATATACATGACAGTTATACATCATCATCATCATCATCATCATTCTAAATGTTGAATATAAAGGTAAATCATTAATCATATTTTGGAGTTATATGGGCGGAATTTTTTTGTTAATTTCAGCATGTTCTACTTTTACAGCCACATAATAGAAACAGCGGCTTAGTCAATACATATATCAACAAAATCAACAAATTTTTTTAAAGAACTTTATTTATAATTTTAATCAAGAGACAAAGATTTCCAAAATGCCAAATTGTTTGAGTTTGAATTTTGACTATTATCCAAATCCTGGGAAAGTCTTTCTGTTCACCACGAGCTATAACTAATGATCCTCCCGCCTTCATATCCATCTGTTTTCTTTTCATTCATGTGTTACTTTCCCATCCCCCCTTGTTGTTTGTGTTCTGTGGGTGTGTGGTGTATCTGATTCCATCTATGTGCTGTGATATTATTCTAAACAAATTACAATTACACGTACTTTGGCTCAAGTCCATATGCAACAGCAGTTCATTTCCTTTGCTATTTATCTTTTTCAGCTATTTGCGTCTCTTCCCGTCGCTACTATCCTCACACCCACACCCATGCATACACACACACACACACGAACGCACGCACACACACATACAGACACTTTAATCATCCTGCTGCTCCCGTTAATGTCAGTGATAATGCAGAGATGATATGCAGTCTGTGGTACGGTCGTGGGAGAGGTGCTGGCAGGAAGTGAGAACGGTGATAAAAGAATGTAAAGTCATATCTGCGTGTCTGTGGCGTCACACACAGCATCACAAGGTCATCAGTCTACATATTACCACAGCAGTCAATGAATCAAATTTATCTTCATAACACCGCTGTCACCCTGTACAACTCCTCCACTGTATTATTCACACAGAAGAATCATTTCAGAGCTCAGCTTATTTCATCAGAGCTCACGCTATGTTCAGAATCCTCAGACACATATGCGACCTCGCACACAAATATACCTTGTCAACTATATAAATATATGTTATAGAGATTTCCATTTCATACCTCACAGCTAGAATTCCATGGGAAGCTTAGATTTCGTATTTACATCAGCAATTCTCTATTCAGTTGACCGAGGACACGTCGATCTAGCAAACTAAACCATAAGAAAACAATATAACAGTATAAGAGGGGACACATTTGTTGTTCCTGTGTAGGATTTTCAGCTCTTTGTTTAGAGGGACATGTTCTCAGTGGGGGTTGGACTCCCCCCACCACCCCTTGTCTCTGATTCTGTTTGTAATATTATTGACACGATCTTTGGGTGCCGCCATGTTGAAGCTATTGTCCTGGTAACCTTAAAGTTCCTTTGTCTTCATCAGATCGAGATCTTCAGCTTGTGAAGGAGTGGTTGGAAATGGCTTGCATGAATTAACACCTACAAATCTTGAGGCTTGTGGGTTTGAGCCGGCAAATGGTTGATTGTCCCTTTCAGTTCGGTGGTGAGTAAAAGACAGAGTTTAAGTGTCACTCAAGAATGAATCCAATCCATCTACATTAAATCCTTCACCTATGGTCATCTGCTCTGGGGTGTGACCCAAAAAATTAGATCTCGATTCAAGCCTTTGAAATAAGCTTCCTGCTCAGGGGAGCAGAGAAGCTAGAGATAGGGTGAGGAACACAGACATTCAGAGAGAGTGTGGAGTGGAGTTGCTGCTCCTGCGCATTGAAAGGAGGCAGTTGGGTTAGTTCAGGCATCTGATTAGGACGTGCCTCCCTTCAGAGTATGAAGGGAGAACATCCAACTACGAGGAGACAAAGGGTAGAACCAGAACTCCCTGGAGAAAATCTATATCTCAACTGAGCTGGCAACACTTTGGGATGCACAAGGGTGAGCTGGGGAGTGCTGCTGGGGTAGAGAATAGTGTCCACTGCACTCAGACCCCATTTAAGGATTAGAAGAAGTGGTTAGAATCATGGATGGATGGATGTCTAGGTGTCTCAATCAAAGCTGTTTACATAAGAACTTGAACCTCTCTTTCAGGCAGTTACTGCTCTAGGGATCACTCACAACTAAATATCTGGCTTATGTGGCTCCTACCGTTCACATGCCATAGTGTCTTTGGGCAAGAACCTTTAGTTGGTCCAGGCTATGGCCTTGCTTCATATGTGTGAATGAATTAAAGCACTCTTAATGGTAAGTCCATTTACAATCGTCCGTCACTCCGACAAAGCTGCTACTACCACCAAAAGTAAAGCAAACACCAAATAGTTTCCGGATCAAGCCACAACTAAGATGGTCACAATTATTACATCATTTGATCGCAATTGTTTGAGTGAGCCGCTAATTATTCTAATCGCCTCTAGTCATCTGTATAAAACAGCAGCATGAAACAGAGGTGTCAAATTTCCTTATTATGTTATGTTCTTTGCCACATGTGATAACTGAATGCAGGTCATTAATAATGTCATCTGGATGCTCTTAGTCTGCTATGAGTAGAGAATAAAATTTTCCTTCAGTGCCTTTGACTGTTAATCTCTCGAGGAGCTTAACTCCCCGATGAGCTTCTATTGACGCCAACATCAAGCACCATTCAGTCGCAAAGTAGAACACCACAACACAGCTGTGGGAACATTTTAGTTGGAATCCAGAGCACAAAGGGAGCCTGATGTCTTGGAGGAGGTGATTTGTCAGATATGCAGCAAAAAGAAAGCCGTCAGAACTACTAATACCACAGCCCACTGCTGCGGGTCCATTCAAGGAACAGGATATTACTGAAGCCTCAGAGTCATCAGGCATTCAGAGGGCAATACCACTTTCTCTTCTCGAAGTCTATTTTTATTATTTCACTGTATTTAGAATGATACTAAATTGTTGTGGTTATAAAAAAATAAAAGAATAAAAGGGCAATTACATCGTAACTTTGCTATTATTCTCAGAACAATACTCATCTCTGCTTCACTGAACTGAGGCAGCAACATCATTCTCACAAATGAATATTTGCCTGGAAATAGAAGAGCCTTATCTATCTCTCAAATTGTCCTTATTAATCAGAGTTAACAGCTATAACTTTACAATAAGTCTCCCCATATGGAGGTTTGGTAAATGATTATGATTAGCTTTGAATTCTCTTGACATTCATCAATTTAAAAAGCGTGGGAAGTTTTCTTCTTTGCCGCCCGCACTACTGTCTGTTTGGATGCATTTGAAGCCATTTTTAAATACGACACTGTGATGCATGAACATCTGTCGGATTGTGATCTGGTCTTAAACAATTCATTGCCTGAATTTGTTTAGGACCAAATCACAATCAGACAGATGTTCCTGCATCAAAGTGCTGTTTTTAAAATTACCTGATGATGATGACTTTTGACGTATACAGATGTTTGGTTTGGATATTTACTGTTATGATTTATTTCGTATTTGCGATTTGTTGTTTTTGCCATTGTTTGCTGGTGCTTATCTCGGCTGGGTTGTTCCTTTAAGAGAGATTTTTCATCTCTCCGGGAATGCCCAGGTTAAATAAAGGTTAAAAATAATTAAAATAAAATAAAATTGATTCACAATTATAATTGATTACGTAAAAAGCCGCGAGCGACCTCTTCATATCTTGCTCTTTATCAACATCTGTTGATGAATTATTAATGTTTATTGCTGCTGAAATAGGACCTTATTGTTTATGCCCTAAATGCCATTCTATTCCCTTCTGCTGAGATTGGGTTTGCAGCAGGTTAAGCATGTTATTCAAAACTGCCTTACCCCCATCAAAACCTTGCCAGCTCATCCTGGGGGATCCTGAGGTGGCCAAATGAGATGTATTATCCCCTCAGCAAGTGCGAGGTCTAGCCCGGGGTCTCCACCTCGTTGGACATGCCTGGAAAACCTCCAAAGGAAAGAGTCCTGGAGGCATCCTGATTAGATGATGAACAGCTTCAAATTTCTCCTTACGTATCAAAAGGAAAACGCTATTAGGCTGAGCCTAGCCAACCCGCCAAGGACATGGACACTCCTCACCTCGACTGCATCTTCCGATCGTGTGCATGAATATCTGTAACAAAATTTGAGTCCAACGCTCACTGAAAATGTTTCTTTGATCATACGGGTACCACATTGTCATCCCTAAGTCAGTATTATATTGAAATTAAACCAATCTCACATGACGTTCGGGCCTTGTCCATATATACCTGAGTACTTTTAAAAATGTTTCTTTTTCTTGTTTGCATTGCCCCTTTTGTGCACATGCAGTCAGTACAAACGGTCACCATAAAGGATACTTTGAAAAACTCCCTCCCGGACGAAGCCTTTCAGAATCTCCATTTTAGGTGCTGAGGTGTGGAAGGGATTACCCGCTGCTTCCAGGCCATCGGCAAGAAATGTCACCGCGTGCATCGCTATTGCCTCGGTGTGACATCTATGTGAATGTGCCTGGACGTTGTTTGTTTTGATTAGCTCACTTTATATTCCAGAAATAACTTTAATCAACCATCAGTCCATACAAACAAATCATTGTGTTTTCTTCGTGCTGCCATTGTTTTTTTGGCTTATAAATCCGTGCACGTTCGGACGCGATCACTTTCCTACAGGAGGGGAAGTTTTAAAAAAAATCCCTATGTATTTGTGGAATAAGTCAGTCTACTTTTTACTCTTATACATACATTTCAGGACCCAAAGCATAAAACTTGAAAAGATTCATTGAGAGTCCCTTATTAGACAAGTAACAGTGACTTGAGTAAGGATTGTGTATACTTTTGAAAACTCAGCAAAATAACACTGGCATGACCCTTGAAAAATATTTCTGGTTAGTATTTGACCTACACAGCCCATTACTCTGTCACACAATTTAAAAACAGTACCTGATGAACCGATCACAATAACATCCTGGTGTTTAATGTGTTTAAATCCTAAGACCTGAGCGTGGCAGTCAGTGAATTCCATCTTCTATTTGGCATGAGTTGCTACAGTCTATAAATTAATCAGTGCTAATTTGCCATCCTGTTTACACTCCGCTGAGTTCTCACATCGCCCTGACCGAGCTGCCCTTTGGAGAAAACAAGGTAACATCCAAGAAAATCAGTGGAACAAGACGTGTCTGGTGTGTGTGAGGTGTGCCAGCGATAATAACACTTCCAATATGGCGGAGCATTAATCTGTGTGGATGAAAGGAGTTGACACCTTTCAGTTTGTGTGAATGATGATAACAGGCACAGTGTCCTATCTTATCAGCGGGGTATAAACGGCCCAGCGGGAGAGACGTGTCAGATCAGTCTGACACTTGCTAATCTCCCCTCACTAGCTTTCAATTACCTCCTTGTTAGAGACTTTTCCACTACATCGCACAGGTACACACATGCACACACACACATGCACACATACACACACATGCACAAACTCTCTGTCTCTCTTTGTCTCTCTCTCTCTAGTTTATAGTACAGCTGGACAATAGTAGAGACTCCTAATTTCCCCCCACATTAAAGTTATGCTGCATGGAAAATGTTTACCTTTACTATGTGCTTGTGTTTGTAGAAGGTCTACAGGCTACAGGTTCCACAGCCTAGAGTCATTTTTCAACACGGTTTCTTTATATAGTGCAGCAAAGTGACGCTTTCGTTGTGAAAGAAATCAAAATTTCCCTTCATTAGTTTAAAAAGAAGAGCAGATGAGATACTCTTAATTCCCTGGCTGAAGGATGACCGATATTAGTTTGTAAGATTTTATCATTTTCAGCTTTTGATGGTGGACATAAATTTAAGTCAGAAATAAATGACTATCAAGAAAACCCTGAAAGAAAATGTCAGGTCATCATTTCTGTAGGTCGAAGCTCAGGTACAATTGGGTCATGAGGCGAGACGATGAGCCCTATGGAAAGAGTAAGGCCAACTCTGAATGGATCAAAAGCAAAAAAAGTATTTGAAAAAACAGCAGCCTGGATTTTGTTTGTATTCTGGAGGTTCTTTGTTTTATGCTAATTGGGCCCAAAGCCCAAAATGTTTAGTATGAGATGACGGCAAAAATCAGGAAATCAAGGGGGCTCCAACTCTTTTTTTTTCTTTAATTTGAAT
This sequence comes from Lophius americanus, assembly GCA_037951165.1. NCBI lineage: Eukaryota > Metazoa > Chordata > Actinopteri > Lophiiformes > Lophiidae > Lophius > Lophius americanus. The sequence continues at coordinate 137,421 of JBBDHG010000091.1, read as the reverse complement.
TAATTAGTCTGGAACATTTTGTTGTAATTCAAAACATTTAATTGAGGAAGGCTGCCGATCAGGGTCGAATCTGATAAAGAATAATTACAAAAAATAAATACGGAATTACTACTAGCAAAATCACGCCATAAAATGAAAATAAACAATAACGTTAATGAAAAGCAGTGATGAGATATAAAGATTGTCCAGCAGGGAGGAAAAACAATCAAAATCAATAAAGAAATAGACATCAGCTCAATTCAGTATTCAATGGATGTATTAGATCAAACAAAAAACTGACAGAATGAAGGAATGGTGAAGGTTTAAATCAACAGATAATATGTTATACTTAGTTTGTCAGAAGGTTTTTGGCGCTCAGACTCCTCAGGTAGATCGTGATTGAAGGGCTTCCGGCTGAACAGAAGCAAGTATATGCCCTTGGAGTCTCGATACTGGTGGTGGTGATAACTGATGACTCTGCTGAGACTAATGAATGATGAAGTTGATGGAGCTTTGCAGAATGGGCAGCAGGAGGAGAGAACTATTTAGGTTTTATATTTCATGTTTAATATTGCATATCTAAGGAGCCCCTCTGGTGACGTTAACGAAAGAAAAAATCTCTAGGTGATTACTTAATAACTCGTAGGAATGACTTATTAAGTCATGGCCACAAAATATTAATACATTTCCCACAACTTATTAAGTTTTGGCAACGAGATAATAACTCATTCCAATGAGTTATTAATTTGTGGTCCAAAAACAGTAACACGTTCCTTCCCCTTATCCAGTCATGGCCACGAGATAATCAGTCATTCCACGAGTTATTAAGCCGTTGCCACAAGATCATTTTTCATCTTCTGTGTCACCAGAGGGGCTCCGTATATATCTGTTATTTCTTGTTTTACACCTCTTGTCTTTGTTTTTCTTGTGATCTATTTTTCTGTTTAATCCCTTGGTTAAAATGTATTTTTAATTCTTTATCCCCCAGGATGAATACTTTGGTGTTTTAGCATTTCTTCTTGTCATCTTTCTCTGTGGGTCTGTCTCCTTCTGTTTTTCTTCCTCCTCTGATTCCTGCTGCCTCTTGCTCTAATTAGTTCACGTGAGTCTCGTTGAATTTCTGTCTGTTTGTTTAAGCCTTTTTCTCTCATCCTCCATGCTGTTCCCTGAGTTTTACGTATTACAGAAGATTTACTCGGAGTATGACTTTCTGCCAGCTCATTAGATTTAGCTGCAGGCTGTTGATCTGATTGCTTTGGATCGTTCTATTGACCCGTCATTTGGACTGTTTCTGCTTTCCGTTGATCAGATGTTATTCAACTACAAAGGTGATTTTGAACCAATTTTTTGATGAAACTATTGGAATTATACTACTCTGTCTCTGCATTGAATCTGCAAAGCAGGTAAACGTTCAGTGAGTTAGCTGTACCACAGCTATTTACCCCTGCTTCCTGACTTTATATATCATGCTAAGCTAGCCAGCTTCTGGGCCATAGCATTTGGTAGTAGCAGCTTTATCTTTATCTTATCTTAGCTTCACATTTAATGTATTGACTTGAAAGTAATGGCCGTTCCTTTCAAGAAGGCAAATATGTATATTTCCCTAAGAGGACAGACAATTCCACTGCTATCTGTTTGTCTGTCTTTCTGTTAGCAAGATTAAGGAAAAACTAATTCAGTTTACCCAGAGGTAGTTTTTGGGGGATCCTTCAGATGATAAAATGTTGGTGAGAGTACATTTTTCTCAGCATTTAAAATAAGCTGAAATAAAATTATATTAAAATAAGCCATTTACAGTAGTGACATCACAATGTGGAAAGTCTTTCCGTTGAAACTTTGTCTGTTATTCTCTGTACATTTGATTCTTTAGGGGCTGGAGCTGGGAGCTTGGTGCGCTGAAAGGAGACACTGAAGTGGAAAGCGCAGGACATTACCACCTATATTTGACAGATACTCACATAATCTGTTGGAGTTGACGGTAGAGTTAGGGGCTGGCAATAATTCAGACATTAATGGAGGAATCTGCATGATTTTTCCATAACCATAGGTACTGATAAGCCTTATCCCTTTGATGCTTTGTACTGGAGAGGAACACTAAATGACACAACAAGGTGTGTGTAAAGGTAGGTTCAGATGTAGGATTTGGCCCTTGGCGGGGGTTTACGCTCTTTGAATGCTTTTTTAGTTTTAAAATGAAGTATTGGAGAGTTTGACAAGTTATGTTGTCAACCATGAAAGTTTTGCAGCATTATAATCAGTTTCAGCCCTGATTTTTATTTAGACTCAAACTGCCAAATCTTTAAGATATTTTTTTGAAGGTTCAGTCATTAAGACTGACCTCACTATAGCAGTCTCTCCTCTCCTCCTTCCATTTGTGTCCTCATCTCACGATCTGTCTATCAACTGCTTGTCCTCATTCAATAGAAACTGGCTTATTCCTCCTGCTTTTTGTTCACCAAGCAGCTTCTTCTTACTTTGCTTTTGGCTGTCCCTTTCGGGGTGGTCACAGCAGATCACCAGTTACCATCCAGTTACGGCTGGTGTCCTGCTGGCTAACAGTAGCAATGACTGTATTTGTGAACATGAGCACTAATGGATCCAGTTTCTTGTTCTGCACATTGATAAGCTAAAGGCACCTCCTGACGCAACCCTCTGCATTTATCCCGAAATGCGCTCAGGACAAAATTCTGGGAGCATGGGCGCCAAGGACTGAACTTGCGCTGTAGAGCCAATTTGCCACGCCCCTTCCTAAAATCCACATACGATCGCTTTGCCTATGGCCCTAGACATGTTTACCAATTAGGTTGCACTGTGAAAAAAGCAAATGTGATTCATCCAAACCTGTTCAGAGCGGGACACTTATCCACCATGAGAGGTTTGGTGAAGATTAGCCTATTTACAATGGAGTTATGATGACCTAAACTTTGTAACGAGTCACCAAAACTGATTTATAGCTTTGGTGTAATGGGTCAAATTATAAAATATAACTGCAGAAGAATCTAACTGATATGGAAGTTAAAGTCAATGAATCGCTACAGTAGACGGAACTACCTCCGGCTACAAGGTGTTTAGGAGAGGGAAGACGACAAGTAAAAGTAAAGATGGAGCATCGAATCTACCAGTGTGACCAGTGATTATCAGGTTCCTATCCTTGACATGTTATTGTGGGATTCCAAGAAGAACAACTACCTAAAGAGGAAATGGCTCCACTTCAAAGAAAATCTCACGTCAGCTGACAGAGAAACCCGCTGTCGCCTGTGGCTGCAGTGAAGGCTGCAAGGAAAAGGGGAAACCAGGCCTACTTTGTGGGGGATAAGGCCTATATAAATGGTAAAGAAGTTAAAAACTGAAAAATAATTGAAAGCTAAACTCAGATTAAACAAAGATAAGGGAACCTCTTGCTCCTGAAAATGTAAGTATTTTGTTTCAGGTCCACCGCTAATATTGTTAAAGCAGGTACACAGTTCACCATGAAGTCAGCTGAGTATGCAATACTGTTTGTTTTAGTCAGACAAAAAAGTTTAACAACTTTCTTTTGAAGAGAAAAATAATGATTTTGTTATCTGTTCCTGTTCTTTCATGTCCATTTCTGTTCCTTCTCTAAACGCCAGGAGTATCAGAGAACAGTTAAAAAGAAAATGTCTGAGCTATCCAGGATCATCCCACACGTTAAAGAAATCAATGCCTACAATTATAATTGACAGCATTCATATTTCTAAGTATGTTGTAAATGTAGCGTATGTCTGTATATCTTTGATGTGGCTGGGGAGTGAGTTTTGGTTTTGAATTGCTGTAAAAGAAAATAATAGTTGACCAAATGCGCTCCTCTTGAATGGGACTAAAAGACGGGCTCACGTCTTTCTGGTGGTCGGACTGGTATTGTTACGGTGAGTTATCAATTAATTCAAAGGTGGAGGACTACACAGATATGTCTGTGTTTAGTTACGACCTCCCAGCTCAAAACTTTATGATTAATTAAGATTATGCAATGATGGGAGCTGTTAGGTTAAGAATATTGAGTGTTTGTCCCCAACTTGTGAGACAGTTTGTTAGATGAGACATTTATATATAGTTTGGCAGCAGTAATATCGTGATACTGAAATATCTAAAGTTGCCTTTAGATTAACCAGACTCTTCTGCTCACTTTTTTAACATGCACTTCGAAGGTTAAATTTGAGACAATATCCGGCACACTGTTATATGGCTGTTTAGTAAAAAACATCCCTACAGTTTTATTTACATTAAGTTGATGGCAGGAACGTTTTAGCCAATTAGTTAAATGCTCCTTAGCTCCAGTGACTTTTACAAGAGCCAGTTACATTTTTTTGGCATGTACATAAGTCACTGTGTCATCCACATACAATTGTGTCTCCACATCAGGACGCATGGATATCAGATCGTCAATATATAGAGTAAACAGAAGTGGATCAAGTATTGGAGCTTGTAGTACTTCAGTGCACAAGTTAAGAGCCGGTGAAAGTTGGTTGATCACCTTTACCTGTTGACTTCTACCAGTTAGGTATGACCCAATCCAGCTGAATGCTGAGTGAGGTAATCTTCTGTAGAAAGCAAATAAAAAGGAAGGTAAAGGAATTCTAAAACAACACAGACAGACAAGCACACACACTTGCAAACCCAAAAGTAGCTGCCCTTACAGTGCAACACTTTCCACTGCCATTGATTTTAGCATCCCCAGGGACATGTACAATAATTTAAAGCGTGCTGCTTGAGATTGTTCCTGCATGTTTCACTGACAGTCTGTTATTGTATGTGTATTTGCAGTCATCACCGTCGTCACATTCAGAGAGAGCTTTCTCTTTAATAGCCCTCATCTAAGACCAATAGCCCTCCAAATGAAGCCATCTATGGACGTAATGCTCCTCAGGACTCCAACATGACAGGGCGAATCAGTGGAAACCAATCAAACGATGCCTTTAAGCCTCAGGCCAGATCTACAGGGGAATGTCTGGCCAGATTACACTAATCCATGCGCACTCTGAAGTTCAAGCACTTTACAGTCCTGTAGTTGCTCTAATCCTGTGAAATGCTTTGAGTCTTTTTTATTTGAGCTGGCCATAGAGATCATGAGATTTCCCAGCTGACTCCGTAAAGTTGGAGCTGATTCAGACTCAGATTAGAAAACGCTCATGTTATTGATCTGCTGTAGAAGACATGCAGTGTTTTTGTAAAGCTTTTGTCTCGAATAAATAGAACTCTGGTGACTCATTCAACGAACAGCAACAATTATCCTCTTGAGGGTCACGGGGGAGTGTTGCGCTTTTCCCTGCGATCCCACTGGGGAACTCAGCGGTCATCAGCTCAAGGCACATAGATAGAAAGAAATAGACATTCACATTAACACCAATGGGATGTTCGGAGCCGTTAATTCACCTGCAGACATTATTGTCTTTGGAATCCACAGAGTAAAAGGGGAGATCCAGAGCGAACAGTACAAGCTTGACAGAAATTATGGGCTGTAATCGCTTAAAAGTTCAATGAGCTCAGAAATTCCTGAGTCATTTGACCTTTTTTTTTTTAATAATTAAGAAATATTTCAAATACGTAGTTTACAGAATTCAATTATTTTAGCCTACTTTTGTCGTCTACTTTTGTCGTGACGTTCATACTTTTTTCAAAGCGAATATTATAGATGCTGTCAATGCTTTTTACTGCTGAATAAAGAAGTAACTTGCATGTCAATTAACATTTTTATACCCTAGTGTATATGTAGCAATTTTTAGCAAAAATTACTGCATTACTACTTCATCAAATGATCTTCTCTACCATGCAAATTTGACTTTAAAATAATATAAGTTTTCTATTATAGTGGTCTGTATATTTCTCTGAATTTAGCCAAGATAGCTATAAGCAAACAATCTTTTATTGAGGATCTACATACTTCATGTTTAAGGTAACTAAGATATATACGTTAGCTATACTTTATTTCAGTTCTTTCTGGGAACCAAAAAAATAAAAGTTAAAGTGACTTCAAAAAATGTGATCTTTAACTTGAAATATTAAGTAAATGTAATTTAAATCGAGCTAGTAAAGCTACTTAAAGAAACATTTGTTGACAAAAGAGAGCTAAAACTTTCATGTAATGAGTTTACTAGTTTACTAACCAAAAGAGGAAGATGAAAATAAAGGAGCGAGTGGAAACAATTCCCTTTTTTGTAGTGTGTAATATTTGACTTAAAATGTTGCATAGACAAAATAATGTCAGAATCATACCCCAATAACAAAATAAATAAATATATTTATGTATGGTTTTAGATTTAAGATATATTGTCGATAATATTGTGAAAAAAGGTTTTTGAAAGACATCTGAAAGACTTTCCAAAGCTGGAATTTTGGTGTCTGATAATACAATGTAAAAAGAACATTTTTGATTAACTGAAAGAAACTACTAAGTTAGGTTACTACAAATAGTAACCTAAACTAAATAATAGTTATTCTACTACTTAATTTAATTAAGTGTTACCAGTTGAAGTAACTTTTGAGTTCATAAAGCAATTTTATTTTACAGTGCGTTGCCACAAAGATTCTGAATCCAGAACCTAGAGTGGTGGTGTAATCAGGTCAACTACACATATGAAAGACACGCACCATCAGATGCAATGAAGCAAGTTGAGAAAATGAGTCTCCTTCAATTATATGAGGGGGGGGGGGGGGGGGGGGGGCAAACGTATGCTGTTGATACTGACTTTTTAAAAAATAAGCAAATAAATCATTAAGCAGTGCCTGCAATTACACTTAAGATGTCTTTGAATATTTCTATGTGATGGAGCGCACAGTACACTGACTACTGATCGGAAAAGTACTTCTTACCATGTTTCGTCTGGATTATTTTCGGCATGTATGTGTGCATGTGGGTAGTCTCCCTCTTATGCAGAAAACTGCAAAAATCTAATCAGAAAACTGCAAAATCTAATCAGAAAACTGCAAAATCTAATCAGAAACAATTGTTATGAACTCAATGAGCTCAATCTCTAACTTTGGTAATGTGGCAATTCTGAATGTAAAATTGCAACAATACTATTACTAATATTCTACTACTTATTCTAGATTTATGTCTAGCCATGGCACCATGGCAAGGGCCTCACACTTGATCACACTTACCACCAAGGTCCATACAATGAAACAGTCCAGGCTCCACCTGTCACACATTCAATCAAACATTAATATTTCTGGAGAAAATTTCCAGATATCATTTTGCTATCTCAGCAACTGAACAAATGTGGGCCGATTCATTATTATTTATTATGGTTTATTTTGCACTGACCTGAGCAGCTTGAGGGCTTGTCCACACACACATGGGTACTTTTAAAAACATGCCTTTCTCTGTGTCTGACCCATTTGTCCTTATGTCCACACTCTAAACGTCTCCATTAAAACAACTTTTGAAAACTCCTTCCACTGAGACTTTAAGAGTCTAGATTTGAGGTGCTGACATGTGGACGGGATTAGCAGGTATATCCCAGTCTGTCGGCATGAAACGTCACAGCGTGCATCACAATCGCCTTGGTCTGAAGTCACCGTGTGCGGGGACTACGTTTGTTTACAATAGTTGATTTCCTGTTATGGCAGACGTAGCCAAGCTAGTGCTATTTTTACCCTTGCTGCTTCAAGTTTATAGTTGTTTACACAATAGAAATTAGTCAATACAGATTTCGGTCATAGCTATATCCGTAGCTATGACAAACGTGTGGACTTCAGTATTACCAATTCCATTCTTGTTTCACTCAATGCACAAATGAAGAGAGTATTATGCGCATGTCAGACACAATGCCTCACAAGACAACATTCAACTATACATACATTAAACTCGAGCTACAATGGCGGCAAACGTGACATCATCAGAGAACATTTTTTTCACAATAAATTGTATCTGTGGAGAACCGCCCCAAAACGTTCAAACAACTTAATAAAACACTGAAATAATCCACCTGGATAAATATTTGACGAAGCTTGGGTTAGTTGAGCAGCAACAGCGGTGGAGCCGACCACAAACTCACTGTCATTAGCAAAGAGAATTCCAACGCAACAATGGATGACGGAAATGAATGGACTTAACGACCAGCTGTTTCCCGTAGGTGAGGATATTGGTTTCAGAAAACTGCAACACCTCAACCCAAGCACTGCACACAAAAACAAGCAGGTGGTGGTGGTGGACTTACATCACCAGTATAGTTGAATCTTGTCCAGATGTCCAGACAGTCTGCTACAGGCTGATTCCAGAGCAGCAACAACCTTAAAGTGCTTTCTGTTTCTGTTTCCTGATGTTCATTTGGAAAATCACAAATACTTCACTTTATTTTTACTAGGAGTGTCGTGGAAAAACATAGATTGGTAAGGAAAATACAGCAAGCATTGAATTGGTTCATTTAAATCTTACGCTGCTACAACAAGTTTCTCAAACCACGCTGGAGTCTGACTGTTTGCAAAGAGAAGAAACATGCTGTTCATCTTCACGGTGGTTCTTTGAGACTGGACATTGTGTAGGAGCCGAATCTGAGTCAAATTCTTTTTTAAATTTGTTGTTAGTGTGCTTATTGTTAAGGAGGGCCAGGAAGCAGAGCAGTAACAATCCCTGCAGTATGACCATTGATTATACATAGTTGTGTGATGGTTGTCACCTGATGTCGCTTTTCCTTGCCAGTGTGTGAAAAAGGATTAAATGCTGGCTTGTATTGCAAATAAATAATAAAGTAATGAACTGAATATATATATTCAGTTCATTACTAGTGAACTGAATTGAATATATTTGCTTTTTCTTGCATCCTCAGAGTAACTAATATAGATTAGTCAGCTGGTTGTTTCTTGGCTTAATCCAAGAAGTAATGGAATGAAGATTTGTAGAAAAGTGTTGACTCTACATTCACACTCACGCCACATCATAGTGATGCTCCTGCATCATTTTCCACAGTGTATGAAATCAAGTCATTCTCTGCAAGAAAGTAATGATCATGTTTATCCAGTTTCACCTTTAATAGTTTGTTCCACATAACTGCTCCATTTCACTGGTTTTTGAGGTTGTACCAATTCTCCACGTTTTAATAGGACTATCCATGTCTGTCCACTAGATGGTGCTGTAGTCGGAATATGTTGCACTTCACATTCAGTCACACAAATCCTGAGAGGCATGTCGTTTTTTAACCTATGTACACAAACAAAAACTCATCAACGGACAAACGTATACCTGGAAAGCTATTTGTAAAGTCATTATAACTCTTAAGTTCCAACCTCAAAGGCAGGCAAACTTTCACGCTAGCTAGGGAGGGAATGTGTGTGGAGCATAAATGTGTGTTTGAGGGTGCCTCTGATGTGATTTATACAACATGCAGTTTCATTCGTCTTCCCTCTAAAATGGAGAGGGACTCATTGAGGTGTCGCCTGCGTTAAAGAACTCTCAAGTAAAAACAAATTGTTCTGTGGTGCCATGGGGAATTTGGCTACGCTGGCAGTCGTCTATTCTCTGCCCCTCCTCCTCTTCACGCACATGCATGCACACCCACATTACCCTCCTTCCCTCTCTCCATTTTCCCTCAATCCTTTCACTTGTAACTACGCCTCCTGGCTGTTCGTGTCAGTGTTCTTCCAGAAACTGCACTGTGAAACAAGGTTGGAAAAACCTACAGCGTATGGCCAACAGATAAGAAGGCCGTGTTTCTCCAGCGATGTCACTGGTTACTCGTCTTAGGAGGAGGTTTAGGGTTCAAAGATGAGTAAGAGATGAAGTTTGTTGGATTTCCCTATAACCCGCATTATAGCAAGGGGGTATTTCAAGAAGCCGGCTTAACATACTCTAAGTTAGTGATTGAGATGGAGCTTGACCAAGCCTGAGATGAGAAACTCGGGATAAGTGTTTTCAGAACCGCAAATATGGTTTGATCAATTTGGAGTTGGTTAACACTGAATTTGCCGTACTTCACGCTGATTAAGTGTGATGCCCACTAATGTGTGATCACCTTTTTATGGATGTAGTTATCTGGTTTGGTATTTTGATAGATCATATCTATATATATTTATTTCAAAAGCCTATTTGGTTGTGTATGAGGACAGCGTAACTGGAGTACCAGTTTTCGACGAAAGGTGTCAGTGTGAGACTATGGGAAACACACGGACGGAAACAAGTCATGATTTATGGAGGGAATTGCTAGCTGAGTGAATGTAGTGAATGTAGTTTTACTGTAATTTCTCTAAATATTGTGTGTGATAAGGTGGCGGAATGCGCACGAGAGTGCAGTTTGAAATGAACGACAAATACAGAGTTCATCCCGGGTGGGCACAGAACGCACTGCTATTAGAGTTCCCTAATTTACCTCTTTCTGCGGGATACCGCTGCCTGCTTCACTGGAAAATAGTTTCAGGAATGGTTTGATGAACACAACAGCAGCTTCAAGGTGTTGACTTGGATTCCAAACTCCCCATATCTCAACCTAGTGGAGCCTAATAAACCTGAGGGATTTATTGGTCAAACAAGTCAGATCCATGAAGTTTTCTGATGGTATCTGTCTTGCCTAGCTTATTATTTGTTAAGTTTAACCAAATAGCTTTGTGTCTAAAGCTAAAGCAACCAAAAACATAAAATTTTAAAATATTGACTACACAGGAAATGTGCGTTTGAAAGTGCAAATATAAGACATGACTAAATTTATTCTGCACATTGTTGAGTTGAGTTAAGATCCACATCTGCTAAACTCTAAAACTCCCAGAATGACTCCCAACAAACTGGCTGTGAGTCCAGCACTGGGACACAACACATTATTTCTCCGAGTACACTTCTAAGGCTAGGCTAACTGAATCCAACAATCTGTGCTAGCAGATTAAACCGGCAGCATAAATCAGCCTAAGTAGCAACCAAGGATCAATTCCACATTTATCCCTATCACTGTACTCAACTCAATATCAGCTTTCACTCAATAAAAGCGTTCCTGTAGTTTTTCAAAATCTGCTTCACAAACTTCAGGCCACATCCTGTGCAGGCAACTTGGATTTAACTCCCATGTGACGGTGAGTTGGGGAAAGCTGGAGGACATAGAATATATCACGATGAGAAGAGAAATTGAAAGGTTGCTTGAAGGGTTTAGTTTTGTACCTTCTGATGTAGGGGTGAGGATAAAGGCCAAATAATGGCTTGACCAGTTTGCCAGAGTGAGAGTGTGCAAGTCTGGCATTCCAAATTGAACTATTACTAGATGTATGAGCCACCTGATTTTGAATCGAATCTGTGCATCTCCGCCATCTCACGTTTGTCATCTCCTCGACTCTTGGATATTGAAACGCTCAATATTGCATATTTATTAAGGCAAACATACTAAATGGATAGCGCGTGCAATTTTGCACGTTTGATGGATGCAATCAAAATTGCACACCATTAGAAGATCCGCTTGCTTATTCAATCAGGCCCTATGAGAACAAGAAATGTAGATTGATTAAAAGATAATTGTTATAACAGCCAGTTATATATCATAATCGATTTGTAGAAAGTCTTTTGGGCATACACTCTACATGGAGATTGCGTTCTCAGTGTTTCTGCCCCAGGCACCAGAGACTGGTGGTGGTGGCTGATGACTTTGATGAGACTGACAAATCATCAAGTTGGTGAATCTGCAAATACCGTGTTGGGATGGGGAGGATCAGGGGGTGCATAACAGCAGATTGAAAGGAAGACAGGCACAAACATAATCAGAAACAAGATGATAAGCTAACCAGACACTGTCCTGTTGGATAGACAAGACCAGCTGATGTGAACAGCTGATATCAAAATAATAATAACATATAATATAATGGGACACTGATATATGCCTAATATATCAGTCTTGCTCACGCCCTCTATGAATGAGTCTTCTTCGGTTATCGGTGTGGCCAATGAAGAGATGCATTCTGGGGGTATGGACGGGATAGTATGTACAGTTTGTGTATGTTTCTGTGTTGTGTAGTAGTTAGTCGAAGTCCATAAAATCTTCTCAGAGGAGCAGTTCATACCTCGGTTATTGAAAGTGAAAAAATTGTCTGTATTGTCTTAAACAGAGATCTTTAATTCCAATTACACCTTTTATAATTGGAATAAAAGGGCAGGCAGCAGGAAATTAAGTGTTGGTTGTTCTTTCTGAATTAATTTTCCCCAGAACTTTGTATCACTATTCATGAGGGAGGTATTGAAAACTATTCACCAATATCATATTCAGCATGTTATCCAACGTGTGTTCATTGAATTCTGTGACGGATGATTTCCATCCTTTATAAACAGGTACAGTTTGTGCCAGGCACGATGAATATGACCGAGCTCTGTCTTACCCCGTGAGAAACCTGGATGGAGCACTGTAGAGAGATATCTAGGTCGGAAGGTTCAAGTTCCAACAGGACAAAGATCCTAAGCTTACAGGCGTTGTTCAGGGACAACTCTGTGAATGTCCTTGAGTAACCCAGCCAGAGCCCTGACTTTAACCCAATGGAACATCTCTGCAGAGACTGGAAAGGGCTCCATTGGCGGTCCCAATCATGCCTGACAGAGCTTGAGAGAATCTGCATGGAGGAACTGTAGAAAATCAACAAATCCAGGTGTGCCAAATTTTTCACATTACACCCAAGAAGACTGGAGGCTGTCCAACTAAAAAAAAAAAAAATGCTCCAACTAACTACTGAGTAATATGTCAGACAGAATAGTTTTCGCTTTGTATTTGATGATGGAACAAAAATCTATTGCATTGATTTTAACACAAGGCTGCAACGTAAAAATCTGAATGCACACTGTATAATCCCTTCGGTGAGTTCTTTGTCTTTTCCCATTTGGGAAGTTGTCCCTTGAAAACCTCCAGAGGTATTCTAGAGCATGGTGATTGTTATGCACAGCCCTTGACTAGCACAGTAGTCCAATAACAAAGAACCACACAGGTTCAGATCCGGCAGACCATTTCTACCAATCAAACATTCAGATTCCTCCATTGTTGCCTATCTGGATGTTCAAGACGCCCAGGAGAACTAAAGAGTCCCCGGATGGACCCCTTTTGGGAAACTATCAAGAGACTCCAAGAAAATTGGATACTCTGAACTGTTGTTCGGTGTGTAGGCACAGCAATCTGAGCCTTCCCTCATGCAACCTTCAGTCGCATTGAGGCAAACCTCTTGTTCTCTGGGGAAAAATACAACAATGAGGCGGTCAGATGGGGACCCTTGCATATTCCCACAACCGCCCGACGCCTCTCATCATGAGCTACTCCGTTAAAGAAGAGTGTCCAGTCCCTCTCTAAGAGGCCTGCTGCCCGATCACTTTGCAACCGACACCCGACAACAACCATCCTTGCTGGTGGCTCTATGAAGCTTGTTTGGGCTGAGCCTGGTCGAGCCCCAAGGTTAAAAGACTCAACCACCAGACAATCGCAGATGGGCTCCCCACCTAGGTCTGGCTCCAGAAGGTTGCCACGGTCTGCAAATGTCGGGCAAGGTTTCCGAACTCTTTGGTGCCCATTCATTGGGGTTTTGAATAGCTCTTAGTGTTACCCATCCACTGAGACCACTTGGCTGGTAGGGTCTCCCAAGGCAAATGAGCAAGCAATCGAACAAATAACTGACTGACAAACAAACTGCCACACCAACCATCCAAATAACCAACTATCTATCCAATGGACCAACCAAGTAACCAACCAACCAACCAAACGACCAACCAACAACCACCGAAACCAACCACCGAACACATCCCACAAGCTCAAGAAAAATCATTTTTAAACTAATCTTTAACCAAACCTGGAGTAGGACTCTGAATGGTCTGAAAAAAATTAAAATTTTAAGCGGGCAAACTTTATCTGCTGGTAAAATACGGTAGCCTCCCAATGGACCATAAAATAAGGGAATTCTTTTTAAAACGTGCATGTTTGTTTCTGGTGCTTTTCATCAGACTTAATCTGACCCAAAGCACTCATATTCTGTTGTTACAACTGGGTGATGAGGTCCATTGCAGGGCTCAAAGAGTGTTTAGCATCTAATCACTTGAATTACATGCAAAACATGATCACAGTCAGATGTTATTCTAACGATTAGCATCGCTTCATGTAAGTGGAAAGGAAGAGTGCCTGAATAAACAGAAAGAAAGGAGGAAAAAAGATTTATATTTGCTGGTAATTCCTTCATCAAATCCCACTAAGTAAACACATGCAGACAATAATGGCTGTCATATTACTTTGGTGATGCAAATATGGTTGCTTGCAAACTTCGGTGCAATAGTTGAAATTCAAACATGCAATTAAAAGTCAATGGGTCACAATGTTTTGATTATTTCAAATCAGACAAACTGATGATGGAAAACCTTGTTATATAAATAATTGACTGACATGGTCAGACTGACTAGCTCATAACAGATTCCATCTATGCATGTGTTTATATTGAAGTGATTAAAAATTGAATTCAGTCAAAGTGTAACACTTAGAAGACAACATTTCATCTTCTTCTTTCTTCCTTTAAATTATCTTATATTTATTTCACTATGAGTGAATCTAAATCTCGTAAAAGCACATTACCGGTTTCCGGGAGCCTCGCTGCACACTTGCTTTCAGGGAAAATGTTATTTACTAGGCAATCAAATGAGCGTGTTTTCAGCTTTGCAGAGACTTTCCAGCTGAGTTTATATTTATCTGCATTACAATTACCGTTTGTGTTTGCCATTTTCCACAACAGTGCCTCAGTTACTCAAAGCACATGGATGGTTTATAATTGTGCCTGTAGAGAACTGTCCAATTTAGAACCCAGTGTGAGCTTATATTTTTATTTCTACAATTCATACCAATGTGTGGCAACATGACATGACTTCACACTACAGTTCAAAATCAAAGAAATCACCACTTAAACTACTTCTACTTGACATCAAAAAAGACATCAAACACATCAGGTCATAGTCACTGAGACATCACAAGCCAATTACAAATACTAATATTTATCATATCCATACAGTAAGACAGTCCAGGTTCATACAGTCAAAAAATCAAACAGTCCAGGTTCATACAGTAAGACAGTCCAGGTTCATACAGTCAAAAAGTCCACGTTCATACAGTCAAAAAGTCCAGGTTCATACAGTCATACAGTCCATGTTCATACAGTCAAAAAGTCCAGGTTCATACAGTCAAAAAGTCCAGGTTCATACAGTCATACAGTCCATGTTCATACAGTGAAACAGTCCCGGTTCATAAAGAAATACAGTCCAGGTTCATACAGTGAAACAGTCCAGGTTCATACAGTCATACAGTCCATGTTCATACAGTGAAACAGTCCAGGTTCATAAAAAAATACAGTCCAGGTTCATACAGTGAAACAGTCCAGGTTCATAAAAAAATACAGTCCAGGTTCATACAGTGAAACAGACCGGGTTCCAGGTTTATACAGTCAAATAGTTCATGTTCATAGAGTCAAATAATCCTGATTTATATAAATCCAAATTTATACACTTGCTTCAATTTGACCATCACACATTTCTCCTTTCTCGATTCCCCACTTCAGTTTGTGTTATGGTGTGAAGGATCGGTTACTTGCTGCTGCCAAAAAAATTTGTATTGTGTAGCATTATCTTTGCTCAAGATGCCAAAAACATCGTTGGGCTACAGCTAATCAAAAGTCATGGACGTCTGGTCACCCTGTGCACACAGGGCTAAAGATGCTTTTTCTTTGAGATTGTTGTCTGAGCTCAAGTTGTAGGTTATCTTCTTCAATGGTTAAATAAACATACATAGTTAACAGATGGGGACCCTTGCATATTCCCACACCCGCCCGGTGTGTGTACATATACATATACATTAATTCAATGTATACGAATTGAATTAAAGTATTCAATTCGTATACTTTTTTGAAAAAAGCCATTTGGATGTTCACAATGTTATGTCTCCTGGGTTCCTGTTGGTGGGAATTACTAGAAACCAGTTTCTTCCTGCAGGTTTCTGATTAGGTAACCTGGAACACCTGCGGCGCCCAGGAGTTCCTGTTTACTTAAGGTCATGCTGCAGAGAAATGATTCTCATCATGTTTTGGTCAGCTGTTTTACACCTTACATCCTCCTCACACACGTTCTCCACTCATGCACACTTTACATCACTGATTCAACCGAATGCTCACATCCCTAATGAACTAATCTACTTTAGATAAATTGTTTTGCACTAATTTGGTTTAATTTGATTAATAAAACTCTTGTTATAGTTAAACATGGAATGTCTCCCCTTTTGTGTTGTGGTTGTCTGAGCCAGGTGATAACAATACTGTTTGATTAAGGCACAGTTTGCGATATGTATTCAATTATAAGTGCTTAAGCCATTTTGCTGATCTAGTTTAATGTGCTTGTGTTGGGTCAGTAATTTATAATTTAGGGTAGATTCAACTAATCCAAAGAAACTAATTCAAAGAAACTAATCCAAAGAATTCATGTTGAGCACAAATCATGTGAGCAGGACGTTCAAATTTTAGTTTCAATAAAGCTAGCAACATCTTTGGAAATTTTAAAAGATCATATCAGTTCATGTCAACTCGATTGAATCGCATAAAATTTGAGTTGTTGGATTTTGTGTGTGTCCTTCATAATGCAATTATGTTTATCTTGCAAACATGAAAAGCTAACATCCAATGCAAATGTCATAGCCAGCCAATTTACTTTTGAGTGTATGTGCTAAAAACTATAGAGTCATCGCAAATGAAGTAATGACTGGTAAAGTGTTTAGAAAACCTGCTGAATAATGAAGGGACTTTGGGTTTGGAATCATATTTGCCTCTCTATTAACTATGGCCCCTGCCTTTGAAAAACCCCAGATCTGCAACTATCTCGTGTTTTTTGAATATTATTCCTCTGATTCTATTGAGTGTGCATTTTACACTCAATTTGAAACCTTCTCACTATGCTCAGTTGTCTTTGCCTCTGTTCTTTGCAAACTTCATTCATTCACCACTTCAGAACAAACTTCAGCTCCTGTCATTGTGAATGAAAGACCTTAATGCTGCAGGACTCTCCCTTTCAGTCACAGGTTATAGTCACAAATTAATCTGAGATGTAATTGTAAATGTGTCATTGAATAATTATTATAATGTTGTTGTGATGTGATTGTCATGTATAAAGTGTCATGACATTTTTTTTGACAGTGTGGGACAGTGGGTTTCTTCAACACTACTACTAACAAGCAAAGGTTTTTTGATGTTTTTGATTCCTTCCCACCCAGCCACTCACAAGTCCTGTAGCAGGCCAAGAACTCATCCGAGTCAGCCCAGTCTCTATCTTGGAAGAGCCCTGCCTGGCCATTGGCAGTATATCCTGCTGCCCTAGAAACATATTTACAACCTCCTGTGTCCGGGTCTCACTTTTGGGTCCAGCCCTTTAGTCTAGAGCTCGACAGAAAGAAGACACTAGTATTAAATGGAGAGATAGATAATTTATTTATCCCATGGGAAATTCAAAGAACACATTTCATTGATTTTGTAAAGGTCATTGTATATTTCCTACACCAGGGGGAGATTAATCGGCAAAAGCTTTCGGATAATTTCTCAACCGTTGATCCGATTTTTTTTTTTTTTAGACCTGGTGCATAAACGAGGATGGCTCGACTCGAGGATATGTAACTTACTACAATTACTTTATTGGGTTTTACTTTAATAATTGATATTTTACTCACTAAGGGAAGCTTTTTACGAAAAAAACAGTTTTTCTGAACTAATTTTCTAATTGTTGGCCTGATTTTGTCCTAATTTGGTGCATATTAATCGAGTCAAGGATATTTATCTAGTAAATATCTTATCTACTCTTGTGGTTCATATTCTACTCAATAGGAGGAGCGTTTTTTTTTTTTTTTTTTAAATGCAAAACACTGTTTCTCGGACAGAACTAAAAAACTATTTGAGGGATTATTTTCAAACTTTATACCCTGATAAAATGTAGCATAAAGAAGAACTCAATTGATTTTGAGAAGGATCTGTTGTTTATTTTCAGCACTAGGAGGAGCTTTATCTCAAAATGTTTTCAGCCATAATTGCTTAACTGCCGGACCAATCTAGTTCAAAGTTTGTGCATATAAATCAACTTGGGGAGAACTACCTTGTATACATCATATTTTACTTTAATGCTACACATATTTTATAAACTATGGGGAACTTCTTCTTTATTTATTTTTTCAAAACCACTGTTTCCCAGGCATGATTCAAACTACTTTAGGAATCATTTTGAAACTTTATATTCTATAGACCTTATTGTCTTTGTGTTATCACAACAGATCTGCATCAGTGGATGCAGAAACGGTGACAAATTATTCCATAATATCCCAGACTATTTATCCCCCTAGTTGAATGAAATACTGAATAAATCTCAATCCTTTATATTTTTTGAGTTTGCGTTACCAGGGAAAGTGACGCAACTGCAACTGAAAGCTTCTGATAACTGGAGATCAGTCTCTGACGTCATTGTGGTAGAACGTTGGTATACTCTTCTTGGCAGAACTGCTTTAGTGCAGCTGCATTGTAGGCTCCCACCACAAAATCTCAATTGGGTTCAGGTTCAAACTTAGTCAAAAGGCCACTTCCAAACATTAATTTTATTCCATTCAGAGGTTGACCTCCTCTACTGCTTGGGATCACTGTCTTGCTGACCCATTTGCACTTCAGCATCAACTGACAGACTGATGACCTGACATTCTTCTTCTGGTTTTTCTGGTAGAAAGTAAAAATCCATGTTTCCCTCAATTACAGCAAGTTGTCCCGGTTCTGAAGCAGCAAAGTATCGCCGCAAGATCCCACTGCATCCTCCATATTTGACTTTCGGTATATTGCTCTTTTTGTGGACCACTGCTTTTGATTTACCAGACATAACTGGACCTCTGTCTTACAAAGAGTTAAACCAAAGCACACATTCAATGTTATAACAAACTTGAGGTTTTAATTGGGATTTTACTTCAGAAACAAGACTTGCTTCTCCTTCTGTGTTAACCAAAAATTGGTGGAATTGTCCCTTTTCCCTGGTATTGACTATGGTGATGTGTTGTGTATAAAGGCCTTATAACATTGTCAACAAATGAAATGCTGGATAGGCTTGATCATGGGGCGCAGACAGTGGTCCTCTTACTCATCACTGTTTTCTCTATTCTAACGTGAACTGGTCACCATTATGTGCTCGTTGCCTGTTCTACTAGTCTTTATTCATATGCAAAACCATTCTGGGAAAAATTCCTTCTTACTTATCTATCTTTTAAGATGGAGTTGGTAAATCACAAATATTAATTCTGCAGATACCTTGCAATTTGTAGTTCCCAAAGTAATTTATTCGTTCCTTGGTTTTCAGCTTCTAATTCATGGAATACATTATAAACCTAACACAATCTTTAAACCCCTGGGACCTTAAATTAATTTAAAGGTTTGATGAAATCTACAAAGCGAGTGCTTTACATTGATGTTCTAAATCTTTACTTCCAGGTGATTTTTCGTTTTTTTTGTCAGTTTGTACGTTGCTGCGACTGTTCTCCGGGTCTTCCTTGTAAAAGTGACTCCTGATCTCAATGGAATTAACCACATTAAAGAACTAAAGCTGTCTTTTATGTTTTTTGAATTCCTGGAAGAGCATTCCTCCTGATCTTGGAGAGATTTGGAAGGGGGTCCACTATTGATTCAGTTCATTATTGTCACAAGTCTCCATTTATAGATACTGTGTCTAATTGTGGATCTGTGGAGTCCCAGAACCTCAGAAATGTGAATAAGCTCTTCCTAGACTGACCTCAGTTTCTTTCTTCTTCCTCGCTTCTGGAATTTCTTTGGAATTTGGCATAGTGTGCTTCAGGTGAGACTTGTGATCCACACTTCCCACCTCTGAAGATTTTCTACTTAAGTGATGATGTGATTGAGCAGTGCTGGTAGTGATCAAGTGGACTGGGTCTACTACAGTTGGAACCAATTATTAAGGAATTTGGTAGTTGCTTTGGATTCTTCTTAATAGAGACAGGTATTATTTTAAACTTGCACCCATTTGTGTTTCATAAGTTCCTCTGGTTTTACGTTGAATGTGTGAAGATTCGACACAGTTTCATAAAAGGCGCACACAAAATAAGCAGAAACAGAAATATTCAGACAGCAGACTGTTGACAAATAAAAATGTAATTTAGGCGTCCCAGCAAAACCCGGATGAGTTAGAGAAAGGCTGAAACCAACAAATGCATAGCAAAAAATATATTCTCCCTGTAGGTCATTTGAGATGGAAGGTCATTCTGATACAAACGCCTAACGTGTCTGTGTTGTGATTCGATTCATAACAGTTGAAAAATGTGAAGGTGTGTGTCACGGCGAAACAGAATAGAACCCACAGGTGTGGATTAGGAGGCTTGCAAATGCTGGTGCCCTTTTGTTTTGTTGCCCTTTTCAGGCTGAAAGACACAGACAGAACCTCTGAACATGCTGCTGTAACGAATCATCAGCAGCTCTGCTACAAAGACTCCAAATGTCATTTACTCTGCCACATTTTAGAGTGTATTCACACCCGTCACCCTCGGCTCTACCCTTCATCAATAAATCTGTCATTACTGCTGTCAGCCCAATTGAAAAAACTAAATATGCAGCTGATCTACTGAGATCTAACCCAATCTTGTTGATTCATTGGAAAATACACACTGATTGAACCTTGCAAACAGGGGTTTGATTAGGAAATGTTAATTGGGCATGTTTCGTGTCTAAGTACAGACAAGGATTCGGCAGCGGGGTCGGGGTGAGGAAGACATCAATGATCCAGTCCTTAAAGGAGCTAAATGATTTAAATATCTTCGTCTGAATTGTGACTTTAGTTCCAGCTGTCAGTGTTGCAGACTGGGTGTCTATCTTTTTTTCTTTTTTTCTTTGGTTTATTTGGAAGGGACATTGTACATTAATAAACATTCTGTAAATGTACCACAGTTAGCCAAAAGGCAATTTTTCATCCGCACTCCCAATTTCAGCGAACTGTCTAAAGTCAACAGTCATCAAAAATAGTTTTGAATGAGGCGACTTGAAAACCAGAAGGTTGCTATTTGGTATGTTAAAAACGCATGAAGTAATAGACATAAATATATGATATCTCATCAAATTCCAGAACAGTTGAAGTAAATCATTTTGACATCAGACTTTTTCATCTAATGTCTAGTAATGTGTCAATAATTCCATGTGCAAACCAGATTTATCCTCACAGGACATTTCGGACAATGTGTTGCACAGGTTCCGGGTTTAAATCCACTTCTCCTAGCCATTCTATCTGGAGTTTCCATGATCTCCCCATGTTTGCAGGGGTTCTCTCCTGGTACTGCTTTCCTTTCACATTCCAAAAATATGCAGTATCTCATTTAATTTTTTTCATCCCATTTTTTTAGCTAATTTCTCTGTATTTTCCCATACCAAATGCAACGAAATAGAAGCACATATTAAATTATACATTTTCAGGGTATAGGTGAATTGAAGATTCTTAAGTTACCCGTAGGTGTGAATGTGAGTGTGAATGGCTGTTTGACTTGAAGTGTTGGTCTGTGATAACGTAACAAATTGACCTATGTACCCTGCCTCTCACTTATTGTCAGCGGGTGGGATTGGCTTTAGTCCCACATGACCCCGACTAGGGCTCTGGTTATGGAAAATTACTGGATAGATGTTTCTGAACAAAATTCCTCCACTGAAACCCCTTGACAGTGTAATTTGGATCGCACAGACAACAGAGAATAAAATCAGGCTTTCACTCAGGTATCCAAATTTCATAATTGTTGTTTTTTTTTCTCCATTTTCTTAATTTCATGCTAATATGTTCCATTGTTTGTCTCAACTGGATTATTCATGTTGTTTTACAGCTTTATAGAGGAACCAAGAAAGACAATGATTGTAGGTGGAATGTGTGTGTTCTGTGAAAGAGTGTACATGTATGTGTGGGCATATCAATGATAAATGGACTGTACACAAACATTCATACAGTGACCAAGGAATTTTCTCAAGGAAATTTCGACATGTGGCCTGCAGGGACCGGGGATAGAACCACGACTTTCTGGTAAGTGGAACACCACCGATCCAAATGTATACACACACACACACACGCACACACATGCACACATACCCATGGACTTCTTGACACCCTTTAATAAAACTGAGTAAGATGAGATGCAAAAACATCTTTATTATCTACCCATGACCTTTAATTCAAATTATTCATAAAAGTCTAACCTCGAACTAAAACAACAAAATTTAAATCAACACATCACATTCATAACATAAAACAAATATTTTTCTCTCAAACGTGTGCCACAATTATTGGCACACTACATATCAACAACTCACTTCAGATTCTGAGATTGAGAACCAGTGGACTCTCCTCTGCAGCACATCCCACAGATGTTCTGTTTGGTTAAGGTCAGGTGACTGGGATGGGGATGGTGAAACCTTTATTTTGTGATCTCTGAACCTTTCTTGGGTTGATATTGAGTTTGCCTCAGATCATTGTTCTGATGGAAGGTCCAACAACGGCACATCCAAGTTTCCTGAGGGAGGATTTTTGGATTTCATCCAATATCTGCTGGTATTTGATTCCATGGAACCATTTCCTCTAACAAGATGTCCAGGGCGCTTGGAAGAAAATAGCCCCAAAGCATAAAAAAAATCCACCACCAGACTTCACAGTGGTTATGAGGAGCTTTTCTGAATGGCTTCCTTTCTTTCTACGCAACATGCATCTATGATCTTTGTTGCCAAAAAGCTGTTGTTCCATTGAAAGTCCCAGTGATGTAAAGGAAACGTCAGGCACGGTGTGGATGATAGCTGAGGCTTTTTTCTTGCTACTCTACCAAACAGCTTGTGTTAATGTCGGAGCCATCTGATTGTGATTAGGGAGACTTTCTGACTCCAAGATTCATTTGAGCTCTGAAATTCTCAAGCTGTATTCCTCGGAGAGTTGTTTGCCAGTTGAACCATCCTCCTCACGTAGCATTGTATCAGTTTGCAGACACGTCCTCTTCCAGGTCTCTTTACGATCCTAACTGATCTCGCTATTGAAACTGACACTTTTAACTGTTGAAAGCTTTTCTTGTATTCATTGCAAGATTTGTGCAGCTGTGCAATTTTTCTTCACACATCATTACTGTGTTCCCTGGCCTTTCCCATTATGGACAACATAAAAGAGATTAGGCTTGTGTCTCCTCATATTTATACCCCATTAAAACAGGAAGTCTTTGACCAACATTGCAGAGTTCCTACTAAAACAGTTGAATCTAATAATATGAAATAGGTTCCTTTTAATGACATATTTAATGTTTTTGTTAAGAATTTAATGTTACATTTTTGTAAATAATTTGAATAAATTAATATATGGGTATATACGATTTGCATCTCATTTTACTATTTTTTTAGGGCATTGTTAGAGCAGCTATCCGATTATGCAGATCTAAATTATCCTGTGTAGCAGTTTTAACTCCACCCTTTGACTGTCTTTATGTCTTTTTCATACATGGACACACCAGAGCCTATTTTTTTAAAGATTAGAAATCCTGAAGAAAATTTTATATTTTTCCATAAAAAGTGTAAAATAATCTTAATATATAACATTTTCAGGTGGGGTTCATTTAACGATCTAAAAGGTGATTAAAAAAGTTTTCTATGCAATCCTGAACCAAATCTAATACTATATCAAAATCAATGTTATTGCTTATCATTAACATTTGCCACAATGAGTTAATAACAAAAAATAAATCATTATTTGAAAAGCTGGGGCTTCATGTAAACAAAGTGGTACTAAGGGGAATAAAAAACTAAAGCAAAATTCATATTTGATTGTAATGATCAGGACTGATGTTACTTAAAAGCATTAAGACAGTGAAAGTGAAAAATAATGTATATAATATTGCATGTCAGTTCCAGAAAGGGGATATTTTACTTCACAGAGCATGAGAGTGTAGCCCTTTGCAGTAAAGTGAAAGCGTGAGTGACGTTTACCACCACCGCTGCTCTGACGGGCTGGATTAAATATGGCGCTTGGTTTTACCCCAATCAAAACTGGAGAATTGCATATTGTCCCATCAGCTGCGATTAATCGTTTACATTAAATGGAAATGAAAGTCAACCTCTGGACGTGACACACGCTGGTCCACTGTGGAAAGAATGATAGCATTGTATGAATAAATTGGTATTCAGGGGTTTACGTTTATGACAAAGGCTTATTAATTCAGGCTGAGGCCTGAATGTCCATTTTCAAAACATGTGATTACAATTTTCAAGCTAATATTTAATTAAATCATCAACTATACTATCAAATATGGAAACGATGTTTGTAGTTTCAAGACGGGCATGTGGCTTTTAATTTAACTAATTAGTTGTATTACATGAACGGGACATAAAAAGTTGATATACTAGTGAGGAAAAGCAAGTTGAAGCAACTATTTTTTAATGCCTATTAACTTAGAAACTTTTGTTCATAATTGTAATAATTAAGATTATTAGAATTAAAGATTCCTTTTAAATAAAATTGAAAATTTCTTAAACAAGCCAATGTAGATATGTTTGCAACTTGAAAAGTTGTGTGTAAACAGACAATTATTCAGGGAATAATTATTTGTCGGATTTGTCGAAACTAAAAGAGAAATGCAAACCGTTAATTTTCTTTGTTTGGGTTAAATATTTATTTTACAACAATAAATAAAATGTTTCCTCCATATTCTACATGCCAAATTGATTATTTATTTGGAATAAACTAATTGTGGGATATGTCAGTTATTAGCAATGAAGGATTTTGTTACATTACATTACAAAATAGTATATATTAATATGTTTTACAAGTTTAGTGACTTAATAATATGACAATCATGGTCATATTGATCAATTTTTTTTTTATTTTCAGGATTTTGAAGAGGCTTCTAGAACAACGGTGGCACAAGTGTTTGAGAAAGTGAGGTGAGTGGGATCTTGCCCATGAGGTGGAGTCATTATTTAGTCTCATACAAAATGTGTAATGATGGAAAATGTCCTGTGTTGTGGTTGAAAATGTGTCACCAGCCATAATTAGGAGTGAGGTATATCCCTGCCGCACCTCAGACATGGGACCGATAATAGGCTTCTGAATTCTAAAATAATAACAAATTGTATGAGTTATGATGGAGTTGACTGTCTGTGTTGCTGGGAGAGTGATGACTGGTTAAATGCTTATCATGGTTGTAGACTCCTGTGTGAGAGGGGTTTCAGTGCCTCATGGAGGATCTAAACCCCATGAGGCACATGAGGGGTAGGTTAACTCCAGACAGCTCTGATGAAAGAATGGGCCAACCTCCGACTGGTTAGCCGTGGTGTGCCTTTAGTACAGCCGACTGCTTTGTGTTAATATAATGGACAGTCTGAAGGGTCTGAGTTGCTGAATGTGAGGTAGTAACAGATGTGAGTTTGACATCTGTTTAAATGTTAGGCAAAAAGGCAGAGCGTGGAATGCTGCATTCACAGTGAACGCGACACAAAGGTGTCCTTGGATCATTTGCGTCACTTGCCAGAGTAAGACACACCCGTGAATATAACAAATTGATATGTACAACCTTTCTTTCCACTATTTAGGTCCCCGGACATGTGGACTAGCATGTTTGCAGGCAGGTCGGAGTTGGTGGAGAAAAGTGTCAGGAGTTATCTGCGACAGAAGAGTTTCAGCTAGAGTGAAGAAAAACGGCTTACAAGATTGCATTGAGAGCAGCGCTGCTCTCTGGTTCAGAGACAGCGGCTCTGACCAAAAGACAAGGAGGCAGAGCTGAAGATGTTAAGATTTTCTTTGGGAGTGACAAGGATGGACAGGAATAGAAACAAGCATATCAGAGAGAAAGCCCAGGTTAGATGTTTTTGAGACAAAGTAGGAGAGGCCAGATTGAGAAGGTTTGGAGATAAGAATAGGAGGAACGGTGGTTACACTGGTAGAAGGATGATGGAGATGGAGCTGGAAGGCAGGAGGAAAAAAGGGGAAGACCAAAGAAGAGGTTTCTGGATGTTGTGAAACAGGACATGTATTTGGTTGGTGTGACAAAGGATGATGCAGAGGACAGGGCAAGTTTGAAGAAGATTATCTGCTGTGGCAAACACTAAAGAAGTAGATGATGTCCCGGAAAAGTTAAGGATATTATGGAATCACTGTCTACGCCGCCATTCCCCACGTCCTTCGTTTTAACCCCATAACTCTAAAACCATTTCAGGGAGCATTTTTAAACTCTGTACACACATACCCTGACACTATGGGGAGCTTTATCCCAAATGGGATCTTGCTATAATATTTCCACCGTTCCTCCAATTTAGTCCAAATTTGGTGCATATGAATCGACCCGAGGAGATCCATCATTTATACATCGCATTTTACTTTAATAGTGCAAATTTTTCTCTCTAAGGGGCGAGAAAAGAACACATTTAACTTGAGGAGTTCAATCAGGGGGATTACTTGCACAATGCAGGGTAATGGGGGCTTTTTAGGGATATACCCTTGCTGTCGGGGACGACAGCGTAGGCCTGATTCGCTTCTGAGAGCATGTGACCTTTCAAGATCGATAGTGTTTTGTGTCTCAGTGTATCACAAATTCTTAGATGAAAATGATGCAAGTAACAGATACTTGCGTAATCCAGAACCATATCTTTAAATAGTTGCTAATAAACTATAGCAGTTAATTCTAAGGTACTGCCACTAAGGTTAACGCAGGTTAGTTTTCTTTTTTGGTAGATTATACACTGAATACATAGTTATGAATATTTTATTCCATATATTCAAAAGGAAAGCCCTAAATTGAACGCACTGCACCTTTAAAAAAGAAGAGTTGAATCAATGCAGCAAAGTTTGACTCTTTAAACTTCCGTTATTTAACCTGACATGAAAAATATGGCCATCAATATCTGATGTATTGGACTGGACTTCTCAAAGCAATAAGCTTCAAGTCCATAAGATATTATTGTTGATCTTATTGACTTGGAACAAGGAACATATTTAATTTTGGGCAAGATAATATGAATTTCGAAGAGACTGTTATTTTACATTAATGTTTACATTTTTGTTACTGCACAAGAGTAGCACAAGTAGCTAGAGGAGAGAGAGGGTGAGAAACATAACGCGCAAGAGAAATACTGTCCACCAAGCTGGTCCCAGGGCTAGTTCTGAACCAGAGCCAGATTTAGCAACAGTTCTATGCTTTTCGACAGCTCACAAAAACCTGGTGCCAGACAAGCACCAATTCTTTGCTGGTCTAGAGCCAAGAACCCATTACACTGGCACTAGCACCAGCACCGAACTAGCACAAGGTTATTTTTGGTGGAAAAGGGCTAAGAGAGAGGACGCTCACTAGAGAGAGCCAGAGAGACATTGGGAGCGCTGGAGGGAGGTAGAAACCGATGCCTGATGGAGGCACAGAGAGAGCGCCAGAGGGAGAGACTGAGAGAGAGAACCCAGACTTGAGAGAGGGGAATCTGTTATTTCATTCATTTTCCGTAACAGCACATACTGGAGATTCAGTTCAGCTGATTTCTCAGCGACGGTCTTTAATGTTATTCTTTGATGTCCGTTATCAGATTTTACTGCTCTCAGCATTCATTTCTGATGAACAAGAGAGAAAAACCAACCAATTAGTCGCCACAGAAGTTTGAATCATGTTTAATCAATTTATATTTTGGACAATTTGCTTATTATTGGGTCTTTTATTTGATTTTCCAACTTAATTACTCAGTGAACAAGTCATAAACAATAAAAATAAGAATAATTTCATTATTATTGATATTATTATTGATATTATTGTTGTAATTGTTGTTAATAATGATGATTCATTAATTTAATGAGTGTAAGGGTAATAACACTGTTTTTTGTTATATCTTAAAAACAATTTTATCATACGTAATAGATTTATTATTGTTAAAAGTAAGCAACACAAACTCAGCTGGATTATATTCTGTTAATTGATTCTTGTTTGCGACCATAAATATTAAGTTGATCGAGGTAACTTACATTGAAGCTAGTTATTTTTGTTGAAAGAATGGCTGCTATTATCCATGTGATATATTTTCTTATAATGTTTTTATATCATATTTATTTTCATTATTTAATCATTGTTTATGTTTGAAATATTATATCATTTTGCGTTCCACAAATGTACGTGCACGTACACATATGTATAACCATTGGGATTGAGGGGGAACCAAAAAACTAATTCCACTCAGGGTACCAGTTTGATTAGGTGATTAGAAACCCTGATTTAAAAAGTGACACAGTGTACTGTGCAGTGGAGTGCATCTGCATCTGTGTGTGTGTGTTTCTTCCTCTCGCTGGCTTTGTTCCTTTTTCATCCTGCAGTGCCAGAGAGGCTTGTCCGCCTGCAGGAACGCACATTAGTGGAGGGTTCGCTGTGCCTGCAGGAGCGCGGACATGTGATGAGCCTGTCGGTGTCAAAGAAAAGCTGAAGGAACTACAAACAGCTTCTCCAAACAACAAACCCTTCCGTGGCTCTTAGGCTGGAGGACGGATGCACAGATACCGGCTGGAAAAGATTCTGAACCAACTGTTCCACTATATACCTTTATTATATTTTTTTCTGGTCAACATCCTTCAATCAGCACCTGGATTCTGCTTCTTCTACATCCTAAGAGAAGATCTGTGCAAATAATAATTGATGGTTTTTCTTATAATTGAGGGTAAGATCTTATGTTTCCTCGTCCTCCTCTCCAACCCCCTTAGAATTAATGACCTTTTCCTTTAGAATTAAAATATGCATTTGTGCAGATGATCAAGTTGCCATATTACTGCCCTCTTTTTCATTATTTAAAAAATGAATATTTGATTTTAGTGTGGGGAAATTACTTTATGTTCATTAATAGATAAAATATGTAAAATTAAAAATAGATGTCCAGAGTGACTGATGTCTGCACTCCAATGAATAATTTATAACAAAGTTATACTGCAAACATGTGCAAATATTGATGCAAATAATTTATTCATAACTAATTTTATGTGAGTGATCCAAATGCCCATAAGGCTATGTTCAAACCTTTTCAGTATGTGTGTTATTGGTTGTTCAGCCTCTGATATGTGTGATGTCTCTCTTAACAGATATGACTACTTCCCTGTGAGGAATTAATGGTGTGAGGTGATGGGATGGGAGGCTCTAGGTTTCTCTACGTGAAGGTGAAGTTTATTCACAGCTCGCGGGCACTCCCTAAATGAGTGACTGTACGTATGTTAAATAAGGACTTCATGAGGACCAAGGCTGAGCAGCATCATGACTTCAGGTGACTCCCAAGATGTGCCATAGGATGGGGATCCATGATTTGCATCTGCCCACAAAGGTTTTTATCCACATGGAGCTGCAGAAAACAAGACTAGATCACGGAACATGACATGATGATTTTGGTAAGGATTTCCTAACTTTTTCCAAAACTCAGATTTTTTTGGATAGATTTTACTGAGGAAGAAAGGAAGCAGATCCAGTGAGATCCCCCCACCCGTTCTCCTGCTGCTTTAACTGCTGTTTTGTTTTTTGCTGGGAAAGCAGCATGGATCTGTCCCAGGATCATGTGTCGGACTGGAACTCGGCGCGGCCCAGCTTCTCTCCAATGCTGCAGTTTGACAGCTCTCAGGAAAGACACAACCACACCTTCACCCTCCACACCTCAATAATGCTGCTCGCCACTTCCAGCTCACACACTGTCTCACTCCAGAAATCCCTGCCCTCCCTGATGCCCTCTTCTCTTATGTCCCCTCTTTTAATCTCGACTACAACAACTTTATCCCTTCTGCAAACATCCACTGATGTCTTCCATTCATCCTCCTCATCCCCCCTTCATTTGCCCCCATCCACCATTTCTTCTAAAGACCTGGAGAGCATGCTGCTCTGGACTGTCCACGAACCCAACACAATCGCTCTCACCATCATGTACTGTGTGTCCTTCGTTCTCGGATTTGTTGGGAATTTAATGTCCCTGCGCGCCCTCACCAATAGGCGGAGCAGACGGCTAGCTGGTGTTAGCGCCACGCGCAATCTCCTGGTGAACCTGGCAGTGTGTGACCTGGCTGTGGTATGTGTGTGCATGCCCATCACTTTGGGAAGTCAAATCTACACCGCCTGGGTCTATGGTGACCTCCTGTGTCGAGCAGTGCCCTTCACTCAAGCTGTTTCAGTCTCAGCCAGTGTGTTAACGCTGACAGTGATCAGTGTGAACCGCTACTACAGTGTTCGATCACCACTGCGGGCTCGCTCCATGTTTACCCGCCGTCGAATCTTGGTGACCGTCGCTGTGGTGTGGATAGTGTCTTCGATCATGTGTGCTCCTATTGCAGTGATGAACCGGCGGTGGGAGATCAGCTTTGGTACATTTGCCATCTTGGTGTGCCAGGAGAAGTGGCCTCAGCATCGCCTTAAACAGGGGTATGTATTCTAACAGTCTATGAATTTTTTTACAGTGTTGCTGGTACAGAAGATGATTATTTTTGGTCTTACCTTTCCATAGACAAATAAGCTAGGAACATTAGCTCTAGGTTCTAAATGAAAACGTGATTCAAGATGTCTAATGTTTAAATTAAATATTATATTATTTAAGAGTCACATGTTCAAACGGAAATTCATAAATTCTTCATTGCCCTTCAGTTCAACGTGTCCGTGACGACACGGTCAACAGAAGATGCCCTTGATCTTGTATTCTGTGCGTCTGAGTGACAATTTTGATCTTATCCTGTTCATAAATATCTAGCATCATCTTCATACTGAAGTGGGGGTGCAAGAGAGATTCCTTATTGTGGTTCAAGCACAGTAAGAGTATAGCTCTTGTTTTAAGTTCCGAAAGCAGGACCCAAAATCCAAAAGTTGTCTTCAAATTTGTGGCCATATTCAAAGCACCGCAATGTCCTGTGGCTTCTTTGCCCCACAAGACCGACATACTCTAAGGGTTTTGTCAATCATTCAATCACTGTAATATAAGTACCTTGGCACGGTGATGGACGATAAGCTGACCTTTGAGCTTCGGGTGGATTCTGTATGTAAAAAGGCCAACCAGAGGATACATTGTTATCTAAAGCCTTGCAGTTTTATGTGGATAGCCTTTAGTAAGATCGCCAAGGTTCTTAGCCCAGTCTGGGACTCTAACTTGAACCCGCTCTTCATCGAACAACTCCCTGCCTCAAGCTTTTAAGGATCTTGCCCAGAGTCTCAAGAAGCGGAGACGGTTTAAGCTGGTGATGAGGAGACTTGTCTGGCTCGTCTCACTGCCTACTTCCAGATGCTACCCTGATTCCCCTGTGACCGCAGCTATTTCACTCGCAATCTAGTTATTCAGACATTAATTACAGTATTGAGAGTTAATGGGAGCATTGCTTTAAACAATTTTTCTGCACTTGGTGAAGGTTATAGTTATGAAGATGATTGATTCTTGTTTAATTAAATTAGTTTTGTCTGTCACCTCTAACAGCTGAATTTAAATGATTACCTTAAAAAACCGAAACAGGCTGCAGTGAATAGTCAAAGTGTGCAGAAGAATTACAGGCACAACCTCCAATCACTCGAATCCTTGACATTCAGATGAGGATCTTGAAGAAGGCAGTCCTGGCTCTCCTGTCCAAAGAGTTTCATTTGCTGCTGTCTGTCTGCCTAAATCTAGGAGAAGAGAAGAGAAGAGATAAAGTAAAAGCTAAAGTAAAACTGTAGTTGATATTTGCAATTGATCTCTCTTTCACATGCATTCTGAACTTGGGGCTGGTGTGTGCGGATTAAGTATGGGTCATAACACTACATAACAGGCATATTCAGTGTTTGCTATCAAAACATCACCTCTGTGACCAGACAATTATTTCTTCCCTTCTGTGTACCATATTAGCAAAAAGTGCTGAGTTTGGGTTCAAACCAGGGTGATCTTTGGCCCCACAAGGCAAACTGGTGGTTTTCAACCAGCTTTGCTTCATAACATTTTGGGAAGAATATGCAAATGAATAAAGTTAATCTCTGTCACGCTATTTTACAAATACAGATTTCACTTCCACAGTTTTGTAAGCCTTCCTCCAGGGACACAAACAAAACAGAACTTGGCTTGAATTAGACGGCGGTCCCTTTCTGGTGCTTTCATATTGAGTGAACCAATTTCTCGCCTCAAATGTTTTCAGAAATGTATTTCAGTTTACTTTTCACAGAAAAAGTTAGCAAACAGGAAGCA
The DNA here is from genome assembly GCA_037951165.1 of Lophius americanus. Taxonomy (NCBI): domain Eukaryota; kingdom Metazoa; phylum Chordata; class Actinopteri; order Lophiiformes; family Lophiidae; genus Lophius; species Lophius americanus. The sequence goes on along the minus strand of JBBDHG010000091.1, from coordinate 105,315 downwards.
CCGCCATATTGTTTCCTGTATTGTGCAATCAGAGACTGAAGAAACTGAACTACAAAACTAGGAAGTATTGGTCTGGGGGGTCATTATCTTTTTCGTACTTTCCAAAACATAAAGTCTTAGCTGCAATAAAATATTTTTGTACAGCATAGACGTTTCAGTTTTATGACATAACCCCTTTCCATCATGAAATACTTATTCACCCAATTTTCACATATTTAAAATAGTCTATGTGACCTCCTTTTGATAGCCTAACTAATATGGGGGTAATGTGATACTTTTTCTACTTCGATTCAGTGGAACGGTTTGAAGTAGCCTCGTCTCTGCTCTCCAACCCATTTTCAGATCTCTTTACCATTTCCAAACCATGACACCACTGCGAGGCCCGGACACGTGAGACAGTGGTTCGACTGGATGGACAATGGATAGCTCATAGCTATCAATTGTCAGTAGTTTAGTTGGTGTCCAGCTCTATGGGCGGTAATTGGCTTTTAATGGCCAATATAGTATGTGGAGTCGAAGGAAGCTGTCAGTGTCTTTCACTGAGTTCTCTGATTTGCTGCTCAGGTCAGAGAATCAGTGATTTCATTCATATAAACAGTTTCTGCTCACCTGCTTTTCCCCATAAGAAAAAAGATCAAACCACTGGGAAACTAATGTTAAACATAATTGTGGTCGTTGCCTCTCTTTTCCAGACATATAAATCACAATAATATACTGAGACTTGTATTCTGTGCATCTGAGTCTGCACACAGACCAATCAATAAACCGATTATTCTTTAAATTAAATTATTAATGCCATTTTTTCCTGTATCATCTTTTTTCTTCCATTGTATCTTATCTCACAGCTGTTACAGCATATATGCAAATTTTTCAGCAAAATGTTTAGCTAATTAGGAATGGTAAGCTATCTGTTGTAGTGACAAAATGCTTTTACAAAAATCTCAAAAGACAACAGCAACTGTTTCATGGAGGATCTGCTACAATGGGGAAAGGCCAATGATCTCTAACTAATCAATGCTCTGTAAACACGGCAACTAGAATTTTCAATGCATAAAATACAACACTAATACTATCGCTTATACTTATACAAATTCTACTATTGATGCAATGCACTAGTCACGGTTCATAGGACGCCCTGGATAACTCACTGTATTTTGATGGTTTTTATATGGGACATGTGACATTATGTCCCATATAAAAACCATCAAGTTACATGCCAAAGACATCAGATCACATTTCAAAGACAACATGCCCCCAAAGCTAAATTTCACAAAGAAATCAACTCACAGGGCAAATATATCAAGTTACATGCCTCAAAGAATATCACAACTTCTACTACTAGACAGGAAGTTGCCATAGCCTCATTGTACATGATCCAAACTTATTTTGAATTTAATTCAATTCCACAACTTTAACTAATATTTCTTCTACTAGGTGCCATAAGGACTCACAAAGCTAAAAAGTCCAGGTTCATACAGTAAAACAGTCCAGTGGTGCAATCACACATTTTATTGAGACATTTTCTAGTTATATCCTATAGTGATAAAAATATTGGCTTTCCTTATGTGATGTTTACGTAAGTCTTAATCTGTGTAGATAGTCTGTAGAGACTGAAGGCAATTTACAAAAACAGCAGACCTAGGCTGTATTGTATAGTGTACAGATACAATGAGCAAGCATCAGTGGCGAGAGAAAAAACCCTGCCTTTTAACAGGTAGAAAGGGGAACAGAAATGTACAGCAACACTTAGTAGTAATTATAACAACTTAAACAATAATGATAATAATATGATTTAGTCAATATTCAAAACAAGACATTATCTTGTCTTCTACTACTGCTTATTCGTATCTGGTCATATCCACATTTGTATCTCGTAGATGAAAACGGCAGCAAATTAAACAATAGTCTGAAAGACTTTGACAAGGGCCACCTTGTGATGGATAGAAGACGGCTGCTCTTGTTTGCTGGCCCTAGTCTGCAGGATACCTTCTTACATTGATGACTGGGCCCGTGCTGTATAATTCTACATAGGTGCTACCTAAGCACAAAAACCCCCTAAAAAACCTCATGTACCCACTGAAAGGCCACCTTTAGTCACTCTAGATTATTAAGTGAGGCACATCTTCTTATCATGGTTAAATTATGTACAAGGTTTGGTCATGCTATTATGCATAGTTTGCGAGATGAGCTCAAGAAAAGATGACCATCCTTCAGATGAACCTCAACTTTACCTCCTTCTGTTTTCCTCCGGACCATTTTTTGGCATGTATCTAGTCTCACAGCTTTCACAACTATGCAAATAAGACATCAAAATGTACAATTTGATGTTGACTATGCTGTTCGTTTTTATTAACAAATCACAAAAAGTTTTTTGTAAAAATGGCAACAAAAAAAAAAATTAAAAGATTTCTCATAATAAAGAATTGGAGTTCGGTCAATCTTTAATCTTAGAAATGTGGAAATTCAAATAAATGCGAGAGACATCAAAACCACCAAGTAAACAGCGTTAAAGAAATCTCTGCTTCTACTATTAGACAGGAAGTTGCTATAGTAGCAAAAACCCAGTAGACTTACAGGCTGTTATGTAAGACTTCCAGTTTATTGGTGTCCGAGCATGTAGTGAAAAGGTTCTTGGCTGTCAGGCTATATACATAGAAGGAGAGTGTGAGGTTATGACTAGGCTGGATGCGCTGTCACTCCTCTAGCTTGCTGTCCAGTTCCGCCCACTGATCATCGACACTCAACCCACCGTTCATTTATATGTCATTTAAGCACATCACAGACAGCAAGTGTACAGTACATCCCCGAAAAGTCCTGAATACTCTGAATACTGTGTTGACAAAACATCCCCCCAATTAACTCAAATCAAATGTAAGATTATGTCCACAGTATGTTTTTGAAAGAACGCTCCCCCTAATGAGTGAAATATGAACGATTATAGGGAATTATGAAATATAAGACACAGAACTCCTGAAGTCGATTCAAATGAACCACATCAGCCCAATGGTCAGGAAGTTAGATCCAAGAAACTGTGGTTTTTGTGAAAAGCTACAGCGAGTTGATTCACATGCACCAAATTTTGACTAAATGGAACCGACAGTTCAAAAAATTTTCCTAAAAGGATTCCAGTTCTTCCTATATATATATATAGGAACTGTGGGTTCCTATAAAATATATATATATATTAAATATATATATATATATATATATATTAAATATATATATATATATATATATATTAAATATATATATATATATATATATATATATATATATATATATATATATATATATATATATATATATTTAATATATATATATATATATATATATATATATATATATATTTAATATATATATATATATATATATATATATATATATATATATATATATATATATATATATTAAATATATATGCAGAATGAAGCCAGTATATGTAATTATAGTGAGATATGACCCAGACAAGAAATTAATGCAAGCAGACAAATGAGCTGCCTGGAGAATACATTACACTATAATTTTATGTCAAGGGAACAAAAATATGGAAAAAAGCTGTTCCTCATTGAAATCCATAGCTTCAAATGAGTTAAAGAAATATCCACTAAAATTCCAAATCACAGAATATGGAGTGTTTCTCCAGTGATATAAAATGTTCTTTTTACTGTTTCACTACATTTATATATGTATATATTTCATATATTTTGCTTATAATGATATTATAGTAATATGTTTATATACTTTCCACTGGTGATTAAATCGATATGTTATTATTCTTCCTCAGATACAGTGTGCTGCTGTTTGTGATGCTCTACTGCCTGCCAGTGACCTTTAACCTCACCATAGGCTTCCTGACGGGCAGACGGCTTTGGGGTGGGAGGAAATCCACTTTTGCTGATCTTGATCCTCGCAGCCAAGCTCTGCACATCTCACGTTTGAAAACACGGCAGAAGATTGCCAAGATGGTGGTGTGTCTGGTGCTGTTGTTTGCAATGTCATGGCTGCCACTCTACTTGATTGACCTTTGGATTGACTGCGAGGAAAGGCCACCATCTTGGCTCCTTCAGACGCGGCCGTTTGCCCAGTGGCTGGGCCTGACAAACTCCAGCCTCAACCCCATTTGCTATTGTTTCATAGGGGATCTGTACCGCTCAGCAAAGGTGATACGTTTGAGATACTACAAGAAAGTCACCGCTCTCTTTGGTACCTCCTCATTCACCAGTTCGAATTCAGTGGCCTCTCCTGCGGCCATGATAACAGAGACCGAAGTGAGTGCTGCTGAGCACAACCATATTGCTGCTTCTACTGTGGCAGCGTCTGCATCCTTGGTCACAATCCCCAGGTTTCTGAGCTTAGCTAGAGACCAGGGACTGGGGCAGAAGGTCGGAGACAGTTCAGACTGCCAAGCAGAACCCGACCACAGTATCTCAGACTGGTGTCGGTCCAGTCCCAGTGTGTGTGACCGCTCGTTGCTTCCCAGCCAGCCGCCCACACATCAAGCAAAGCTCCTGCCCACAAGAAGACAATCAGTTAATGACAATGTTGGACCACTACCTTTACAAATCCACTCTATGGAAATAGACATGCTGCCATTGAGGAGGCCTTCAGGCGACAGAATATATGGCCTGTCAGCAGATAAGAGTGACATAATTACCAAAGGTAGAGAAGCTCTCGGTTATACTAGGCCGCTATGGAGCAAAACATCACCAGCCTCTCTGGTAGGAGTCAGGGAGGATGAAACAACTGAAATGACCAGCCTTTAAAGCCTGCAGATAATCTGAAAACTACCAGGGAGGAAGTCTTTCCCTTCGGACTTGTTCACTGTTCACTTTTTACAGCTGGCAGCTCGAGCCAATCCCTTGAAAAAGCGTTTGTTTGTTTAGATGCTAAATTGACCCGGTCTACCCTCCTTTGTTTCTCTGTACTATTCTCTCGGTATCACTGAAAGCATGTAATCCACAACCCACAAGAAAAGGTTTTTGAAGGCAGGTAGAAGGAGCTATGGTTGTAATTGCTGCGGGGGAAGAGTGCCATTTAGCCCCGGGCCAGAAATCCTGTTGTCAGTAAGATGGATTGCAGTAAAGCGCATCTCAGGCAAGTCATATTAGAAGTAATGCATTGGCTAGTTATGGTTGTTTGTAACATCAGCTTAAGGCTTGAAACTATGTGATAAATTCTTCTTAATTTGGCTTGTTTTTTCATGGCTTTGCTTACGGCTCTGATTGTATATGTTGTTCATTGACTAATTCAAACCCCTCATTACTGTGCACAGACAAAAAAAAGAAAGTGTTTGGCAGGTCTTTTCAAAATGATACCATAGATTTCTGCAGCCTCTGAAAAATACACGGAGTAGCAACAGCTGTTGATATGAGCAGTCATGTGGGTAATCTGCCCGGGAACATGAGATGAGTATGTGAAGCAGAAAATGAAAACCCTTTGACTTGTTTGGTTTTGCACATAATCACTCTGATTTGCTATGCTTTGAAATGACCTTTGAGATTAATCAAATTTGTTGAAGCTTGGCTGGGTCATCTAAAATAAGCCCAAAACAAGTGGATGTATCTCATTCAGAGAACAGTTATGGTTTTCTCACAAAACTGTAAATTGCTGTGGCATTTTGGCCTTTCATTTGAATACAGTGGCGTCACAGCCTCATTTCACTCACGATTTCAGACAAGTAACCAGACACAGACAGAAAAACACCAAAGACAATATTGGACCATCTCATCTGAGTTAATTATCTTTACTCCCGAGTTTGTGCACCGCTACTATGATAAACGGAGATCATCTACACTTCCTGGTCCGCCTTCCTCTGTGGTATAGATTTGGAAAAGTATTGTGCAACTACTAGCTTGGCATACTAAGTACAATATTTTCAGTCTTTTTATGGAACTGTGTTTACAATGATTGCTTTCAAAAGAACTGTTTTAGAATCCAAAGTAAAAACTTTTCTGGTTTTGGCTAAAATTAGGGCAAATGTTTTTTTTTTTTTACCAGGCACTAACTTTTCAAAATTATTACCACAGAGTAACTTCACACACCTGTACACAAATGAGTTTGTTGTTGTTCTGATCATCTGTCTGAAACCCTATTAGCCCTGGTCACAGTGGGTCTACAGTTGACCACTTTATACAGTAATGTAAACAGTCTCATTTTCAAAAGGTTACATTCTATTACCCGTTTTTTTGGTATTGACAAATGGCCAAACCGCAGCAAAAATTTATTGTTATATACAAAGTCTGTTGTATCCCCTTTTACAAATAGTCATTTCACCTGTGTTACTACCACCAATGCAGCCATTACATTAGCGAACAAAAAAACTCCCCAGCAACCATTTCAGCCTTACATATGCTGTGTAACAGAGACTGACCTGCTTTTTGTTTTTTTTAGCCATAGGATTAAATAATCAATCAAACAATATTATTCTTCTCTTTTACCACACCAAACAATCAATGTATGAAGTTTAACTGTTGATATTTATATTTGCAATACATATTATTATTCAAATTATTAATAGTATTATGATTATTTTTATTATATATTATTATATATTTTACATATGTTAGCAATGCCTTATCTCCATATCTGTATAAATGTATAAATGATTTATTTAATTTGATTGACACTGGCTGTCCTTCCTTTCAATGTCACTCTGGACAATAGACTCATGTTTGCGAGCAGATTGAAGTAATATTCTATATAAGGATGATCTGGGAATTTTCCACGTGTTACTAACATTCTCCTTGTCCTTGAAGCATTCAGCTGCATTTTGTAAATGTAATTTACCAATCAGTGGAATTATAAACAGTAAACAAATGGGGAATTCTTCTCCAAGATATATATTTTTTAAATTTCTTAACACGTAGCTGTACACAGTTCTTAAAGCTTCAAAAGTTAGCTGACCTAATTTTATCCTTACTTGTCAAGGAAGATTAAGTTCCAATTCTTCACACTCCACCTGCTTCCTTTAAAGAGTTGTTATGTCTTAAAGTTGACTGCCTCAATTTGATCCTATCTTGTCAGGTGAAAAACAGAACCAAATTAAATTTGTCCCCTTTGTATGGGGAGCTGTCAAATGAAACCATGTCTGCATACCTCAAAAGGTCAGATAAAATGGTAGCGATTTGTCCTGAACTGACCCTTAAAAAAAGGTTTTAGCTAATATCACTTTTTTGTACTGTGGAACCTGCAGAAAATATGAGAATGATTTTAAGAATCGGCAACAGGAGGGTTTGGCTCAGTAGGATGTAATAGGCATGTAAAATCCACAAATGCATTGTTGAGCAGAGGACAATGGGGCAAAGATAGCTCTAAAGAATAAAGCTTTAAGACACAACCACAGGAACACACAAACGCATTTTCACGGGGGACAACGTCGCACTTACCCTCAGGCGGCTAACAGCTGTGTGCAAGACAGAAGTGTTGAAAATCATGAACTGCTGTGACATCAAGCTGCTAATCACACTTGTCCTTGCAGCAAAATTGAAGCGCTGCAACATTCAAGCCATCAAACTTTGTGGAAACTGTCTTATTTATGTCATCGGATTATCAGTTGCTTTGTGACAGTGTCTCTCATGTCTCCCTCTGCCTTTAAGTTCATCTACCTCGCTCTTTTTCTGTTCTGCACTGTGTTCTGGAGGGCATGTGTACTAAATAATGTGCATTTGGTGTTTCATTAAAAAAAAAGGATCAAGTTCTGTGTCTGTGGTCATCTGTGAAATATCTTAAGATTTCAACCTGTGACGTCAGGCCCATTGGGGGCACATGCTCCCCAAGATACTATTTACTCTTATGAGTCAAATGTATTTCCCTAGTTTTGTTATAGATCATATAAAAAAAAGAAAAATTCCACACCCCCTTTACCTCTGGGATTGGTTTCTTCCAAAAGTTGCAGATGGTGAGCCACTGTAAGGCTCCCACAGCGTTCAGCTGCGTGGAGGAGAGGTAGTTGAATGTAGTGGAGGAGATGTAGTTGTAGCTGAACAGTGTGCTGCTGAAGTTGAGCATCAGTCTCTTTTTCAAACATGTGAAAATGAAGTGCAACTACTTATACTAACTCATCTACATTTGAGAAATATATATTTTGTTTGCTTCATGAGATAGTTGGCTTGTATCAATGGCTCTGGTTCCAGCTGAAATTACCAATACTTATCCCTCAATCTGGTTATTAACCCTTCTGGCTCGCTAGCAGGTCATGACTTCTGATAGCATAGCATCCTATTCGGTAAAGGAGAACTGTTTTAATGTTATGAAAGGGAGCTGCATTACAGCTCACTGGTATAACACCAGGTGATAACTCTAGTCATCAAAACACTGAATTCTATTAAATCTCTCTAGGTCAAGATGCAGAAGTGATTAAAAAACAAAAAAAATTCTATATGATATCTCTAGGTCAGAATGCAGAGGAAATAATTCTGTTCTTTCCCAAGTCCTGTCCCCAACTTTTTCCTGCCATGTATATCTATGTACATTTAATGGAAAGATTTGCTCCCTCTTTCAAACGACCCTTTCAGAGCAGTGAAGGCGTGATGATGACGTCGTTAAAGTTGCCGATCTGTGTGAAGCAGTTAAATAAAAGTGAATTTCCTAATGATGATTCTACCACCACCCCAATAAGAATTCTGTGTGAGAGACAATTAGCCTATTTGGTGATAAAGGAAACAATGAAATAGTCTGATAAATTAATTAAAGCCACAAAAACAAATTTTAGTAATTAAACTTATGTAAGGAATTTCACATGATCTAATGAATATTATTTTCAGAATTTAAGACTATTATCATACACTAGGCTATCCCCTCTCTCTCTCTCTCTCTCTCTCTCTCTGTATCAGTGTAGGTGTTGTTAGATGTCATATGTACTTATGTTAGCCGTGAAGATAGATTGTTCAAGAAGGTGAAGCATGTTGAAAATAAAGGTTGGCAATGGAGCAAACACTGCTTTAGTATTTCTGCACTGTCTCACCTGTACTCACACACAACGTTGGCAGTTCGCTATCATCTATTCCTTTATTATCTGCTCTCTAAATTAATTTGCATTGTGCATATTGCCTCTTCATGTTAACTTAAACACTTTGCATGAAACAGACAGGATACATGTAAGACAGTTAGCAACAGTGAAGAAGTATAGAAATTAGTGAATATTGGAGAGATATTTTCAGTAGCCATAACAGCATAAATAATTGGCATGAAAATCTAAAAAAAAAACGCCCCTTATTTCAACGCTTTCTTAGAGAGCTGCTCTGACCTCTTCGGCAGGCTACACTCTCATGCTCTTTGGAGCCGTGAAAAGTGTCCTCTTCCTGAAACTGTTAGACATTTTAGATATTAGTATTACATTACAGTTTTATTAACTTAATGCTTTAAATCAACCTCAATCAATTCTGATGTTCAATCCTGATTATAGATATCAAACATGAATTTATTTTCTGAATTTTAATCTGATCATCTGGAGTGTCTGTGTGAGAAAGATACTCGAGGGGGGATCATACGGTAGGTCTGAAAACTCTGATGGCTAGACATATATAGACACTAACATACACACACACACATTATCCCAGGTACTACCGTTGTCTTTCTTGGTTTAACTATACAGCAATAAAGCCTGTTACAGGAAATAGATAAAAAAGTATGCATTTTCCCTGTTGTGTCAATCAATGGAATATAGCACTGTTCTTCTTTGAGCTGTGCCCTTTAGGGTTCACCACAGCTATTAATCTGTTTCACCTTTTCCTTTCTTCTGAATCTTCCTCTGTCACACTGAGCAACTGCATGTCCTCTCTCACCACATCCAGAAACCTCCTCTATGGTCATCCCCTTTTTAACCTGCCTGGCAGTTTCATCTCCAAAATCCTTCTACCAATAGATCCACCAACCCCTCCTTTTCACGTGTCCAAACCATCTCATCTGGCCTCTTTTACTTTTTCTCCTAGACGATTAACCTCGGTTGTCCTTCTGATGTTCTTGCTTCTAATCCTGTCCATCATTGTCACTCTCAAAGAAAATCTATACAACACCAGTCTTAACAAATCTGCTTTCCGTCTTTTGTTAAGTGCCACTGTCGCTAAACCAGACAGCAGAGTTGCTCCTACTACAGTTTTGTAAACTTTTCCCTTCACTCTTGCTGCTTAGAGGACTTCCTGCAATAAATTATTATATACAGTGTTACTATTATTTTGTCGGCCAGTCGGCGATGCCAGGAATCAGCCTTTAGTTCCTGATACTCATACTGCTTTGCACCCAACTTCAATGCCCATCCCTGCAGGTGGAGAGCCCACAGGGAAGAAGATCCATGAAGCTTGTTTGGACTGAGTCCGGCCAAAAATTTTGTTCTAGATATTCCTGGACAGGAGCTTCATCTGCAAACCACAGCTGCATCGCCAATAAGTGGCCAAAAGTGAATGGATGGACTTAAACTGACGCCGCATGTATTTTCAGTTGAAATGAAAATAGAGGAGGCAGAGATAGCGATGACAAAGTTAAACTCTCCTGTTTCTTTTAAAAAAAAAGGTATCATGAGATGAGATAAATAAAATGTGAAAAAATAATTTTGAAGCCAAGATACCAGAATGAAACGTATACTGCATGGAATTCATTTTTTTCTCTGATTGCAGTGCTATTAAAATGGAAATTTTAATGGATGTAAATTAGGAATTTCTTGTCCATAACACATAATGAAGAAACATCTATGAATTCACATAGTGAATTATTATTAGCTGTGGTGGAAATGAGAAGATCAAGGTACATAGAAAGTGATAGTTAGATACTTAATTGAAATCAGTGGGAAATTCAATGTCCAGTAACATTGATACAGATTCACATAGTATGTACGGCATGGATAAGAAATATAATAATTGTAGTAGTGCAATTGCAGCTATCGCAATACAGTAACACAATGAATGAATGTATGGTAAGTGCAGTTCTGTATGGTGCAAAAAGCAATGTGCAATAAACTGCCGAAAACGTAAAATTCACGTTATGATGCCCAACATCTTCAAAACTCAATGCAGTTGCATTATGAAAATTTTCAAAAATATCAAAAAAGAAAAGAGAAATGATATCATTAAGGAAGCACAAGAGTTTAAAGAGCTTGAGCATTTTACAAGTTTCTTTGGCAACCGTCAGCACGCCCATATTTCCATACATATTGGACATGGAGATTGTCACAAACAGTGAGGAGTCAAAAGTTAGAGAGTATTGACATTTAATCAAGAGCGTTTGTTGGAGTTGTCAGTAGATTTACATTAATGGAGGGATCTGAATGAATCTTTCCTTAACCTAGGGTACTGTAACCTAGTTTTTTGTTCTCTGAATGCTTTTCCAGTTGTCATTTTCATTTCAATTTTGTTTTGGACCCCTCTCATGGGTATCAGAAAAAAAAAATCCTTCTCAATACAGGTAACAACTGGCCTAAATGCAAAAAACAGAAATCAAATTTAATAACCTTACATGAAAGTCAATTCAATTTTGTGGCGCCTTTACAAACAAAGTCAATGCAAAGCCACGAGTAGAAAAAAGTAGTTTTGAATATGTGATGGGCAACGTGAATACGCAAGTGACTCAAATGTACGTCACAAATTCACGTTACTGAAATCAGTTATGTCAGAAATTTTTTAAATCGAGTGAAAATTTTACATGATGCTGTGACACGCAAGACTGTAAGAACGAAGGTTCTCCAAATGTCAAAACATTTCAACCTCAGTAGAGAGGTTCTCTGTCTGCCTCCAGATAATATTCTGAACTCAGGTTGACAACTCCTACAACAAATACAATAATTTCCTTTATTCATTGTTGATAGCATGGTTCAATAGTGGAAAGAAATATTTTAATCTATTGGTCCTATATATTTGTGGCTTTGTGTTACTCACTAGAGAAACCATAAATAGAGCGAGACAAAAAATGACATTGTATTTGGATGGGAACACAGCAAACCCTGAATACACAGGAGTGATATATGCATTTCTTTGCATTATTTCACTCCCTTATCAACCAATATCCAAAGGTGGGCACTGACAGTTACGCAGAACCACTCCACTTCCGCATTATCTCTGTTATTTATTTGACTAAAAGTTTTAAAATATTTGAAGTGTTACAGTTGAGCATCTGGTGAATTTACCTGTCTAATATCTGCTTGACACATATGGTTGTGGTCTTCATCTTTCCTGTATTTTTACAAGAACATTGCTGCTTTTCATGATACTTCAGTTTTCTTGGTCAATGATTGGGGCTTCAACCACAAAGAAAAAGAAAAAAATCAGACAAGTTCTTATACTCGCCCGAAGTTTCATATAGAGTCACTTTTGTCCGTCCATCATGCAGGAATAGTCTATCCACATCTCCTCAAAAACAAGTAACAAAAAACGAAAAAAAAACAGGCCAGAATTCAGACAAACTTCAAACATGCCTTGTTGAGGTCATAAACATATTAATCTCATGACTGGTTTCTTCAATTTGCTTTTAGTTGTATTTTTGCTGCATTTGATCATGAGTTATTTTTATGTAATTTCACTCACATACACCTATAATAGAGGATATGGTCTCTCCAAATCACAGCTAATTGCAAGTTTCCATTAGAAGGGTAAAAACTTTATTTCATTTTTTTTTTAACCATAACCATGGGGGACAAGTGGGATAAGATATATGACCAACAGGACCTCCACATTAACCTCCAGAATGATACATAAAGAGGATTTAAGATTGGACACCCTTAAATGTGTGTGACATTTAACGTTATCACAAATCATAGCTGTCACCACTTTGACCGCGTTATGGATACCAAGACTTATAAATCCCATAATGTTAATGATCTGACATTCTTTTACTCATATCGCAGGAAGACGGATTTAGCTTAAGACTTGTTGATACATGGCTTGGATGACACCCAATTTTGGAATGTCGATTTCATGCTGTGTGTCCTATCATTAAAGGGCTTTAGAATTGAAATACCTAATTAGATTCCTAATTCTGTATGCTTTAGTGCATATACTACTATTCAATAAACTTCTTCTAGTTACAGTTTCCTCCAGATCATTTTGAGCATTAATCTGACCTCACAGCTTTTACAATATTTATGCGAACTAGGCCTATGCTGTCGCTGTCGAGAGCTAATTAGATAAATGAATTATTAGAGTAAAATGTTATATTTATACAAACTAAATCTCTTTGAGTCGATTCATATACACAAAATTTTACTAATTTGGACCAACATTTAGGAAGTTATGTTCAGTTTTTTTTCAAAGAAACGCTCCCCCTAGTGTTTAAAATATGAACTATTAGAGTAAATCACAATGTATACAAGATAGATCTACTCAAGTCGATTCATGTGCGCCAAAATTGTGAGTAAATCAGGCCAACAATTGATGAATTTGGCTCCAAAACATTTGGAGATAAAGCTCCAGAGATGAGCTTTCCCAATATAAATCCAGTTCTTCCTCATATTAGGGTCTATTGGGGCATAAATATTTCAAATAAACCTGGACTGTTTTCACTGCATAAACATGGAATACGTTTCTCTGTACTAACCTGGACTGTTCCACTTAATGATCCTGGAATGTTTCACTTAATGATCCTGGAATGTATGGAATTGTAACTGTATCAATGCCTGTAGCACAAATATTAGTAATACTAGTGTTGTAGTTTTACATTGACAATCCACACATTGCCGTCGTTACAGGTTGAGCTTATTGCGCTATTACCGTTTGCTTCTTATAGGATTTTTCCCAGTTTTTTTTTTTTTTTTTTTGCAGAAACTTTTAGCAAATTTTTACTATAAAGGATAACTCACCATTCCTGAACAGGCTGCATCTTTTCATGTGCGATTCACATACGTACTTACAAAACTGTGAGACGAGATACATGGTAAAATATTGTAGAGTGCAAAGACTTTAAGAGAAGCACGGCATCTAAAGGTTAGCTATCTCTCTGAAATATTGAATTATGTGACCATATATAACTGTATTGATGTCTATAGCTAGTTGTTTTATAGCTTTGTGGTGTAGCTGACAAAGGTTTAGCACACACCCTGTTTGAGAATTGCCATCAGGAGTGCGCACAGGATGCGGCGAGCACACATCCTCTCAGACCCCTACGTGCACACACATAAACACTATTTTATTTCTCAATTTCAGACATCCCAAGGTGTCATGATGAGCCACTTCAACCACTGATTGCTTTCATCTCCAGATATCCAGCCATTTGGATCCTGTCAGATCTTTTCACAGCATTTCTCATCTCTGTGTTTTTCATTAAACTCTGCCCCTTCTCCACCCAACCACTCTGCCTGTCGTTCTTTCCTTGTTCTCTATTTGTATCAGTCTTCTCCTTTCTCCTCACATTATTGCTGAAGCACTTAAAAAAAAAAAGTAGTGCTAACAATAACGTGTTCCTCTCTCTACCTCTTCCTTTCCTACCATTACCATCTTTCCTTTTATGGCAACAAGACAAGGGCCATTTAACACTAGAGAGCATAACTCGAGGGGTTCAACCACAGTACTGAAGCAGTCGAGTAATGCACATGATGCTCAGGTCTCTGTCGCAATGCTAAAAATAGCACTTATATTTTATTGATGAAATTAATAATAAAAAGGAACATTTTCAGAAACTACGGTAATTGATTTTCCTTAACAAGGATATCAGTGATAGCAAGTTGTGAAATAAAATGTCTCATCACAGGGATAACAGATTCTTAATGATGCCTTCAAGGGATGACGGTCGGTTATCAGTGTTATGCAGTGGCGGGCCATGGTTTTTACACCTAGGCCTTCAGTACTTTACTCCGGCTATTACTCTGCCCTCAAATACAGATAAAGGCTGCTGTCAGATGAGTAACCAGCCTATATTCAAAGAGACAGTAACATTTATGTAGTGTAATAATGTGCTTAAAACAATATTCAACAGCTTCATACGACACCAAGAAAACATAAATGCCATGAAATGTTAGTAGGATTCAACGGTGTTTCTCCTGACATAAAGTACGTACATTGGGCACACTGGCACAGCCAGACCAATGAATTTGGACTTCATTGATACCACAACACCGGCAAAAATTTTAAGCAAGCAATAATCAACAACTGTTGAGGATACTTAAAAATAAGACTCACCAAAGCTGCTCCTTGTCTGAAGCTATAGAGTCTGTCCTCCTTTCTTTCTTTAAAAAATAGTTAAATAACACCAGTGGGTATCTCTTCCATTGTGAATTCCTTTTCCATACGGCATTGAGGCCAGTGCTAACAGGCTGCCAATGCGTTTTAATTTATTGAAAACTAATGCTCTGCAGCAGCTGGAAACAAAAGAAATCTAGCACCATCCGAACGCATAATACCGTTTCAGGTTCAGCCTTAACACGCCCAGCCAACTGATGGTGAAGCTGGAATCCCCTGGCGTGTCAAAGAACCTGCCCTAAATGACAACTCCAAAATCTGATTGGTTATAAAATACGACAATCAACCAAATAATCTTTAGACTTTCACTCTGGAAGCTGCTTGCCTCATGGAGATGTTTCATCTAGAGGCCACAGTGGAGAAATCTGATTGGCTAAAACATAGCTAACCTATATGAGCTCATTGGAAGCAGCAGGAGAGAACAATGAAATGAAATGAAGGAAACAGATGGGAACTAGCAGAGGAAGCCTTAAATGCCCTGATGGTCTCCACTGGTCTAATACATATATTCATAATTCATAATTCATATGTAGTGGATCAGAACAGCCTGAGTAAAAAATTGTAAAACAGTCCAGGTTTATATAGTCAAATGGTCAAGGCTGTTAGAGTGAAACAGTCCAAGTTCATACAGTGAAAGAGTCGAGGTTCATGCCGTTCAAATAGCCAGGCTCATAAAATCAAAGAGTTCAGGTTCATACAGTCAAACAGTCCAGGTTCATAGAGTGAAACAGTCCAAGTTCATACAGTGAAAGAGTCCAGGTTCATACAGTCAAACAGTCAAGGTTCATAGAGTGAAACAGTCCAAGTTCATACAGTGAAAGAGTCCAGGTTCATACAGTCAAGCAGTCCAGGTTCATAGAGTGAAACAGTCCAAGATAATACAGTCAAAGAGTCCAGGTTCATAAAGGTTCTTCAGTTTCACTATTTCTCACCATTTAATTGACTCTCTTAAATAGTCTCAGTATTTTACACCTTTCTTATTTATCAGATTTTATCTGAAAAAAAAGGGTCTTTTTGATCTTGAGGCCATTTTCAAGTTTGGGCAGGAGTAGATTAAATCCATATATAACTTGACATCCTGTGAGACGGATGGAGCATCATTTCTATTCCAGTTTACGTTAATGGCTTTCCTTAAGTGAAAATCAGTGATGTTAACTTGCAGAGTTGCTGATCGATGTCCATGGGTTATTCATATTAGTTGTGGTTTAGCATAAAGGTGAGGACTATGATGCAGATAAACAAGGTAGAGACTTTCATTTCAGGGGTTTAATGTTAAAGGAAAAACAAACAAACAGGAATGAGAAACCAAGGCTCTGGCAGACAAAATCCAAAAATGAAAGGAGGAAAAACAATCCACAATGCCTGGAAACTGCGTCAACTTAGTAAACAAAAAAACAAAGAGATCTTGAGAAGAAAAAGATGGGGCCAGGGGGATCATGGTGAGTAAATACAGGACGAACTGACACAAAGCTGGCAATAAGAAAAATGAGAGGCAAGTGAGGAAGAAGAAAGTCATTGAGGAGGGCATGAAAGAAATTTGTGGCTTCATCATCATTCATCTACCTCAGTGTTCTTGTCTATTTTTTTTACTATGGAACTCTGTGGCAGATGGTCATATAATAACTCCGTTGCTGGCAGAATAAGGCTCATTTGTCAACATATGAAGAAACAATGTTAATCAACCATAACATTAAAACTACCTGCCTATTGTGTAGGTAAGGCAACAATTCACAACATCATTCACACACCGATAGAAAAGCCATTGCGATCAACTTTGGGTTCAGTATCTTATTCAAGGACACTTTGACATGTCGACCGCAGGGGCCGGGTACCAAACAACCAAACTTCAGAAAAGTGGACGAACACTCGTAACATATGAACCGAGTGAATGGAGAGAGAGAATAGAGTCATATTTAAAGACAGCTGCTGATAGTGATGGATTAAGCATGCAGATGTGATGCAGTGATTGGATGGAGAAGTAACTGTGGTTCGAGTGTGCAAGAGGATGGTCTTTGTGATTGAACTTTCGATCAATCTCTATATGGTATGTGATAATTAGTCTATGAAGAAGTGTTTGGCACTAAGACTCATTAGGGAGATTGTGATTGAAGGGTATTTGTCCTGAACCGAAGTAAGGTTCTGTATATCTTAGAGTCCTGATACTGTTGATGGTGGAAAGGATCAAATCAAATTTAAATCAAATTTAATAAGAAAGAAGCAATGTAATGGGTTTATGAAGGTCAGTCGCATAGATATTGGATTGATATGGTTAGCTAACGAGCCCAGCTGATATCAATTAATGCCACAGACTGTGAGGCGGGTAATTCAGAAAGATGTGTGAAAGATAAGAATGATAGAGTGGCATGAGAAGTGACTGCTGCCCGAGTGGGTAAGTAGATTCCTAACTGAATTTCCACTAGAGGTAAACGGTGTTAATATAGTTGAATGGTCACCATCACTGATGTGTCTCCTGTTGGTTTGACTTCTGAGAGGATCAAAAATAAACAAACCCAAAAATACATGGGAGTTTGTATTTTATAGTTCTAAAATGACCACACATTGGAAATACAGGCATTTATTTGTTACCAAGGATACAGCATTTTAAAAGGGAGGTATCTGGGTTGTATTTCCTTTTTCTTTTTTGTTGAAAATGTAAATGTATGTCTGACCCTTGATGGTTAAAACAAGCTTACAACTTCTACTGAGGTGGGACAGGAACTTTTATTTTACTTGATTTATTTCCTGATTATTTTCTTTAATTCTATTAATTAATTATCTAATTAATCTATTATTTATTCTCTATTATTTTTTGCTTTATTATCAAATGGCATTTAATATGAAAAACGCCCGCCACATTTCCCTAGACCGAGGACATTTTCAAAGCATTTTTCAAGTCAGAGAATCCAATAACAGTTGTTGACAGGTCTGCAAAAAATCAGCCATAATATTAAAACCACTTCCTGAATAATGTTTGTGGAACCTTTTTTCCCACCAAACAGCTGTGTGAGGCTTTGTATTCTCTGACACCTGTCTATCAGAACCAGCATAAACTTTTTACATTTTTCTACAGTAGCTGTACTGTGGGTTTGGACAACATGGACCAGTCTACTTGCTTTCTCTCCCCACACAAATCAATGTGCCTTGGGTGTCCGTGATCCTGTTTCAGATTTGCTACTACTCCCTCCTCAGACCACTTTGGTAGGTATTAGCCACCGCAGACTGGCAGTTGATGCAGTTGTGGTAGGAATGAGGTTCAGATTCACTTATATTTATGACAGCAGCTTGGCTGGAGTCTTTGGGTAAAAGCTGCTAAATTTGAATGGTTGCTGAGAGACTTTAAGTAAGTAATGACAATTAACGTCAGATATGTGACATCAATTAGTGATGCATAATAATAAGCATAATTTCATTCTTTGTAATAGTACATCCTTGATGTTTGCTGCTCAAGTATATGCCAAACCTACCTCTGGGTAAAATCGTTTTTTAATCCATCCTTTAGTTTTTCCATTATCTTGTTCACAAATAAACAAACCTCATATATCTCCTTCCTTAGTGGAGGTAAAAATGAGAATTCATCCAAACTGTATTTGTGGCGACATGGTCATTTTCCATTCCCAAAATGCAATACTTACATGTCACAAGTATGTCACTCCTATACTTCAAGGTGGGAAGTTGCTAAAACTCCATTGTTCATCGCCCAACCTACCCCAAACTTCAAATGGGGGTACCACTACCCCAAACTTCCATTTAAGTTCAGTATTACTATTACCAATATTTTCTACAACTACAAGCTGCCTTAAGTATTAATACAGTGAAGCAATCCAGGTTGATACATACCAACAGAACAGGTTCTCTATTTGGCGTTTCAATTTTACCCTCAGTCACATATCTAATTTCCTAGTGATCAATATTACCCTGGCAGTGGATATAATGTTATTGCTAATAAGTAACTTTAAGTAAGTATGATGCATCAGTAATAATCTTACCCAAATTGTTAACATACATAGTCAACAGAATAGGCCCTAAAACCGAGCCTCGTGGCACACCTTTGGTGACAATGAGAGAACTGGATGAAAGTCCATTAAGTTGCACACATTGCTTACGACCTGAAAGATTTTTTTTTTAAAAAGCTGACGGCCTGGTCCAAAAAGCCAATGTTTGAAAGTGTCTGACATAAGATTTTATGATCAACTGTGTCAAATGCTTTGGACAGAACTATGAAACATGCAGCACAGCAGCCAACAACAGTTAGAAACTGATCACCAGACAAATTGATATTTAAGGATAAACTTTCAAGCTGTTCAGGAGCAGATTTTGAGAGCAGGTAGGCAAGATTGGATTTGACATATATTGCCATGCCACCACCTTTCGTTGACTGGTCTGAACGATAAATTTTAACCTTAACCTTACACTGAGGAGAAAGATGCTATGATATTGATGTAGTCAACTGGATGAGTTCAAATAAGAAACGGCTGGACTGGTACCGACTGTGACGCAACACAAACAGCAGACGGCAGGACGCTTAAGAGGCCCAAGGGGTTCCAACCACAGCAAAGCTTGAAGACTTTGTCCAGAAGAAAAAATGAAGGACTCCCTTTATTGAATACACAGCTCCAAATAATTGATTTAATGAGCCACTACTAAGACTCTAGAGATCTGAGGAGGGTAGCAGAAGGTCATTGTCTGATCAATTGTCATTTTGCTAAATAACATTACAAAATTACCCTTTTAAATTTAGGGTGCAAATTTAAGCCTGGCACACTTGAAATTTTCCAAAAGACCCATTTTTATCTTCATAAATACTTAAGTGTGTTTGTGCAGATCGAGTGAAAATGTTAAATATCCTTTTTCACTATGTAGTAGTAATTCTAATTACTTTTAATGCAATCAAATCATTGTAGTTGATGATGTTGATGCCGTAGACGTCTGTGCCCCTTACCTCCTCTTTCCCCCCCTTCTGAATCATCTGTGTTTGCCTCTCTTGCTCTTTCCTTCTCTCTCTCTCTCCCTCAAAACACACTGTTGAATCTGAGTTCTGCATACTATCAAGTCGAGATCTGCTTGAGGTTTCTGCCTCTCAAAGGCAGTCTCTTCTCTCTGTCTCAATCTTCTTGCTTTGTTGGAAATATTTGGTCTCTAAAATAAGGCCGGTCTAGACCTGCTTTTCGTGGAAAGTGCCTTAAGATAATATGTGTTGTGATTTGCATTATATAAATAAAATGAATTGACAGCTGAATAGTGGACCATAATCACTCTGGACCTTTATGATTATAATTATCAACAGTCAAACAATGCATTCTTTTGCTGAGCATCCTCGTGTTAGCACAGGCAGATCTCACACAAACAGCCATAACATTAAAACCACCATAACAGGTCTGTGATGCACTGTGTGTTCTGATACAATTCAATCAGAACAAACTTGTGCCAAAGAAGTTCTTCTATGGGATCAGACATATGCAAACCTTTGCTACCCACACACATCAGTGACCTTAGGGTTCCCATGACTCATTCATTCACAAGTTGACCTTCCTTAGACCACCTTGATAGGTACAAACCACTTTAGACCAGGAGCAACTAAAATAACTGCCCTTTTGGAGGTACTTCTTGTATTGGGAGTAAACAAAAAAAGAGAATTTATAAAGAATAAAGTTTAAAAAATCTATCTCTTTTTTTCCCTGAGGGTGGGTTTCATTCTCTTCAAGCAAAAACATACCAATACTTTCTTATATAAGACTGAGCATGAATAAATAGTTATACCGTTCAACAAATGTTTGCTACTGCTGGTTGGTTTTACATCTTTTTAACCTTACATTGAGTAAAATGTTTCTGTGAATGAGACAAACAGTGTGAAATGTGTTTTGTTATACTTTATTTCTTTACAGAAAAGTGGGTTTCTCCGTCTTTGATTATTATTTGATACTTGGCTATTGGCGATCATTATTTGTTACTTTGTAATTTAGGATCTTTATTTGCTACTTATTATTTTCCTCTGTTTTACCTTAAACCCTCATTTTACCTGGGAGCTTCGTCCAAATACTTGGTACAGAAAAATGTAAAGCGTCTTCTCCATGTTTGGTTCTTATGTTTGGGACACTAAGTAGACCTGATCCAGACAACTTGAGAGGTGTGTATGTTTCATAACAGAGCATAAAATCAGAGCTGTATTATTATCCTCAACTGTTAGTGCTTTGTAAACCAGTAGTACTTTGAAATCAATTCCCTTCGCTGCTGTTAGAGTCCTCGCTTTCTGAATCAGCTGCAGCTGTCGGATTTCTTGGGAAGGCCAGTTAAGGCGGAGTTACAGCAGTCGAGTCGACTGAACATAATTTATGTACTAATTTTTCCTGCCGAGTCATCAGTCCTACAATTTTTGCTATATTGTTCAGGTGATAGGCTGTTTTTCAAGTGGTATTAGTATGGCTGTTAAAACTCAGGTTAGGCTCCATGATAACACCAAGATTTCTGGCTTGGTCTTCACAGAGCAAACAAAATATTTTGCAATAATGATATTGAATTGGTCCGAGTTTGCCCATGCTACGCTGTAAAATACAGTTGAGTTGAAGACCACACTTAGGGCGTTGCTGTCATCATCTTTCGATGGCACCCAATACTGAACTGAACTGTTTTTATGTCATTGTATATCAGAAGAATGTCCACTGTGTGCTTATTAGCGGACATGACCTAAATGTCCTTATTATATACTGTCTGTTGACAATATAACCTTTTTCAGCTGTGACGAAAAGGTTAGAGACCTCTGATATAGGACATCTAGTTTCTTTGCTCACCCTCTTCCTCCTTCCATTTGTCATCTTCGTTACAACAGATCATTTGTTAATTAGTCTGTCAAAGTCTTTGGCGCTGAGATTCTTCGGGGAGATGGTGAACAAAGGGTATCTTTGAGATATGTGATATCTATTGATGCAGCATCATGTCATTCTGCCTTCAGTTGTATCCCACCTTGAGTCGGGTGGTGGTGGCAGATGATTTTACTGAGGGAGATGAACGGTAAGGTTAGTGGATCTGTGACAACTGGGTGGAGATTTGGAGGTGGAGGGCAGATTGTGAAGCGGATCATAGAGATTGAGTGTTTGTGAAAAGAGTGAAGGACAGAGAGAGATATGAGGGATGACTGTGACCGGGGTTCACTAGACTTTCATTGTACTGCCACCTCTTTAGCTTGTGGAACGCCAGCTTGTTATCTAAAAAATCCACACTGGAGCACTATTATCCTCCCATTCATTAGTTCAATGTAATAAACACTGGTAGTATAGAGTAGCGGATGTGATGGGGAGACAGAAATTGTGTCTTCATATCTCCAGTACACATGTTTTTATCTGTATCTGTGATAAAAATTTAAGTTTTTTTTTTTTTGAAGATTTCACAGCCTTTACTGGTAAATGGGCTCATTCTAGCCTGAACTGAGGGTCAGTGCTTCCCAGACAGCAGAGGCTCAGTCAGACCATTGATGTGTCTGGCCTCCTTTACAGATTTCCAGTACCCAATATTGAAATCAAATGAAGTGGAAACGGCAATATTTTTTGACATGGTGCCAAAAGACCGACACCACCAAGCATGATTGGCTTGGTCATAGATCTGCAGTAATGGAGACTGATGACAATCCAGAAATAGCTGTTACCTGTTTCACAACGAAGAAATTAGTTTGTAATCCTTCCCTGGAGCAGTAAGTGAGTCATATTGCTTCATTTGGAAAAAGTCCAAATTTGTGATTCAAAGTTTGTATTGGTAGCTGAATCTAATCTTTAGTGTTTCAGATGTTGCATTTTGAAAATATGGGGATCGAACATAAGGCAAGTGCTTCATATTGCATTCTGCACAGGCTACAGAAACAGAGAAATATACCAAAATTTCCAGCTGCACTACTAGGATTTAAGACACTTGGACAAAGAGTAGAAATGAAATGGCAGCAAAAAGAACAAAATGAGTTCCGAAAATAATAAGCATTATATAGGTGAGTTCGATGTTATTTCCAAGGATTGTGCATGTATCAATTGCTATGTAATCAGTAAGGGGAAATATTTATGATTTTGACGATGTTAGGGATTCAATGCCAATGCTACCTACTTTCAACCAGGTTCCAATTCCAAAGCTACTCTGGGTTTAGTTCATGGTCTGTCTTTACAAGAAAAGGCTATCATTTATGTCCAGAATGACTCCCTGTGGGTGAGGGTGGCAACAGGTACATCAACACTGATGTACACAAGTTGTAAAACCTGTATGACATAATAATCATGATACATTCATTCATTATCTACCGCTTATCCTGTTCAGGGACACGTGGGCTGGAGCCTATCCCAGCTAACATTGGGCAAGAGGCAGGGTACACCCTGGAAAAGTCACCAGTTCATCACAGGGCAGACACATATACAACTACACACTCCTATGGGTAATTTTTTGGCACCAATTCACCTATATCACATGTTTTTGGACTGTGGGAGGAAGATGGAGTTTGTCGAGAAAACCCACACAGACACAGGGAGAACATGCAAACTCCGCACAGAAAGGCCAGCAGATGTGGATTTGAACCCAGTACCTTCTTGCTGTGAGGCAACAGCGCTAACCACTGTGCCGCCTATAATCATGATACAGTATTTTATAATAATCAGTGTTCAAAACACACAAAGAAAAGAACTTTTACAAAGAGTAAACCTTTATAACGGACCATCACTTATTGCTGGAAAATTAGCTTATTATGTATAACCGTGGCAATTATTGATGCAACCATTACTAACATTTCTATGACTAAGTACCTTTCATACTTTGAAAGGGTCCAGGTTCTTACAGTGAAACACAACGGATTCATATTGAAATGGTCCAAGTTCGCACAGGACAATAGTACAATTGGATGCTTCAATTTCAACAGGCAGGCATTAAAATAATATTAAAATAATTATGAGGGGTCACAAGTTAGTTAACCTCTATTACTGGTCCCGAGCATGGATAAATGGACTTATAGCCTAAGTTTATTCAAGAACACCAGAACCCCAGGAGCTCCCTTAGGGAAGCGTCAAATGCAAAAAATACATTTCAATTAGAGAAAACAGAGAATGAATAAAAGATTAATGAATCATTATAACCGATGATGTACGATAATTATTCCATTAGAAAGGCTTTGGTGTACCAAACTCTCTGGGGAGACTGATATCAAAGAATCTCTGCTCTGAGCAGTGACATGGAATATCTTGTCTTTTGAGTCTGGTTATTGTTGATGGTGCTTGATGACTCTGCTGAGGCTGATGAATCATGACGCTATGGGATCTGCGAGGACTAGTTGAAGATGTTGAGGTGGAGGGTTTGCAAACCAACAACATGCAAGAACTAGATGAATGAAGAGAGTCATATTTGAAGAGAGCAGCCGATGGTTATGGACTAAGCATACAGCTGTGACACTGTGATTTGATCAATGAGGCTGCCTGATTGGATGCAATATATATAAATTGATATCACGTGTGTGAGAGGATAGTCTTCTGACTTAATTTTCTATAGATCTACATTTCACAATGTTCTGTATGTTTGTACGT
Source organism: Lophius americanus (assembly GCA_037951165.1). Lineage (NCBI taxonomy): Eukaryota > Metazoa > Chordata > Actinopteri > Lophiiformes > Lophiidae > Lophius > Lophius americanus. The sequence goes on along the minus strand of JBBDHG010000091.1, from coordinate 80,621 downwards.
TGCATACGAGGTGATAAAGACAGAATAAAGATAAAGCTTTCAACTATGCCTTCAGTTTCCCTCCTCACTAATTTAGGCACCATATTAATTCATACTCCATACTTACAGTGGAGTTTCTGACGACTGCTCGACATGAGACCATATTATGTCTGTCCATGTTCAGCTACTTAACATGTTCCTGTCTTACTTCCCCATTAATGAAATAAATATAAGAGACAACATTTGTTGAATGATGTAAAGGCAAATTATCATAGTTGTATTAAAAAAACAATTTTTTGTTAAAAATAAACAAACAAAAAGCAAAAGCACTTCTTCCGTCAGTGTTTTGTGAAAACACTGCAGAGAGGTGATGGGGAGGTGATTTTATGTGTCTCCATCGATTCGTTTTCAAACACGAAGGAGACATACATAGATCAATTACAAATGTAAATACAAAGAGAAGGATGCCAAACTCTCCTCTGGCCGTCCTAGAGGTTGCTTTAAATTACATATAATCCTATAAGATTTAGTTTGCAGAGGAGGGCAATCTACAGTTCCTAAAAATGTTTAAAGCAATTTTTTTTCCTATATAATCTTGATGATAGTAATAAAACTTCACCAAAATGTACCAGTATGTCCAAAGACATTATAAAGTAAAGGTTAGTTAGTCATACTTTTTTTTAGAACGGATGTAATTGCTGTTTTACATTAAATATGTCAAATCTTGATATGAAACCTAACAATGCTTTGATTGGTTGCTCCTTGTGATACACTTGTAGGTTGTCACACGAATCTGCAGCTTCCCTTTGTTTAAGACAGCCTTATAGTGTCTGTTAGCTCATTATTTTAGTTTTCCAGCCCGATTCATCACTATTTGGACTTTATTTCCATCGCTCTTAGAGGATAATTCTCATGGGTAGGCACTTATTTTCAGTCAGTAATGACTTAAAGTCTATGATGTGTTAGATTTAGCAGCGAAAGAGTGAGATATTTCCCTCAGGATTTGATGAGACCAAGGATAGCGCTTGGAATATTAGACGGACACTGATAACATGGCATGAAATGTGACATTTTATTAAGGCTAATATTGTTCTGTGGATGAGTCAATAGACAAATGTTTGCTCATAATCTTTCTATATATCTGATAAGAAGCTGATTATATCCTAACATTCATAACTTATATTTTTCATTTTTCTTATCAAGTCTTCATATTATGCTGAAAGCAATTTAAAAAGAATGTGAAAAGTAAGAGATTCATCTAAAGTTGTAATGTAATGACGGATGGAATGATTAGCTGTGATTTATAGTTCCATTCAGACCATATGGCCGTTTAAAGCTGCATCTCTTGCAAACATGTTTTCAGTTGTGACACAAATTGGAAATAATAGAAACAGAGCTGGTGTTCCCACCATGACTTTAATATGATTTATTGAATAAGCAGACATGCCAGAGTCTGGGTCTCAGGACAGTTTGGTCCGACCTGAATTTATATTGATATTTCCACATATGACATCATAACTCCTAGTTCTCTGCAAGGAGATGTCTGTTTGTCCGCAACCTCTACAACGTTGCTTTACCACCTCGGGACTGATTCCTGTCCTGTGACACAGAAGGATGAGAGTCCTTCAGCGGTGTGTTATTCTGTATTGTTTGTGATTCTGTCAAATTGTTAGCTCAAGCAGGACAAAGATCGATGCTTCACCTTCATCATCCTGCAAAAGCATATAATTTGGGACTCGAGCAGAGCTGTTTTGGCGGCTGCGCTATTGGCAAATGCCAAATTGAAATTTGTCATATAGTTTCTTTGAATGAAGAGGTTTTTTTTTATTACAGAATTTGGAGATAAAAGTTGGTTTTGAAATGGGTGTCAAATCATTTAACGGAGGAATCAAGGTTGTGTTTTTTTCAAATGCTCTGGAGACGAGCAGTTTTAAATTGGTAAGCAACACAGCTTGAGCGCAGAGATACGTTGAAATAATTGAGAGTAGTAGGGGCAATTCAGGAAGAATTTTGAGGGTACAAAATTTAGACTACAAGATGGTAGACGCATATGGGAAATTGTCTCGAAGAGGTTGTTCAAAGTGATAGGGAAAATCGAGTTAGGAAATTTGGAACAGTTTGGTAGATCAGAGGTGGTGATTGTAGGACATTAGTGACTTTAGTGGCAAAGAATGATGAATACTGTTCCCAGCCTTAGGTTGAGATGTTGGACAGTGAGTGGTGCAGGTAGTAAATGTTGATTAATTGTGCCTAACAGGGCTCAGGGATTTTGTTTATTAACCCTTAGTCTGACAATCACGGTGCTGGAGAGAAGAGGAATGAAAGTCGCAGCAAGACAGAATACATGTTGGAATATAAGGGAGGCAAGTGGAACAGTGATGATGCAAGGAGTAGAGATGGAGAAGGTGCAAGAGTTCAAGTACGTGGTGATCAGCTGTTCAGAGCAAGTGGTTTTTCCAAATCCATATTTAAGTTTTTTGTTATTTTAGGCCAGTATTTAATACAATATGTTCAGCTGAAGAAATAATTATGTTTTTGAGATGTGTTAAAAAAGACCTATGCAAAACATGCATGTTTAACATATCCATTTTGCTATATAAAGGCCAAATCGAAAGCATTCAGAAACCGCCTGAATACCTAAAGACTCTAAAGGGTGATTAACCCTGAGAAATAAGCTGACCATGGGTCTTTCACTTTTTTTTGATGTAAAAAATTTAAAAGGTCTTTCATTTATAAGAAATGAACATTACATTTTGCGGGGGGGTTCTTCCCCGTCTGCGCTCAGCCCTTCTGCATTCTACTTACAGCAGTAGACATCATCGTTATTCCATCGAGCTCTCCTATAGTCGAAAATAGACGCATTGGCATCTCTTGCCAAAGAAGACAAGTCATTAAAGACTAGGACATTGATATTGGATGGTTCAGCTGAACTCCGGAGATTGATGAGAACCTTTAGACGGTCTGATTATTAATGGTGTTGGAACATGCTCTTTTTTTCAGAACGGTGAAGTTGCCTGGATGTGGTGTTTCTATTTGTGATCTGAGACAAGGTCAGTCAGCGAGAGGGAGTTAAGGATTAAGCTAAGAGAAATTAGGAGTTCAAGGGTATGGGCGGAGCCTGAAACACTTTGCACAAGGTTGAAAGTATCAGTAGTGTTATGGAATTCACTGGCAAGCTGGTTTAATGTCTCATCAACATGGATATTGAAATCCCAGAACATAATAATTTCGTCATAATTAAGGAAAACGGTGGACGGTTTGCTTGTGGGGGGCAATACATTTCAATACATGTAACTTATAAGAAAAAAGTATCTTTTCACAAGATAATGCAGTGTACAGAAAACACAATTAATGATGCAATTATGGAAACTACTGATAGAGTATAAACAACTTGCACTCTAGTTAATCCTTTAACTCTTGTGTGAGCGTATATATCTGGATAGGCTCATTTTCTGAATGTGACATTATCTTTGTGTGCTTCTGCCTGATGGAAAACCTAAGTTAACCTTGGTTCCCAACCAGGTGCCCATCCTTAAGCTTCGTTTAGGACCATAAGTGATTAAAATTTTGCATGGCTCTACTTGCAGCGCTTTACGCATTGTCGATATAAGATAAGATAAACCTTTATTAGTCCCACAATGGGGAAATTACAGTGTTACAGCAGCAAGAGCGTATTACAGAATGACATTATAACATGAGTGTCAATTTGGATTATTTGCATCACTTGCACAAATCAAAGAAAAAATAAAACTAGAAAAAGCACTCGGAGAGCACAAATCTCCACAAAGGCACAACAGTGCCCCATGGTTTTTTTAAACATAAGATTAAGTTTAAGCCCCACAAAGTACATAAGTATATTTTTCCCACATACCAATCAGAGAAATTTGGTTAAAATTAAGGAAGGAGGTGACACGATACTTACAATTGCTATCTCTGCAAACCATCTGAAGCGCAAGCACAGGTCCTTCTGCTTAGATACCTGGGCTCAACTGATCCAACATGTCAAAGGTTCCTACCTGAATTTCTCAATCAAATGGCCACATACATATATTTCTTGACACTACTTCACTGTGTTATCCAGGAGCAAAGTAAACACAACTGCCCCACTATATTGCCGCCTCAATGGCTGAGCTCACAACATTATCCAGAACCAGGTGCAGACAGCTATCATAAGCTTAATCGGCATTCGCTTCAAAGTCCTACCAAGATTTGGATGGATGCAGGTTCAAAATTCTCAATGCTGGTAGGCCCTTCATCTCAAGTTTTAAATGTTTACTTTGAGCGAATAATGGAAGTAACACAAACTTGAGTTATAAGTGTTGCTGAGTTCAAACTCATGGCTTTGTATGTAACACTGCGATGCGCAAAAAATTTTCATCACGTTTAGATTATAGAACTTTGGTAGGTACTAACCACTGCAGACACTGCAGGGACACTTTACAAGACCTGAAGTTCTGGAGCTGGATGCTCTGACCTACTCGCCTACCCATCACAATTGTATCATTTTCAAACGCACTCAAAGCCTTACTCTTCCCCAATTTCCTGCTTCCAACACATCAAATTCAAGACAAAATTTTCACTAGTTGCATAACATATCCCACTGGCTGACAGGTACTATGGTAACAAGGTACCTAATTTTTATTACGTCACTTCTTAGTGATTATACTGTTATGACTGCTTGGTGCATGCTAATCATGGTGTTAAAAGGCTTTAGAGTAATCCTGGCTGGATCTAGAAGTCCACAATCAGACAACTATCCAACTATTCGGCTGTTCAGAAAAACATTGACAGCTGCCTGCTTTGATCTCTCCCATCGAGTTCCCACTCCTTTTCCACAAGGCGACCTTTAGAGCAAAAATAGCAACAAAAAAGAAATCCTAACAATATGTGTGGGTGTGCTGCTTTCAGTGAAACAAAAGAGAACCCAATTTGACGGCTTGTCAGTCCACTTGATGGATCAGTAATTCCTTCCTTCATCATGATGCTTGAGAGAGAAAAAACAAGGATAAAAACTAACAAGGTTTGTCAGTCTAACTTATAAATGCATGATGTTTTGTCTTGCAAAAGTCATGTTGGAACAGAGGCATAGTTTTCTGTTTGTTGAGGCAGGGATATTTTTTTGTCTGAACATAACCTTAATTCTCAATGTCTGAAGTTTTTCATAGACACACTGGACATGGACAAGCCTGGAATGCTAATCTGTCAAAGCAGATCACTTACCCAACAGAGGTCTGATAGAGGTATCCAAGTTGTTGTAGAAGTCAGTATCAGCACTTTATTCGTGCTGTAGCTGGAGAGTGTAAAGTGGGGCAGTGTTGCTCATTTCTATATGATTTTAAAATATTGCCAACGGAAATATCTTCAGATCAAAAGTATTGATACTGTTAGGAATACGTTACAACTGTGGACTCTGCCTTTCATCAGAAATTCTTGATATGTTAACTCCCTCTAATTAAAAGGAATGCAATAAGACCTACATGAACTCTTAAATCACCCATAACAATTTGCTATAACATAATAATCATCTGCCTGGGCCCTCTTTGTCAATTCAAATCAAAATACTTAATTTGTCCCAGAGGGATAAATTAAAAGGTACAAAGTGTAGCATACATCAATGTACATACATGACAACTCACACATATAACACAGATGAGATAAATTAAGATAAATCTCCACTGGCTTCCCTTGAATAGTGTTGACGACTGACTCATCCAGATCTCTGTTTGCCGGGGAAGGCCACTTTCATCTCCTTGGTTGTGTCCATATTTAGTTCAAGACAGGAATTTTCACAAAAACGCACAAACTCCTGCAGAGCTACGATGCTCTGTGGGATCTGAAAGCAGGGACAGGACTGTTGTCAGCAAATGTCACGATGTAGCAGTTTGGCTGGTTGGACCTGCAGTAATTGGTCTAAATGATGAAGACAAGGGGAGAGAAAGAGAGAACACAGCCTTGTTGGGGGATAGTTGAGGTGAGGAATATGTCAGAAAATGTGTTGTTCACCAACACTCTCTGTGACCTCTTTGTAAGAAAGTCAATAATCCAGAGAGTGAGCTGGTGGCCAAGGTGAAAATTTGGAGGAGAGTTTCTCAGCTCAGATGGGTGACTGCAGGGTTTTAAACGCTGAGAAGAAATCTGCATACAGGAGTCTGGCTGTGATATTGGGGGTTTCCAGGTGCTTCTAGATGGTGTCCAGGATGAATATTTTTGCAAAATCACCACTCTGCCAGCCCAGTATGCAAACTGAAGTGGATCCATCAGTGGGTCAGCCAGCTGGGTGATGGGACTTCACGACCCTCTTTGTAGCCTTCATCACGAGAAAGGTGAGAGCCACTGGCCTGAAGTCATTCAGGACCTTGTGGTACCCTTTTTTTGGAATAGGAATCACTGTGGAGTGTTTCCTCATCTGTCGGACTGTACTGCAAGTCAAAGAGCTGTGCAACAGCTGCTGGAATACACTCCCTAGCTGCTCAGCACAGTGCCTTAAGGTCCACCCACAGATGCTATCTGGTCCAGCAATTGTGTTGTCCTTTCTCTTGTCCTTGATTAAAAACAATATGTGCTTCCTCTCCGACGTTACCGACGTCTTAGTCATTATGTATTCAAAGGTTCTCCCGCCTCCGATAAATCCAGACACTATCAACTTACCCTGAATCTCAATCTCAAGGACACTTTATTTCACTACCTTAATTGTACCCCCACTCATTTTTTCAACATTCTGGCTATTTTTTCAACATTCTGGCTATTTTTTCAACATTCTAGCTATTCTGGCATAAGTCCACCACCGCTGCCGACAGCGGCCAAACTCAGTTTGACCAGACCGTCATCTTACCTGACATCAGTGGAGGCTGACTCCTCTTCCACCTTGGGCACCATGGTGTCTTCAGCACACATCATATCAGGTAAGGAGTACCGCCCACATGAGCTTCACCCTCTGTCTTCATCTTGTTGGGAAGAAGGGAAAGCACTCGATTTTCCCATGGTTGAAACTAATGGACCAAAAGGCACTCAACTGGTGTTCCGCTCATGGTCAGAAGCCAACGCCGGGAGCGAGAGGACTCATCTTCCACACCAAATGGTGTAAAGTTAGCCAAAGAGCTTCTTATCTTCTGTCAAGAATTCCGCCTCACTTTGAGTTGAAGAGACTACTTAAGCTTGGCCCAGGTGAGTGGGCAAAAATCTCTGGCAGGTTTCCACCGCTGGATGAACATCGTGGACACCACGATTAGCAAGCACAGGGAAATAGGACACAAAGGGAGGCCATAACTGCTCTGTGTATGGATCTTATGCATGTTTGTTGAACACGCATTGGTACTGCCAAAGTGTCAGCATGTAAGCAGAAAGAGGATAAACGGTGCAGGGATATTATGCCAGACTGGTTGATGTATAACACACATAGTGGCATCCCTCAACCTGCAGATTTTTAGAATATTGGGGCACTCGGGGGTCGCCTCAGAAACAGCTTCATCAATGGACTGAGAAGTGAAATTAGTGCAGCACTCAAACTCAGCTGTCTCGGAGGGGATGAAACGAGATTCCAATAGATCCGTCGCCATACTACACATGTTGAAACCAACCTCAAGCTGAAACAGTAAAGGAGAGACAAGACTGAGGCACAGTCCCACATGGCAGCGCTCACTATGCACCAGCTGTTGGCCGGTCAGCGCAGAAGAGGGCAAGGCTGCAAATGGAGAGGCCGCAGAGGTGGGCGTAGACATGGAAGAGGAAGTGGTGATGCCCAAATTGACCCTGATGTTTGTTTACAGTGTCATCATCATGGACACTGGGCAAGAAACTGCCCTGACTTCCGGCTTACCGTAACATGATATAGGACGTGTTTGTCAGAGCTCCTGCAGAGTTTTCTATTTTATTCCTGTATCGTGCACTTGTTTACAATTTTTTCATGCTCTGTGTCTCTAAATTCTTCAACATTAATCCACTTCCCCATTCTTAGTGTAAAAAATGCCGCTGAAGACCAGTAAAAGTGGAAATACTTGTCAGCTACATCCGCGACCTGATCGCGACCTGGTTCACCATTGCGACGGGGAGGCACCGCCTTTAATATAGAAGATGCTGCTCTTCAAACTGAACTCCTTTCCAATCTCCGTGTGGAGATCGCAGCTATATTTAAAGGTGAGCTGCAAGTTGCTTTCCTAACCCTCTCAAACATAAAGTCTGAATATCTGCTCTGCAGACTACAGATGCTACTCTGTAGTCTGCTATTCAGACTACAAAGCAGCATCTTATCCATGCAGATCGATTTTACGGGACCAAGGGCACCGTGGTTGAAATGGAGAAATCTCTGTCTACTTGCATTGATGATATTGTCAACATGCAGTCAAAGATCGACATCTTGTATAAGGAAGTGACTAAGTTGGAAAACAAATGTGATGTCTTGGAATCTAGAGCCCGTCGCCAGAATATTCGGAACATTGGCATCCCTGAAGATGACCCCACGCCTCAGCCTCCACAAATGCTTCCAAACTTCTGATGGAATTTTTTTCACTTACGGAGGAGCCCATTGTCAATAGATAACACAGTGCTGTGGCTCCAACGCCTCAACCAGGTGACTGTCCTCGTGCTGCAGTGGCAAGACTGCACTACCACAGTGACTGAATTAATATTGTAAAGAAGGCCAGGGACCTACAGGCTGACAAGATAAGAAATATGATAATCTCCGTCTAGACAACTCGGGCACAGCCAGACAACTCGGGCACAGTCTGCCTTCAATGACGTACGCCGACAACTATGGGATACAGATGGTGGAAGTTTGGTCTCCTTACCCGGCCCGTTTGCGCAACGTCATTTTACTTCACCAGATCAGGCCAAAATTTTCATCAAAACTCTAACCAAGTAACAGGACTTTTCTTTATTTTCTAACCTTCAAGGTTATTATGGATGCTGCTGGAAGTCTGTCATTATGATGTACCTCAAGTCCTTTTTATTGCTCTCACCTGGACTTGTTTCAGCTTTGGAGATTTATTACACTTGATGGCTTTGTCTATTTTTTTCACGGATACTATAATAAATGCTACAATCACCATATTCTCACTTGGGAATTTGTTCATTTTTTCTTAATATTCTATTTTTAATTTTTGGTTACCTGAACTACCAACTTAACCTATGGATATATGGGTTATTTTTCCCAAGTTCTGTCATTCTCATCTTTTGAGACTGTTGCTGAGTCAAAGTACTATGCTTATTTGAACAATTACCATTTAAAACGCTACCACTCTGCAGGTATCCATGTTTGATCAGTTACTCAGTCGTGAGCACTACCAATAATTTGACTCCTATTGGAGTCTGCACAGTTGTTCCTGGTGATTGGGGATGGGGACACTTGATGTGTGGGTGGCTGGCTGAGTGGGGGGAGGGGTGTGTGGGATGTTAGCTATGTTGTGTCTCTGTTTTTTATTTTATTTTAATTCTTTTTATTTTATTTTGGGGTTTTTTTCTTTTCTTTTCCAACCCCTCTTTTCATTCTTGTTTGTTCCCTTTTGGGGGCAGAGGGTTGTTCTCACTCTATACAGGCAACACCTTGAATGGCCAGTAGCACCAAGCTAAAACACACTGGCATAGATGTCACATTCTTGAGCTGGAATGATTAAAACTTCAAATACTTTATCCCACTTGAAACGCTTGACTGACATAATGTTTTTAAAAGAAACACACTCATCTCATCGCGATCGACTCAGACTCAAATGCCCATGGATTGGCGATATTTTTCCTTTTTTTCTTTTTATGGAAAAGCTAGGGGTGTAGCTATTTTGATTAACAAGAGGATTCATTTTACTGCCTCAAAGGTATATCTGATAAGAATGGCAGATATTTAATTGTTGTAGGCAACTCGTTCCATCACGCTGTTCTGTTGGTGAAAATATATGCCCCAAATTTTGACGACCGTATTTTCACAGACAGATTGTTCAGTGCTCTTCCTCGTTTAAATACTCATCATTATATATTTGTTGGTGATCTCAATTGTTTCATTGATCCGGTGTTCAAACCCCCGGACTCTCAAACAGTCCTCTATGGCCAAATTATCTCTTATTCTGCATATTCAAATAAGTTCCAAAGGATCAAATTACAGGAGCTATTTATAATCAAAATGCTCTCACTCCCACCCCTGATTTACTGAAACAACAGCTCGAGTTGCAGGTAGATTAACTTTATTCCTTTAACTGAATTTCCTTCAGACTTTTCTGAATTGACCTTTCTTCATAGCCTTGTTACACCTACCAATGATCTCACCTTCGTATTCGATTATATATTTTACAAGAAGCCAATACGGTGAAGCTAATATGGGAGAGATGTGTTCTCTGGTTCTGGTCAGCACACGTCAATGGTTTCTTAAGGGCGTCACCTATTTTTTAATATTCGTACTCTCCTGAAGGTGATCTTTTCCAAAACAGTCCTGCTGATTTTCACTTAATGCCGAAAAGGCTTTCCATAGGGTGGAATGGAATTTTCTTTTTGCAGCCCTTCGAGAGTTTGGATTTAGGAACAAATTTATAGCCTGGATTCGACACCCCAGGCAAATCTTCACACCAATAATATTCGAACAAGCTCCTTTGCACTTCCACGTGTTACAAGACAGGGCTGTCCTCTTTCTCCGCTATTGGTCGTTCTGGCAATTGAACCCCTGTTAATGGCATTAAGTCCTCAAATCCTTTTTGTGGATTTTTCCAAGTAGGTATTGAATTGAAACTGTCTCTTTATGCTGATGAGTTTCTTCTGTACGAAACAGATCCTTTGGCTCCTTTTGCACTGAGTTTTCCACTCTTGAGAAATTTGGCATCTTTTTCTTGTTTTTAGGTAAATCTCCATCAGAGTGAATGCTATCCTATTAATTCTTCTGCTCTACTGCTCAAACTATCTGATATTCCATTCAAACTAAGATCGACTGAGTTCAGAGACGTGGGGATCAATGTGCTTTGTCCTCCCTCTATTCTGCAATTTTTTTTCCTTTTCTCATTAAAATCATTACTGGCATTATTTACCTTTATCTTTGATTGGTAAAACGAATGCCATAAAAGTCCTAAGTCCCTCTTTTTGTTTCAATGTATTCCATTATTCCTGTCCAAAATTTTTTTTTAATTCTTTGACCCTATTGTCATCACATTCCTGTGGGATAGGAAGCCCCCTAGAGTGAGGAAATCAATATGACAGAAATTTTAATATAGCATTGGGCTTTCCCTACCTAGGTTGGAAGTCCAGTCATGTTGTTCTTCCTCCCCTATGGCCCTTCTTACTTCATCTTTACCGCATAACCCTTCTAGCTTGATAGGCTATTAGATAGCGCTTTCTACACTCAGGATTCGTTATCTATTTCGACACAATTTTAGGTTTGTTTCTACCGCCACCTTGACAATAAATAATAATGATACATTTCATTCATAATGCACTTTACATTTGGATCAAATATCAAAGTGATACAAGGTAAAAGCAGTTAAAATCATCAAGAAAAAATATCCTAATAATTATATAAAAATATGAACAAAAAGCAGCGATGTTAATTAAAGTTATAGGTTCTGCTAAAAAGGTAAGTTTTAAGTCCTTTTTAAATTTCTCAGTCGTCTGTGGAGCCCTCAAATGGTCAGGGAGGGCATTCAACAGACGAGGGGCAGCAGAACAGAAGGCCGAATCACCCATGGTGCTAAGCTTAGTCCGGGTAAGGAGGAAGCGTTATGAGTGGGTAGAACGGAGGGATCGTGTTGAGGTTAGTGGGGTGAGTAGTTCTTTGAGGTAGGGGGGTGCATTGCCATGGATGCACTGGTGAGTGAGGAGAGAGATCTTATAATCAATCCTGGTGGAGATGGGAAGCCGATGAAGGGAATGAAGAACGGGGGTGATGTTTTTGTGTTTTCTCATCAGGATCCTTGCAGCACTGCTTTGAACATACTGAAGTCTTTCAAGACTTTTATCAGGGATCCCTATGAGAAGTGTGTTACAGTAATCCAGTGTGGAGGAGATAAACGTGTAGATCAGCTTATCAGCATCACTCAAGGTGAGTGAAGAACGGAGTTTGGAAATATTTCTTAGATTGTGAAAGGAGATCTTGCAGATGTGTCTGATGTGGGAATCAAAAGTGAGTTGAGGGTCGAATCTTACGCTGTCCGATGACATCAATGACTATGCGACTATTAATTGTCGACAACTAGTTTTATAATGGGTAATTATAAAATATAATTTTAAGCGATTATTCGTTGCAGCCCTAATGAGAACATGAAGCTGAAAGCCAGCACACCAGACAGTGACAGCATGGAATTACCATTGAGCATATGTGAGAGGTGTCACTGACAAGATTATAGGAGAAGGATAAACAATAGCCGCATTATGTAAGCAAACAGTCTCGATGACAAATTTTTTGCTATGATGCTATCTAACTTGATGGATTTGCTCACACCTGCTCCTCAAGCCAAAGCCAATTATGAATTCAAGATGGCTGGTTTTGCTGAAAGGAATCAGATTGTCATTTTACTGTATTGTACCTGTGGAAGCTCTCTCTCTCTCTTTACACTCTGGGTATAGCAGTCTGCTGCTAAAGGAGCTTGATATCAGCTTGGTTAACATCTCCCTCTAAGCCACCTCCTTCTCAGAATCCAAGGGACAGTTCAGTAGGGGATTGCTAATGCTACCACAGGGATCTACAAGGTTTTTTAAAGGGTCGTGCACACTTCAAAAGACCTCTTTTCAGCATGTGGATACGACCTTGCCCTTTCTTGTACAGGAAATCATTGTTGTCTGACCACTCAGGTTTATTTTTGAATGTGAACTCCCAGGTACCTGTAGGTGTCCAACTGTTCGATGTCCAGGCTGGAAGTCAATGTCCAACTTCTTTCTCTTACAGGCATTAATCCACAGGTAATTTACCTGACACCAGTCAAGTCCCTCGTGAGGTTCTAGTATTCCAGATCATTACCCTCTATTATAAATCCACCAATGGCTGAATCCCCTGAGAACTTCCGGCAGTTGTAGTGGCCTGTGTTGTGTCTGAAGTCTGAAATATATAGTGTGAACAGAAAGGGGGAGAATACTGATTCCTGTAGACCATCACATCAGTATGCCTCACGTACTAAGGTCTGTTAGTGAGGTAGTTGATGGTCAAAACAGCCATATCATCAGCTTCCCTGGATTCCCTTGCTGAATTGTGTTGAAAGCGCTGGAGACGTCAAAAAACATAATTATCACATTCAAGGGTTCTCCAGGTGTGAGAGGGACATGTTCAGCAGGTTGGTGCCACACGTCATCCACTCAACTGCCTGGTTGGTAATTGGATTCTAGTGAGAGTTCACTATGGGTTAAGGGCGCTTAAGCGAAACTCTCTCTTTGGTCTTCATCAGATGCATGGTTAAGACCACAGGACGGAAGTGGGTGGGATTCTTGGGGTGCATGGTTTTAGGTACTGGAACATAACAGGAAGTCCTCTATAGTGTTGGTATTCTCTTTATACTAAGGTCTATTGTTTATAGCTATAAGGTCACCTTGGCTACAGTTTTCTTCTGCTCATTCTCCTTGATTTATTAACATTAAAGAAAATTTAATTGAACAAACTGCAATTACTTGACGAAAGTATAAAGAGACCCTCGAGATCAAAAGAAGGTTGAGTGGTTAATATTACAAATAGCCCTGAATCAGAGAAATTAATTAATAAATGTCCTCTTAGTTTTTTAACCTTGAAATTTGTGGTCAGGGGTCACCCATCTTTATTTTGTTTTATATCTAACCTTAGTGCCTTGAGAATAAATCTGTCTTTTCTGGCGAGAGCAGGGTGAAATAGCACAGAAAATCTTTGTACCCGAGTGTGAAGCAGTCAGGAATGACTACAGTTCTATAATTTTTTTATATACTTCTTGTTAGTTATTATCTTCGACAAGAAGGTTATTTTTCACTGCTATGCATTTGTTTCATTGTTTGTTGGCAAGATTTAGGAAAAACTACTGGACATATTTGCATGAAAACTTACCCAGAGGTAGGTTTTGGCATCCTAGAGATGATTACAGTTTGGTGGCATTAGGAATGTCACAGCATTTAAATTAAAATAAAAAAAATCTGTTTGGAGCGGTGATTTCACATTGAGAGACAAACAGTTGCAGAATATTTTGCATGGAGTGTTTTTTAGACAATATGGTAGTTTTAGAGGCTGACTATAACTCAAAATAATGAATTGAACTGTGTGAAATGTTTGTAGATAAAGCGATCAATTTGACCACGTTGAGCTGTTAATTTACGGTGTTATGTTAAATGACGCTTTGTGTTCTCAGTGATGAATTTTCTGACACTATTCCTTCATTCGTATTCATTCACAGGCATTGCATGTGAAAGACCAGATTATTTAGATGAGGTCGGTAATTAGAAAGAATCCTATATAAACTCATCTCATTGATTCTAATCAAAATAATGTCTCCCTAAGGCTACTGTTAAGCCGCGGCGGAGGTTTTTGCTCTCGGAGGGCTTTTTAAAAAAAAGTTTTACTGTGTTTGCTTCCACATGTACAAATTAGACATCAAACTGTGCATTTTTGATAATATGAATCAGCCAAGATGTCGCAGACGTAGTTCTATCCATAGAATTAAAAAACATCAAAGCAATCAATATACAAAGACATCACTACATGCACTGCTTATATAAAAAAGACATGAAGTTACATGACGGAGACGTCAACAGCCATCTAAACCAATTAAAAATGCAAATATTTCTATTCTTCATACACTAAAAAAGTCCAAGTTCATATATTGAAACAATCAAATTTCAGACAATTAAACAGTGATCCTGATCTCAAGATTCACTCAGGTAGTTCCCTTTGACACACATCAAAATTCCATGAAAGACATTTTCTATATCAAAAGTAACAACCACTTTATCTGGATGAAATGAAAAAATGTATTCATAATTTTCATAGGCTAATACAACCAGATAAAAGTACGGGACCAACCGTTAAAAGCCACCAGAGACCATAGATGATATGTTGTGTGGGAGGACCCCCAGACCCTCTGGTACATTTAAACTCCCACAGGAGATCACATGGACTGCTTTGATAAAGGATAAAATTACAAGATTTAGAAGTCAAACAATTGCCCCTCTTTTCCAGTGGAAGTTACAACACAGAGGTGATTTCAAACTCCAGTTGACTACTGCATTAATCATTTCATGTGTTTGCGGCTGGCTTTTGAGGAAATCTGATAGCTTGTAAGCCTTTATTAGATTAGCAGCAGAACTAGTGAGACAAATTTGAAGACCAAAAGTATATCATAAAATCAACCATGATCATCTTAAAAAGGAATTTTCTGAGAGGTTGGGTTGAAATTAATTAGATTTTGTCAAACTAACGTCTGGGCGGCTGTGGCTCAGTGGGTAGAGCGGCCATCTCCCAATCAGAAGATCGGAAGGTAGCCGGTTCGAATCCCACCAGGGTCTACTTGTCGTAGGGTCCTTGAGCAAGACCCTGAATCCTTAGCTCCCCGGGCGCTCCACAAGGGGCTGCCCACTGCTCCCTCAGGGATGGGTCAAATGCAAAGAAGTAATTTCACTATATTGTACTGTGTGACTAATAAAGGATTCTTTCTTCTTCTTTAAAGCTACCTTCAGAGTGGAAAATGCCTGTTGCTATAGTAACATGTTTATAAAAAGGAAAGAAAAGCCTTGTTAGAAAAACATTCAGTAAATTGAGAAAATATAATAGCCGTTCAAAATGGTCATTATTAATGAAGAAAAATGTTAAGATGCTGGACTGTTATTGGTTCACTTAATGCTGAGGCAGAAACAGATGACAAAATTTCTGTTTTTGTCTTATTTTTAAGTACAGAGATAACTAGAAAAAGTGCTTGGAGAGCGCAAAGCTCAGCCGGGGTACAACAGCCTAGATTTAAGAAAAAGCACATATCTCCAATAATGTCTGAGTTATTGTTAGCCTCTAAATCTACCGACAACTCCAACAAACTCTTTGAGTATCTCTCGAATACTCTGTAGCCGATCATCTCCTAGTTCTTCCACTTCAGTGTCACTGTTCACCCTGAAACCCCAGCTTGACCCCCAAAGGAACATAAAAAGAATGAGACTGAGAAACTGAGCCCCCTGTTCCACCCTCACAGAAACATCAATGTAATCAAAGAAAAAAAGGGAACATTAGCCAAACAGACGTCACTATCCCCAAACAGCTTATCATTTTTAATCACCTCGAGGATGTGTCAAAGCCCAGCTCTGTGTAAAATTTCATGTAAACCTGTCCTGTAGTTTTTTTTATAATCTTGCTCATAAACAAACAAGCAGAAAAAAACAAACAGATAAATGTACTGTAGTAAAAACATAATCTCCTTTGCAGTAGTGATAATTAAGTAACACTTAGTGGAACAAGTTGATACGTTTTTTATTGTGGAATTTATTATATGTTTCTTTAGTTTCCGTAAAGCTCGTCAACATTTAAGTAAATACCGATCCTCGATAACCTTATCAAAAGAAGAATTAGGAGTTGTCCAACATGTCATTTAGAAGTTCACCAGGACATTTTCAAGTTTGGGCAGGAGTTGATCAACCCGATGAATAAATTTGACATATCATTCAGTTTTCTGTATGGCGAATAGAAAATTAGGGAAGAGTATCAGTGAAAAGAACTTTCAGTAGTAGAAGTAGCTTACATCGTGGACAAGATACAATAAGACGCATCATAAAATTGGTAGATCCACAAGGTGTGGAAGTACGACGGACCCGGTGCTTGAGAAGGACAAATGCCCTTTGTCACATGGACGGCTACGATAAGTTAAAGCCCTATGGCATTGCTGTTGATGGCTGCATAGATGGTTTCAGCCGTTATGTGCTATGGATGGAAGCCTATACCATGAACAATGATCCTAAATTTGTTACAAGTTACTTTATCAAAACAGTTTCAAGCATATGCGGATGTCCAGAAAAAATACGTTCAGACAGTGGCACGGAAAATGGTTGTGTAGAAGAAATGCAGTTGTTTCTGCGACGAAACCACACGGACAGTTTTGGAGGGGAGACAAGTTTCCTTTATGGAAGGAACACAGCAAACCAGCGCATTGAGGGATGGTGGGCTACCCTCCACAAACAGAGTGCGTAGTTCTGGATTAACCTTTTTCAAACTTTCCAGTATGATGGGCACTTCACAGGAGACTTTTTGGACAAAGGTCTTATCCTGTTCTGTTTCCTTAATCTGGTCCAGGTATAAATTTGTAATTTTCACAAGTTTGTAAAATCATATATTTATTTTGAAACTTAGTAACTTATATAATAACTATTATTATTTTTAGCTCTACAAAAAACCATATACATTTTTTGTAATGACATCCACCGTGGAGTAATTCATAATCGTTCGGATGTCCTGAGAGTCATCTACAGTATTTTTTAATTTACTTGGAGCTTTGACACCAGAAGACTCCGGCTGCCCAGATTGGTGCAATTGTAATGAATGTCGAAGGGAAAAATATCTCTGTACAAAAAATGTACATTGTTTTTTGTAGAACTAACAATAACAATAGATATTATCTAAGTTGCTTTTGTTCAAAATAAATGTGATTGTTGTGGTTGATACAATAGATAAAGCTTTATTATAAGAAATGTAAAATGCTGAAAATGGCAATTGTTTTCTTATTTCCATGTTTTTCTGATACAAGACCAAAGGTAACAGCATTCACTATTGACACAATTTATTGTAAATTTGTATGTAAAAACTAGTTTATCTTTTTAATATGTAGATTAATTAACACTAGGCTATTACTCCTTATTAGCAAGACCTTAAGAATAATCTTTCATAAAATTGAACAGATTTGTAATGGTTGAAGGTCACAGATTGTACTTTTGAGAAAGGCTGTAGATCTTTCAGAATAAATTGGTGCTTCTCGTTTACTTTCAACTGCAATAGCTTTTGTTAACATGGATTCTTTCCATGATTTCACAAAAGGCTGGAAATGGAGACACAGAAATATTATTAGTAATTGAGTGTTGTATTAATATGCGTTTACAGTTTTCGGAAGTGCTCTCTGTTTGTCATAAACAATCTTAAATTAATTATTATTTCTGGTTAATATTTTGAAAGCACACAATATTGTTCATTATACCAATTTGATCAACACTTACCTCAGAATTTGTATACATGTGCTGTTTAGTGTATTAGTGTAGTATTAATGCAACTTAGTTTTACATTCATTGTTGATTAATTATTAAATGATTAATGATTCTTATGTTACTGAAAATACATGTTTTCCTGTTCACCCTGACCTGCAGTATACAGTATAAGCTTTATTTATACAGGGCCATTGGAATCAAACTGTGTTTTACAATTGGTCTTAATACATATAAAATAAGTTAGCTGATTTGAGTGTACAATCACAAAGCAGCAATTATGGTCTCAATTTAGACAAGAGGTTATATAGAGCAGACTTTCTCTTTCAAAATTTTTATCTATATTAACTGTGCCTGATTGTACTTAGGACGAACTCGATGAAGTTGTGAAAACATGGAATGCTCACAAAATCAGACCAGGATCAAGTGATGGTGCAGGATCAGGTCGGCCAGTTCTCATGTACTTCTTGCCAGAGATGCACAATGCTGAGGACAGACTCAAGCCTGTTGCCATGGATGAGGTCACATTGTGTATGGAAGAGTGTATGCCTAAAGGCCAGTGGCCATGTGATGAAATTGTTTTTGAACTGTGTTGTCCGCTGATGGAAGAGAATGGATTGGAAGCTCCATCTGATCCACTTGTTGCATTGATCTCTACATCATGTTAAGACACGAAATACTGCAAAATATTTGATCAGTGTTGGTATGTGGGGTCAATTTGCATTCATCAAGAATCTTCAATTGATTCTCTTTCTTGTAAGATGACTAAGGGTATTTATTATTGTGCGGCAGGTAATTTCAGAATGTAAAGTAAGGCATCTGTATCATAAAACATTTTTGATGCAAGTAAAAAAGTGACAACTCAAGTTTGTAATCTTTCACAGTTGTGTGCAACTGGCTTGCATGTAAAACTTTGAACAAATGGACAAGCCGAGAAACAACTACACAATTTTATCAAAGTTTTGAATTAACTAAAATAATTTGACAATTATCTTATTTCTGCATCTTACAGTTAATAATTGATATTCTTACCCAAATGAATAGGGGAGTTGATCAACAGTTAATTTTAAGACAAAAATCCTAATGTGGTGGAAGAGGGAACATTTTTATAATAAAAACAGTTCATTTAACTGCCAGAAATGGAGTACGTGCCTGCAAACTTCTTTGTTTACAAAAAGGCTTTCTAATTTAGTGTATCAAATAGTATGTGTCCAAACTTGAAAAGAAATCGAGTCTTAAGAATGAAGAACTAGTCTCACTTGAATGAAGTACACAATCATGAAATTACACTGGGATTTTTGGTGTCACAGGTTAAGATACTATAAGAGCCACCTTAAGATTTGATCAACGAGATACAGAAGGTGGCAACATTATAATATGACATCTGAAAATTAGGAAATTGTATTTTTACCAACGCCGGAATTCAGTTAAATCAAGTAATTATACAAAAAGTCACATTTTGGGTGATATATGCAAAAGTCATGAGTACATTTATGCCATTTACTGGGCAGAGAACAATAGATGGGTGTGGTAAGGTTCGTGGTGTGGTTTATGAAGTAGTCTAACTTGGACATAGACCTTTCTACCGTCAAAAATGGCAGTCCAACTTACAAAGGAAAAATACAGTTTCATTATTTTCTCTAATTGTTGCACACAGCAGGGATGAAAGCATACCACAATTCCTGCTGCTATTAAAATCTAAGTACTCTTATATCTGAACAGCTTTGAAAGGCCTTTGATTACATTAACAACCACTTTTCTGTCCAGCTAGAAAGTTTTTGTTGTATAGTGTCTGATTTGTTGCTTCTTTTTTATACAGCTGGAATATGTTTTCTTAAAGGCAATGCTAAAGTGCTTATTATAGACTTTTAAAACAAATTAACACGATTCCTTACAATTTTGCATAAATAGTACAAACTTGAAGATCTGTGAACTCTGAACAGTTGATTTTTGTGATAATGGTTGTGGTAAACTAAACAATATCCATTACCCAGACATTGCTTTCAAGAATCGCATTCAATTCTGAACATAAATCTGGGAAATTCTCGTAACCGTCAGATAAGTGCAGAATCTTTCCACATGTGTGCCCAATTGGTCTTCCTGTGAACTCATTCTTGTGATTTTGATGTCATTTCAACATCAAAATCCACAGAAGTTTACTTTAATCAAGCTCTATGATAAATCTTTTCAGATGATGTTCCACCTCCTTTTGTTTTGGATACAGACCAGTATAAAATTTCAGAAGTTTACACATACTTCTTTGTAGTTGGCTGCAGATTAGAGAGCAGTTAGTCAGTTCCTCTGGACTGACTGAGAGATGATGAATGATGATCTCTCTCCAGCTTTCAATTACAAACATGGGTTTTTGGACAAGTTCTTTGTGTGCTATTTCATCAAGTATTGTAGGAAGATTCTCGCTGGTGATTCTCCTTTGACAGCCATAGTTGTCGACAACTTTCAAGACATCATCAGTGTCCACTGCTTCACGTTGTTGTGGGCTCACAAACTGAAGAAAATGGGATTTAAGATGTACACACTGTACACACAGTTAAAAATCACTTGTTCAAGGAAGGGGAGTGCAAGTTTGTTTGGAGAATATTGGTAGTCTTGTAAACCTTTCAAAATGATTCTGCCAATGACCTTCCATGTTTCAGCAGGAAAATCCTGGCGAATGAAAGGTAACTTGAACCGTTGTACCAAGTGTGCATCGATCATAGAATTCATGCCAGAAGCAGCTGAGAACACCTCTCAAAACCCCAGCTCCACTGCCTGCTTCTTCTTTGTGGTCTGGAAGCATTCTTCTCACACTCACTGCTTTGCTCAAAATGTTTGCATCAGAAAAAGCTGAATCATGTCTGGTAAAGTTTTACCCTGATGCACATTGGTAGTTATCACATCCTCTGGATGAGCTGGACTGGTGGGCATAGGAGAACCCTCATAGATTAATGTGTCATCTGTTTCTTCTTCTATACCAAAAATGGGACCAAAGGTAATTTCAGAGACATGCGACATATCCAAAGCAGGCTCAACTACAAAAAAAGCTTCCATGACATCTCCCACTGGCTCGTTAATTTATTGCCACTGAGTGCCGAGACAAGGATCACTTCAGAAATCTCACCGGCTGGACGACCATAGAGGAGTTTTACCGGCATATAATGAGGTTCAAACTATCATGGGACTTGACTTTTAGGTTTGTATAATCCCAAAGAACATCCCCTGATTACAAAACATTGAGGCAGAAACATGAGGGAAACCTCACGCGTATTCAAACTGTGACATCCTGATAGGTGGGCTAATAACTAATTCTCCTCAGGCATGCCTGATCTCTGTGGGTTCAGGGTGCTGGAGGTGGAGTGTGAAGGTAAAAATGCCCAGGAATGAACAAAAAAATGAATATTAGACATCAGATATCATGACTAACTCTGTTCTTGGAAGATTTGACACTTCAGAGTTATAAGGCTCATGTTTGATGTAATCTAGGAAATACCTTATTTATTTTATTAAACTTTCAGAAAATTGACACGTTATAAAATACATTTACTTTGGTAAACTTCTGTGTGCTATCTTGAAAACAAAAATGTACCATGGGTGAACAAGTTCATGGCAGGAAGTTAAGTGCAGTGAAGCAAATTTTCATTTTTTTTTTTCATTTTCAAACCCACTTATCACAATATAAAAAATATGATATTACAACCGAAAAATATCTTGTCAAAATGTGAAATATACCATGTTAAAAATGAAAAATACTATCTGAAAATGTGAAAATATACCGTTCGGTAAAAAATTATGGAAGAGCATTGTATTCATCTAAATGAAATAAAAAATTCTGGCACTTTATTTCAGGATTACATTAAACAATCTTGTAATTACGAGATAAGGAGGAGATGTTAGTTTGTTTTCACATGCTCTGGGATGCCTATCTCGCATCTGTAACTGCACCTTTCTTTCAGCAGCTGTCAGACAGTGGTGTTTGGCCCTGTTACGATGTTGCATTAGTATTTTTCATCGTGAGTGGACTTTATAAAGCTCCACTTCATTATTTTTGGGAAATGAGCATTTTGTAGCATTTTGTAGCTCGTTAAAAAAATTCACATCCTCATACGAAAACTATGTGTGCATATGAATGTGGAAACATGAAATTTGAAAAATGTCATCTGAAAATGTGAACAAAGATAGAAACATGAAAAAAAATGTGTAAATGTAAAAGCTATGTCAAAATGTGATAAATATCAGATTATGTAATGAAAAATATCCTGCGTAAAGCATTTTCACATAAAAATTTGAAATAATATCCCATCAAAACATGAAAATTAACACATTATAATGTGAAAATCATCACATCAGAAACTTGAAATCATTATTCTCATGTAAATAGTATTCACAATATTATATTATTGTTGTCCGGAGTATATTTCACAAGCTTTAGAAATACATTAATTATAATCATTAGCTTTTCCTTTTGATATTTTGATTTTTCTTAAGATAAGACGAGGATTTTTAAGACTGAAACTAAGCAGTTTTCAGAAAAATGGAGATCCGTTATATATAGGAGAAAAGATGCATATGGGGGAATTTTTGGGGGTAAAACATATTACCCCCATGTGGAAAAATCCTGTTAAGGTATCATTTTTTCTCAATTGACTTGGTAAATATTTCACCTAGCTGCTATAAATGAAAAAGAAAATCCCCCACTGCTTTCTCCAAGTGTTAGCATGGATAATCCACACAAAGATAGAGTGAGAGAGAGACAGTGATGCTACTTACAATTCCTTAACTACCCTATATATGCTTTCTGTAAGTATTAATCTGAGAGAGAGAGAGCTACAGAAAGAGAAGGAGAAAATAATAATATGGGTTCCAAAGATGACAATATTTCATTTTTTTGAGGTTTCAGATAAACTCTCGCTCTGACTCCTCCACTTTATTGCGTTCAATCTGAGTTCCCCTAAGTCACTGTCCCTCTCACTGCATAGGAGTGGGCTGGTGATAAATTGATCCATTGTTGTTTGCCAGTACGTGTTGATAAAGCTTTCAACTGCAAGTATCATAGTTCAAATGGTGAATGGTAATTTACGACACTTGTTCCTTGAAGGGCTTTTGTATAGCAAATAAATGAAAGATGGCAAAGTGAATGGGAGGTACATGCAAAGCATATATTTAAATCCATTACATCAAAAATGAACACGTGTGCGGGTTTGTTGCTGAATTAACCAGGACTTGGTGGGTCTAGGGAACATAAACTTGTGGCAGATTGCATGCGATCAATCAGGGAGTTCCAAAACTTTGCTTCCTTCAAAGACATTACTGTGTGAGCACACTGCAAAACTCAAAGTATTGCATAACCATGCATATTTGAATTATTTTTAGTCAAAATAACTCATTGCACTTGTTAACTACACAATCAATTAACCAGGCCTATGCTGTCTCCCCGACTGCATGGGTATATCCCCAAAGAAGCCCCGAATCCCTGCTTTCTACAAGTAATCCCCTTAATTCTACTGAAATTAAATGGGCCTCATTAATAATCTCAAACATTCCATATTGACGCAACTTGTCTATTTCTATGAAGTCAGCAATATGCTGAATGAATGAAGATAAACATATTGTCAGAGCTCATTAATAAAACAAAACAGATTTCTTTATGTCAATTAGGAGCTAACTTTAGACAGAAATAGACTTATGATTGGGAGATTATGCACTATAAACTGTGCTTTCCACAAAAAGCTCTTCCTTAGCCAAAAAGGCACCTAACGAGTTTACTATTAAGGCAAAATATAACAAATACAGCTTAAATCTTAATGAGGTTCATATGCGGTACATTTGGAAACTATTAGGGAAGTTATATGGGAAAAACAACTCCCCTTAATGAGTACGAATGAACTGTTAGTGTTAAATGACAAAGATGTTATGGCCTGAAATTGTGATTTAGAAAAATAAAGCTGCCCTCACGGATGGAGGAAGAATGCAAGTGACCTTTCCTAAAATCACTCCAGTTCTTCCTAGCAATAAGGTCTATGTGGGTATAACATTTGAAAATGATCCATGAAACTGTTTTTAAGTTATCGCATTAACACGAAGGATCTGCGGAGGGGATTGCAGCAACGAAGATTCAATAATACCCCTGACTTTTTGATGAAATGTCAAGTAACATTTCAGTGAGGCATAGGGTTTTGATTTTAGACAGTGCATTTTGAATATCGGAATAAATCGCAGAATCTGGAAAATATCTTAAATGCTCCATATTAACATTTCCATCTTCCATCGCAATTTATCTGAAAATGTTAACGAATCAGTATCTTGTCATATTTCAAGTATGACATGGTCTTAAATCTCGACAGTATTAGTATAATACAACACAGAATAAGTCAAATTCACTTGTAACAAAAACAAAATGCTGCTTTTGAGAAAGAAAAGACAACAAATATTATTAACTTATTTTGAGACACAGCATATCTTCATATTTTTAAATTAGTGGTCAATATTAGGTTTTTAAAGATATATATATATCTTAATATCTTGTCCTTTTTCAAGAAATCTCAGCAAGGGAATTTTGACGTCCTCTATTGGCAGATTTTGCTTTACTCATTACAAGCCAGAAATATCTTATAGTATTTTTTTTTAAATGTATTTTTGAGGGTACAATCTTTCAGTGCAAAGGATATTCTACAGTTGGGAGGGCATTGGCTCAGGAGGGAGACACTTATAAGGTCTGTGAAGAGGATACCGCATTCCCAATTTAACTCTCAATAGCTGTTTCAGAGAAGTAAGAGTGGTTGTGTGATTGGATATCACTCCGGCTGAGCAGGTAGGGCATTGCATGATAGCCACCTTCATTTGAATAAGTGAAGTGCTTTGAGTGGTGGAGCAAACTAGTAAAGTATGATATAAGTATCATTAATTTGCATAATGAAGTGTTGAAATGTGAAAAGCTTAAAATCGTCCGGCTATGTAGA
This sequence comes from Lophius americanus, assembly GCA_037951165.1. Classification (NCBI taxonomy): domain Eukaryota; kingdom Metazoa; phylum Chordata; class Actinopteri; order Lophiiformes; family Lophiidae; genus Lophius; species Lophius americanus. The sequence goes on along the minus strand of JBBDHG010000091.1, from coordinate 55,611 downwards.
ATGCTACTGTGATGTTCTTTAAAGGACTTGGTCATCGGTGGGCGTGATAGTGCAAACTGGGGGAATGGGTGAAATCTTTCTTGAGGCCACGTTGTTGTTTTGATGGTTAGCCCACAATCCTCAACAGGGGTCATCAGGAGCTGATGGCGTTTCAGGTGTACCCCCGTCCCATCTATTTCTGAAAGTTCAGGTGTTATGTTGGGTCGCAGGTGACAACCTTAATCCAAAGCCAGAGACTAGCCTGTATAGCGCTGTACAGAGAAGTTTAATAGCTCAATGCTGGGCTTGTCCTCAGATTTCCTTGTCCTTGAGGCTTTTTTTTGTCTGGCCTACGAAACCTCTTCGGCAGACTTCAACTGGACAGACCATGGCTGTTAAGCTATGTTTTGCAGCATCAGCAACCAGCCCAGTTTACCTAATGCTTTTGCATTTATAGGCCTCCTCCATTGCATCCTCCCATGCCCCAGTAAGCTCTATGACGAAAACAAGGGTAAAATAGTAAATGGACTGTACTTATATTGTGCTTTTCTAGTCTGCTCGACCACTCAAAGCACTTTACAATGCGAGTCATCATTTTCCCATTCACACAAAGATTCACAAAGTGGTCATAGAGTCTGCATTCACACACCAATGGAACAGCCATTTGGAGCAACTTGGGGTTCAGTATCTTTCTCAGGGAAACTTTGACATGTGGACTCTAAAAACTGAACCACTATCGCCCAAAAAGTGAGCAAGAAGTGAGGAGGACCAATACACTTCTTCAGTACACTTCACAGTCTGATATGTAGGTGGCAGAGCCTGGGATTCAGGTCCACCGATTGCTTCCGGACTTATGCCTGTCCCAGTTGCCTGGTGTCAGATTTTTCTATACAAGTCTTTGTTGGATTTATACTTACACAGACACTCTCACACACAGTAACATGATGCACTGATGGAGGATGTGGTTGTGATCAGAGCTACCAACGAGACCAACAAGAGCTTCCCTCTTACGATGCTCAAAAAAGAACGGCCTGGAAGAGGATGAATAATACTCACTAGATCTTGAACTGAATGAGGCCATTGATCAGTGAAAATTTCAAAGACTACACGTAGGTCTTGTCTATACCACTGTGGGATGAAAAAATGCATGATACCAGACAGATATGCATTATGGGTGCCAAATGGAAAAAACATGTCTTCCTACACACTGCCAGAAAAATAATAGAATCTGTTATTACATTTATTGTTATTGTCTAGTGCCAGAGAAAAGTAGATCTTGAAGCCTGATTTCTTATTAATGTTGTGACGTAACTGACGAGGGTCACTCAGTGGGGTTGTTATGGTTCCTCACTGGTTTGACTTGTATAAAACATGATTTGTGATAAGTCTGTCAGAGTTTTTGGTACTTGGGCTGATACTGTAATCATAAGGATAAATCCCCTTTTCGATTCCAGAAACTGGTGGTGGTGGCTGATGATTCTGCTGAGATTCATGAAAAGATTAGACAGGAAGATAGGAAGGTGGAGGGTATGTATAACAAAATCATGGAAGAACTGAATTAACAGAGAGGGCATCTAAAAGGATAACTCCAAGATGGTGCCCAACTTCCTCCCAAACATGTGTCCAAGTGACATGATTCGCCACCAATCCTCCCCTTCAAGACCTTAGCTACCTCCATGCCATTGCTCTTGCATGTTTTGACCAGTTTTGAGGATTTGGTCCTTATGCTAATAATTATATTTCCTGGGAACAGTTGGCTCCAACATACAACTTTCTTTGATGATGTTCATGTTGAAACCCCGTCTGGGCAGGGCAAAGCGGTCACAATCTTCTATGGAAATTTGAGTTGCCTACCTAGGTCAACTTGGACTGTTGATTAACTTGGTCTCCGGCTCTGGTGAAGTTGGTGGAAAATTTGTGGGCTGTAGACACTTGCTGTTTTGTATTGCTGTATTAATAACATCTGCCAACAACCTAAGCTTGGTACTACTTGTGAAACTACTGTTGTTGCCCTTCTTCCAACACCTTTGGAAAAGCTTGGAAAGCTTGGAAAAGAGTCCGCATGATGGAGGGCTTACCATTCCTAAGCAATGCTGGTTGGCCTGGCTCAGGCAAATATCCATAACTGATTGGAAAAGAAACCTTTACTTGTGATGAGTCAGCTCTCCTGTGGTCTGTTTGCGTGGTTGCCATTGCTTCCATCTGGTCCTGGCACCCAGTCTGTCTAGGATGTCCATATTGCTGCGTGGCTCTTCTTCCACATTTGCTTATATCTCATTCTGAATCCATTCAGCCAGGCTTTGTCTTAGTGCAGTTTGGGAAAACTGCAGAGTAATGCCTGCCCCACTGTCACAGAGGCCGCCAAGATGTAATACCGCAGCCAGGCCTCCTCTCTCTCAATAACTTCCTGTGCCTGTCACTTCCCTCCAATCTTGTCACACAAACCCCGCAGAAGTGAGTTTGACATAAGAGGGATCCCGATACATCATAATCTTTGGGGCTTGTTTGGCCGGCCACTGATGAGGAGCTGAAACTTCGGCTTCCGAGATTTCTAATTAGAACACTGGCTTTCTGGTATGCTCATCAGACAATGCTAGTTATATGGGGAAATTCTATATCTGATGATTTGGTGATTTTCTGTCTTTGTGGTGCTGGTCTTATTGAGGACACGCTCTCAATATGGTACAGACTTTGACATTTTATTCAATTCAAATAAGAGTAATATTATGATAGTCAGAAGCAAAGATGATAGAAATGAGTATTTCCTGACTTCTTCCTCTCTGGGATTGCCCTTAATGCATGTAGCTGAACTGGGCCATATCATAACTAATAATCTATCAGATGATAGGGACATTTACAGTCAGTGTCGTGAGTTATGTTCACAAGCAAACATGTTGACTCGCAAATTTAGTAAGTGTTCGGTTACTGTCAAGACTTTTTAAGGCTTATCGTGCCCCGATATACACGGCCCACCTGTGTCGTTGCTGCAGGAAACGACAGCATGAGGCTGCTGCTAAAAGCCCAGAGAAGCTGTAGCACAAGCCAATATTTGCAAATGCTGGTGTACCCACCTGCTCTACTGTCATATGAAATCTCATGTATAATAATAATGCATCCTTTATTGATCACAAACAGCCATACACAGTACAACATAGTGGAATTATTTCTCTCCATTTAACCCATCCCTGAGGGAGCATTTACCATTACAATGTACAAATTGGGACTTGAACTGGCTACATTCTGATCGGGAGACGGCCGATCTACCCACTCAGATAATGCTCTGAGTACAGTCAGGCTCTATTCTAGAATGTTTTGAATTGAATTGAATTGAATTGAATTTAAAAAAAATTAAAACTTACATTAGGACATGATGCAGAAAACACAAGGGAGCAGGACAAAGAAGGTCACACAGATTTTCACCACAAACAGCTCTAACCTTAAAGGATGTTGATACCTCGGGGAACTGCTGATCATATACTTCATTATTTACACTGTTGATATCGACATTCCTATATGCCTTTAAAATCCAATAGAAATGGAACTGCCACACTCTCCATTCCCTACACGTACCACTCCATATGGAATGAATTCCTGTTTTCTGCTTATCTGACTGTTAGATAAGCTAGACCTCGATTTTCTTCACCTCCACCTTCCCCTCCCTACTCCCTCTTTGTATTCCCTCTCTCTGTCACATGTTCTCTGTACCACCATCACCCTCCTCATTTTACTTCCATTCTCCTTCCAATTGTGCAACTCAACTGTTGCAACGCTTTCGTCATTTTTATTTTCATAATCAATCAAGACGCCCGCAGATGAATTGCATCTCAGCTGCTCATATTCCAGCTGATGGCTCATGGTCGACACACACACTTGCATGACTACATACAACAAACAAGACAACATGTGGGCCTATCTTTCATAACAAACAGTGAGCGGTTCCCGGTGGAATGCTGCCTGGGCAAAGATAATCGAATGGCGAACAGAACGTGACTCCGGTTTATGTAAATGTAGTGCACATACAAACGGTCATGCAGTACCTGGTTTCACAAAATGACTGCATTACATGTACCTATAGAGCCATGCAAAAAAAGAACATTCATAGTTTTGTGATGTGTCCTGCATTGACGATTTTGCTGCTCTCTGGAGAGTGTGTCTGTGGATTGCAAAAATGCTGTAGATATTGGAGACCCCCAGGGAGAACCATTCAGAGAATCATGTGACCCGCTCACTTTCTCTCCCTGTCTTTTCTGCTCCACTGCATTTGCTTAATTTATTAATAAGTAAGTGCTATTTATTTTTAATTCCTCCTGCATTTGCTGTTTCTTTATGCATCATCTTGTGATAAATGTTTGTGCGTGTGTGTGTGTTTGTGTTTGTGCGTGTGTGTGTCTTTGTGTTTGTGTGCGACTGTGCCTGCATGAGCATATGAGTGTGCCCTCCTCCCATAAGCTAATATTGTTAAAGTATTCCCTTGGGCTTGTGAACACATGGAGACCGAATCAGCTATTGACTCTGTCCTCCTTCATTAGAGGAGTATAAAATCACTACTTTATTGATTCCTCTCTTTAACCTTTGACTCATTTGATCTCTAACATTGTTTTCTGTCCCTCTCTTGGCTTTTATCTCCAATTTCCCTCTCTGGCTCTTTCTACTTTATGGCTAAATCATGACTCAAAACCCCTAATTCTCTGTCCCCACCTTCTGTTCCCTCTTATGTACTTAATATCTTTGTTCCCCCGCCCGATAGTCTGTTTTCCACCTCTGTCGTCCCCGGATAGATTTACAGTTACAGCCATTGAGGCAGCACAAAGTGTCTTTGTGACCTTGAAGTGACCCCTCTCTCTCTGTCCCATCTCAAACATGATTTGCTTGACTTCATTTTACGTCACGTCGTCACGCAGCACCACCGACAATTTTTTTTCCCTAAATCAAAAAGACGTCAATATCATTACAAACATAGAGTATTAGAATGTATGTGAATTTTTTATGATTAACAAACCACTAGACCTGCGTAAGAGTTTGGAAATTAGAAGACTTTCAAATGCACTGAGGCAACAAAATAAATATGCAAAAAAAAGCTTGATGCTCTGTATTTATGATATCCTACAGAATCAGAATCAATGTCAGTTTTAACAAGAGTGAATATGGCCTGGGCAAAACATGCAGTCAACCAAAATCAAGCATTAATGAGAAACACTTTCTCTATATCCCTTATTAAGAGATACAGCGCCCTGGTTTCTTTAACATAAACACACCTTTTACTCCCACTCGTGTTATATTTTAATGTTGAATAATGTTATAGAACTTGTGCTAACTTAAAGTATTTTAATCTAACCAAGTACCTTTAACCTGGTCGATTTACGGACTGTAAAACCCCCCTTTTTCTAACCGTTGTATTTATTATCTATTATTTTTACACAAAATAGAGGAGAATGAAAGGGCCTGTATAAACTGATGTAATTTATTAAACAAAATGAAAAGTTAAATGAAAAATCTAACTCTTAGGGTTCTTTTAAGGCATTACCATTTTCTAATGACGGCTGTAAATGAAAAAACACCCCACCACTATTGCATGTCCGTCCATGGATAACTACTGCACATCTTTAACTGGACTATTGTAATTAATTTCATATGAGCCATTGGCGATCGGACTCTTTCCTTTTTCTTTACATTGACATACACTTTATTCCTGTATTTTAACTTAAAAGTGTATTTTTTATTTCTTAATTTTGGTTTCAGGGTATATTTATGAGTATATTTAGGTGTAGGTATGTATATATATATATATATATATGGATGGTTATGTATGTGGGTATGTATATATATATGTGTATATATATATCTATATATATATATATATATATATATATATATATATATATATATATATATATCTATATATATATATATATATATATATATATGCATATTTCTATATCTATCTATCTATCTATCTATCTATCTATCTATCTATCTATCTATCTATCTATCTATCTATCTATCTATCTATCTATCTATCTATCTATCTATCTATCTATCTATCTATCTATCTATCTATTTATCTACCTATCCATCCATCCATCCATCCATCCATCCATCCGGACAAGAAAACACAATATAAATTGAATGTTTTTGGTTTTAATTTCCATAACCCCATAAAATGTATTTAAAACTGGAGTATTTGCTTGTGATGTTGACATGATGTGGGTGAAAATGCTAAAGACGCCTCTTTGTGAGCCGCTTGCACATCTTTCACAACAGATGGTAATGAAGGGCACATCTGCTTGCATTTCTGCTTATTTACTCATCATGGTGTGTGTGGATCGCTCAGTGGATTTGTGTGTATGCTCATTTAAATATATGCTCATAATTATTTTTCTTGCATTTGCATCACCCTACACAGGGTGACAGACGAGGCTGACGTCAGGACGCCAAGGACAGGTGGAGGCACCGAGGACAGCGTCACATACTCTAGAGAAACGGTGATCCACCTGATTCAGACTGTGATGGATAAAGCAAGACAGTCAGAGAGAACTTTTTTAAAACTGAAAAAGGGCAAATGTGGTCCAAGAAAAGTAGACGAGATAGGCAGGAGGGGAAAAGGAGTATGACGACAGTGGACCAAAACAGGCACAACACTCTTAGGGATAAAGGATGAGAGAGAAAGACCCAGCAACACAGACAGAGGGATCAGTTATGTCACTCTGGAGACACGTCTATTGCCTGACCTTTCCAGATGAATTCACACCTCCTCTACCCCTCTCCCTCTTGGATCTCACCCCTATTGAAAAAACAGCCCTATGTGGCTCCCCCTAGCTTTTCATTTCATGCACGTTCAACTCCTCTCTTCTCACAATCATCTGCTTTTCTTTGACCTTTTCTGATGATGCTCACTACTAAGGACTTCTTGGAAAGCTGTCTGCCGTTGTTCTGCTCCTGTGTTGCAGAGCTTTTATGTCATGAGTGCAATGCCAACATATTTTTCCCTGCTTTACAGCACATACAGCACACTGACTATTAATCAGTCAACATATTCTTTTTACTATGTTTCATTCCGGACAATATATTTGGTGCTTATCTCTTCTATTGTAATTACTTCAATACCATTACTACTGCACGCTAAAATAAATAAAACCGTCTATGTTCATACAGCAAAACAGTCCACGTTTATGTTTAGTGAAACAGTTCACGTTATAAGGCCTTTGAATAACAACCTTGGCTTGATGTTATTCTGCCAGAAGCAGCCAAGCGGCTTTCCTTTATAAATATATTAACCATGATAAGTAATTGTGCCTTTCAATATTTTAACTTGCTATAAGTTTTAATTTTAGTTGCTCCAAGACAATTTATTTTTTCCCTCATGATTCTGTGGAAGATAGTAAATGTATCAATGCTGCTCCCTGTCGGTCAATTTTGGCAATTACAGGTTTTATGTCAATGAAGTCACAAGCATTGAAATAACTAAAGCCCATACTGAGGGAAAACAATTGGGCTTTAATAACATTTTTTCTCATTGTTCTGCTTCTATTTTTGTCACCTCTAGACCGTCCTAAAAGACATTGGTTATTATTATGTTGTAGTGAACTATTTTATGGTCTATATTTTTTTCTGATTGAGCTCCTGTCTGGACCATTGGTAGTCAACGACCTGTAACAAGGAGTTTTGCACTATAGTATTACAGTCTGTGGTTCCATTATAGGTGTGTGAGGGGATCCCCCCAAACTTTGCAGGTGTCCCCCACACCTGAGTGGAATACCTTGGGCGAACTGCCTCCTTGGAAGATAAAGTCCCCATCTGTAGGTATAAAGGGCTCATGTAAAACTGACCTTGAAACTGATTTTTATTTTCAGCCGATAATAAACTGATAAAAAACATAGTTAACGATGTTGGATTTTATTTATTCACAGAGATACCGCTAAATTTTACCCACTGCAATCTTGCACACTAGTTCACTGACATGAGATGAGGGCATCTTTGACTAACACTTCATAAATCAACATGCTTTTCACCATATTAACCATGTCTTGTGGAAACTTTTTGTGCAAACTTAATATTGTTTTTTGTGCATTTCACATTAGATTTATTTTTGAATTCGCTTGACTTCAGGATATTCCCTCTTGAATCCAATGTCTCTTTTCCCAATTGCAAAAGCATAAAGATTTTCTGAAACAGATATATCTGTTGTTCCATACTGGAGAATTGTGTGAGTGACATGGGAGAGGGTTACAGATATAAAGAAGAAGAAGAAGAATGAGAGAAAGAATAAGAGGTCCCAATAAAACTCATTAGTCGCTGTTACTCAGTTAGATCTTCTTCATCTAAATTCAAAGATTACAGATTTGACATGTGCCCTCAGTGATTCCCCACTGAAACTACAATCCTTCTGTTTTTGGAAAGGTACACACACAGGGAACTGGCCGGATTAGCCTAGAGGGCTGTGTAACATCAGCGGGACAGCTGAAAACCCTGGAGACAAATTTATTATAAACTGGATGGATGGGACATAGAATCATCATTATATCTGACTTTGATTTTAAGAAGAAAATCTGCCAGGAAATAGGTCAGGTTCACAGAATAAGTTACTTTAGTAACTGACTCTGAGCTAAGCTTAAAACCGGCTTTCTGGAATGGAAAACCCAGAGTAAGATTTGTTTGCTCACGTATGTGACTATGTAATAGCTTTAACTTAAAAATGTTAAAGCTAAGCTCAGATGAGTTTCCCATTTTGTTTGTAATTTTTACAGAAAATAGAAATATCATGAAATGTTTTTCTATTATATCTGTTTTATTCACTTATTGAAACATTAAAAAAAGTGCGTCCAGCGTCACTTTAAAGTGTCCTTCGTAAACGCTTCCGTTATCTTGTGGCTTTTGCAGATTGTTTTTATTCATGTGTTGCTTTTGTAGCGTTAGCGTGTTGTCAAATTAATGAAAATATTTCTTTATTTTCTTGTGCTTTATCTATCTATCTGTATGTGTTTTCTTAAGTTGCAGTGCCTTTGGCCCCTTTCGGCCACCGTACAACCTCAAAAAAAAGCGAAACGGAGCAGTATCATGGAACAAACCTTTGGACTGAAGGCGCGGTCACGCTGGAGCTCAGTTACTAGGTAAGAGTATGTTCCGCCCTCTTCTTGAAATAACCCCCTGAAAATGTCTTCTCAAATATTGTTAAAAATAAAAACCTATAATTGAAAATTAGCCAAAACAACAGAATGATGCAAAACTTTGAATATCAGAACTATGAACTAAATCTCTTATAAATCCGAATTTTTGTGATTTTTTTTCTTTACTTTCCCCTCTTATTTAACCATCTTTATTTTTGTTTTCTTTATTTTATTTGTTTTCTGTGTATTATGTATGATGACGAACTGCGTCTTAGTTTCTTTAATGTCACCGGAGATGCTCCGTATCATTGAATGCACAATAAAGAATTACAAAAAGGAAAAGGGGAAAAAAAACTCTCGTGATATTTTAACAAGGACGTCTCGCGATACTTCCCGTTTCTCAATTGCTCTAAACTGGAGGGATTTCATTGAACTTGCATTGAGTAAAGGGAGTTTAGGCACTAGTATAGCGGAGATAACTTAGCTATTCACAGCTTGCTCCTCTTCACATACAAGTCTACTCTGAGGTGAGGATGTTTCACAGCGAGACTTTATTTAAGTAAATATATGATGGTCTTTTAAGATAATAGATAGAGAGCCTCCCCTGAATAGCTGTAAACAACGACAACTGTCAAAGCACGTGTATGTGATGTTACGTTGCAATCAACTGTAGAATTTGCTTACTGCAATGGTGCTGACATAAAGGAGAGAGCCTTATCTACAGGAAAGACAAATAAAGTGCACGTAAATACTAAATGATAGCGTCGTTATTGCTTGGTTAGCTTGTACAGTTTGAGTAAGCAAGGTTGCTCGTGAGAAACTGTCTGTCGATGTTTGCTAAACTTTCCTGGTTTTGTTGTTTCAAATGCTGCTATATTGTATCTAAAACTTAACTGACTCTTTCTGAAGCACCGGATCTCCAAAAATGGATCTAGAGGACGATACCACCGTGTTAACCACTCTGAAGTCGTTCAACTCCTTCATAAGCAGCAATGAGCCTCCACAACTTCACTCAGAACCATCAGTGGGCAGTGGAAACCTGCAGAGCCAATACAAACGCAGCATGGAGGTAACCACAAACTGACCACATTATTCTACATACAAGCTGAGTAAAGTTAGCACTATGCAATCTGTGTGCAATTGCTGTTGATTTATCTAATTTTAGTTGCTGGATGCAGCCGACAGACTTCAATCCAAAAATCGTTATCTTCAGTTGGACCAGGAAAAGAAGCAGATGGAGCTGAGTCACAAGCGAGCTCGATTTGAACTGGAAAAAGCTGCCTCTGACAGCGCGCTAGATTTTGAGGTATTTCTTTACTCACTGATATGTCCATTAGGTTAGTTTGCACGAACAATTTCCTTCTCTCAGAACAAAATCATTCCGAAAGAATATTCCTGTTTGACTGTTTACATGAACAGTGATCTAATTGGAAATAATGTTTACATGCGCCGACAAATCAATTGGAAAAGCTGTGTGACAACATCAAATGCAACCAATAGATGATGAGTTTTTTTAGAAGGTTGGCGTCCTAAATGTGATCAGGTCAGTTTTTTTTCTGATACTGTGATTAAGAAACTCCTATAGCCCACAGGAGAAACAAGCCAGGGAAGTAGGGAGAGAGGAAAAAGCAACATCAAAGCCTTATTCGTCCCTCTGAGTGGTATTAATCTGACTAACATCATTACGTCGTTAGCTAACATTAAGTTATTGGAGAGTTTGCGTTGTATGATCAACTCACCAGAAATTTGACCTTAACGTCAACATCATCCGATGTAACGTTACAATCAGAAACTACTTATCACGTGCTTTATTGTTTTTTGCTGAAAACCCTGATCAACCAATGATCAGAGACTTTCATAGAGGTCTAACTCCTCCTCCATTACTTCCTTTTTGTTGCATAAAATGTGAAGTTGGTCACCGGAAACTTTAAAATTCACTTCATCCGTAATGTTAAAGCAGAAACTCCTCATCGCGCACTTTTATTCTGAAAACCCAGATCCACCGATGATCAAAGATTGTCTTAGAGGGCTACTTCCTCTTTAATTACTTAATTTTTGCAGCGTAAAACATGAAGTTGGTCACCAGAAATGTTAACATTAACATAATCTGTAAAGTGAAAATCAGAATGTCCTCATCAAGTACTTCATCCTGTAAATCCAGATCCACGGATTGTCAGCGACTTTCAGGTCTTTGATTAATACATTCGCTGCATATTCGTTTCTTGTTCAGGGTTCTAGAGCCAATCTCAAATCTTTAATAGCTTCATACATGCTCAATAAAAAGTCAAGTCGGTGGGTCTGATCCACTTATTATTATGTTATGTTATTGTGGGATTTGTGGGGGATTAGCATCTATAATGTTTTTTTCAGTGCCTTTTAATTTGTTCACAGCGTTTGAATATCATAACCTTTGACCCTTTTGTCTTGGGCATCGTTGTAGGGTTGGTTATTTCTTTTCTTCCCACTTAATTTTTTAGAGTTTGTATTAAAAGCAGCTGCTGTAGTCTAGAGCATTAGAGACCAGCATCATGCATGTGGATCGCGCTTCCGGCACTCACTCCCCAGGGATTATTCCAAAATACTGTTTACATGTTGCTGTTGCCTTACCAAACCTCATTCCGAAATCACTTATTCTACCCCTTACCTCACTTAGACTAATAAAATCTCATTCGGATAGGGTTTTTTCCGTTCAGCATTTTATTTCTGATAAGGCTTATTTTCCGAAACTGTTCAAAATAAGGCTGTTCATGTAAACCCACTATCGACAGTTTTATTCATAAAGCACATTAACAACAACCCCAGTTGATCAAAGTGCTGAACAGACTGGAAATACAGAAGAAAAGACAAAAACAAAAAAAAAAAGTATTGGAAAAATAAGAACAGTGATTAAAAAGAGTAATAAACTCAACCTGATTTAAAAATCAGGATGAATAATTGGGTCTTCAGGAGTGAGTCAAATGTTTTTGGGTTGTATTTCAATGGTTAAACTATTCCAGAGGTTTGGACCTGCCACTGCAAAGGCCTGTCACCTCTATTTAGGAGCCTAGATCTGTGAACCTTCATGAGGCAGGGATTGGATGACTACAGTGTCTTAACTGGGCTTCCCAGATGTAAAAGCTCAGCAAAATAAGGTAGCACCAACCCATTTATAACCTTAAGAACAAATAATACAATTTTAAAATCCATCCCCAACTGGACAGGAAGCCAACGAATTATCGATGTACAGTGAAGGATACCGAATAGGAGAAAGTATCACATCAAATACCAGAGTTAACCACTTTAAATATGAACATGCACAATCATCAGATAAGACAAAGGTAAGATTGCAAGCTTTAAATGGAACCCTGACTTCAAAGACATTAAGGCATCATAATGCCATAAATATTTTTTCATAATGATACACGGTGTTAAGAACACATAAAATACTGTCATTACTTTAGCAATCCTCAAAGTTTGACATATTTGACCTACGTTGGTCGCCATTACTTTCAGCGCATTGCATTATGGGTTGATGGCGTAAAATCTATATAATGCCGCATTGTGCTGTTTTTGGTTGTTCTACCCAGTGGAAGGGCAATACAGGAAGCGATATGAGTCTTCACAGCTTTCTCAGAGATAAGAAGAGGAGAAAACATTGGGAAGACGTCTTTGGACGTTCTCTAATTCCAAAGGACCCGCGTCTGTGTTCGTGTCACTTCTCTCCTGATGCATTTGAAGCATTTAGTCAATCACAGCTGCTCAAGAGCTTACGGGTCATGGTGGTTAGAACAAGGGCTAAAACGAGATGCTTTGCCTACAATATTTCCACACAAGAAGACTAAACTCCAGCGAGAAGCCAGTGACAACCGCTGCACGGCAAAGACAGGTCACGCTGGACGCTCTCCTGCTTAAATCTGAACAAACTCACGGATGCAGAGAGTCTGAAAGCAGACACGACTATGACCATGGAGGATGTCCTACAACAATGGTATGATCTACGTGCTTACCTTGAACAGCTGCTGACAAAAAGCGGAACTCTTAACAACAACAACTCTCCTTCATGGTTGCCATAGCAACACAATTCATGCCCAGACACTGGTCATTGTGTCCCACTCTCGCTTCATCACGTCTCTAATCGTCTTATTGTGTTTGCTCTGTTTGAGTAAAGTTTGCTTTATGCATCTCCCTAACCAAGAGCACACACACATTAGCTTGACTGGTTTAAATTATTGAAAATGTGTTTGTTGTTTTGGGATGTCCAAACTGCTCCTATGTGAAAGACTTCCCTTGACATTTTTGCCATTAAAATATGGTTGTGCAGAGTGGAGAAATACATCACATTTCTGTGAGCTTTTCTTGTCCCATTTCTACAAACTTGAATAATTGGTCCTACTGTCACCTCTTTGTTGGGATTAAGTGTAATGGACATTGTCATGCTGACGGGAATAGTATATTCCAAAGTTAATTTAATTATGTCCTCTGTACACTCCGCAGCACATTGATTTCTTATTGCTGCTGTATGACAGGTTTTGTCTCGCCCACGTTCAAGAATAATATCCATATCATTATCAAGCAAGCATGTCCATATAATATCTGTCATCATCCTTAAATATTTGTAAGATATTATCTGTCTAAATCCCAGGTGTAATATCTGTTTTTCACAACATAACTACAAGACTTAATTTATCTGGAAGTTAGTTTAGTTTTACATGCATTAATATTTAATTTCACTCATTATAGCCTATTTGAATGATTTTTAAAACGTGATGACGCTATAACATCAAGTATAGCAAAAACAAAAATTATATGCCGCCTTATGTGTTTCGAAAGAAAGTAAACTATAGAAAAAGCTTTATTTGTTCCATATGATGAACATTTGTTTAAAATATCAATTATCTATCAATAAAATATTGTGCTGACATAGACTGATCAGAAAATCTCAAATAACACTCAAGTACCGAAAGACAAACTTTTAAAACTGTTTCTTATCCTTTCGATGATCCAGCACGAGGTTGACCGCAATCAGGAACTCTTGGCGAGAATCAAGAAATTGGAGGAGAGGGAGACGGTGGTCGTTAAGAACCTTTCAGAGCAAGTGGAACTGAATCGTAGCCTTCGTAAGAATCAGGAGGGCCTGCACAAGAAACTGGAGGAGCGAGATAGTAGAATGAGCACCGCTAGTCAGGTACACACACATTCCCACACTTATTGGGTTTATACTTTGGCCATGTCTGTCATGTCTGCATCTCATTTTTGACTCCTTCTGTAATCTGCTCCCAGACCATAAGCTCTCTGAGGGATGAGATCAGGGAGCTGAAGCAGAAGATTCAAAACCAAGACTCTTCAATTTCTTCTCAAATTCTGGAAAAAGAGGAACTACAGGAGCAGTTGGATTTACAACGCAGGTACAGAGACTCTTACTTTCATGACTCTACGTTTCTTGCTAAAGAGGGTATACGCTGTCACTTTTCAGAGTTTAAAAGTCAAGTTACAAAATGGCAACCTATAGATTAGTATTGGTAAACTGAAACCTGCAGTAAAGAAACTGTTATCTTCGTAAATGAGAAGCAACAGTGATCTGTAGAACTTGCCGTGAAAGCAGACGTCAATGGATTGTGTAGATTATCATTCCGCCAAGTCAAGATATGTACATCTGAACACAGCTTGATGACGTTTCAATTCTGCTTCCCCTGAATTAGTTGTTACTGAAGAGACATTAAAGAATCATGCAGTATATCTCAATGCAATGTGCTGCTGACAGCTTCATAATCAAGCTTTCCCGCTGATGTCAACAGTGAACAATTTTTTTAATTGGATTTTATTTTTTTATTTTTTTAAAACGCTAAAGCATGATAAAAGGGTCTGAAAAGTCGCGTGACACGCCTGAGACTTCATGCTTCTATCTGTTCGTTTGTGGAATCTGATTTGTGGACTCCAGTCAGTCGTACTGCAACTCTTTCTAGAATTACATTTTTTTTTAGTTTTCTTGGTATTCGTGCTCAACTGTTAGAACTTTCTGCCACTTGTCAAATGTAAACATCGGGACATTTGCCTGCTGTGACATCACGTGCATACGCTCTATCAGATGTCGGCTGTGTCTGTAAATTTTGTCCACATGCCTGTATCTAATCGGCTTTTCTAATCAGGAAGTATAAGGAAGTCTCTCAGCTTTGCCAAAGTCTACAAGCAGCCCAGTCCTCTTGCTCAGAGCACATCATCAAGATCAAGGTATGTCTCACTTTTTTGGCAAATTGGTAATCCTAGTAACAAATTGAAGATCATGGATTGTCATAATATATCTCCACAAAGTCGGGAATATTAAGATTTGCTGCGTCAGCGTCCGCCGCAAAGCCTTTGTGTTAACATGATAAATCAAAAATGATTTAATGGATCGCTTTCAAATTTTATACCCACTTTGACCTCAGTGTGCGGAAAAGCTGGATAGATTTAGGGAAAGTGAGGTTTTATAGTTCTGTCACTAGGAGAAGCTTTATCTCAACAATTTTTGAGCCATAATTTGTAATGGTTGGTCCATTGATCTGGGAATCTCTTTTTTAATCTTAGCAAAGCAATAAAATACAATACATTAAGTATAAAACTGTACAGATAGTTGGCTTTTCCCTCCATTAAGTAGCAGTTTTGGGCACTGCGCTATAAAAATCTTTAATTAATTTCCACCCTATGAAGATGCCCATTTGTGTAATAGAGGCAAGGCAGAAGTATTTTGCAGTGCTCAGCGTCTGAATACATTCAGTGTGTTGGGATTTGTGTTGATTACCATCGATGTATGGCAGGAGCTGGAGCGACGTTTTACCCTCCAGGAGCAAGAGGCCAGCATTGTGAAGACTGTTAAATCGGATGCGGCGAGGGTTCCAGAACTGGAAAAGGAGCTGAAACATCTCAGAGAGGATAACGCATTTCTTAGGTAAAATATATTTTTATGTTTTGAGTTCCTCACAATGTTGTCAGTAGAGCAGAGAGCCATTTCTGCTTATTGAAATTTTGTTGTGTCCATGGTTAGTCTTGACTAACCAGAAGGCTTTAGGTGATGCATAGATTTGCAAATGTTCCTTTTGGTGCCTCCAAACTAGAGTGGAGGTTTATCGGCTCTCCTATTGCGGATGCTGTTGAGCGACATGGTGCAGTCAGTGAAAAGTGGAAGAGAAAAAGCTTGGAATGTAAACGTAGAGTCACGGTAGATTATGCAGAAATTCAACATTTAGTGATTATGCCTCACTGTAGAACTCGTCATTCTAGAAGATGATGTATACATTACTGGAATTCTGCTTCACATACTGTAACAGACATTTGCTTGGTTATTTATCCCTTTTCCAAGATTTTATTTGGTAAATTTACTTATAAGAAAGTGGAAAATCAGGTCTTAAATTACATTTTTACTCTTGAGTAATGAAGGGTTGTAATTTCAATCTCAAATTGTGCTGTTAATAAAATGCAACTATAAAAATGAAATTCTCTTATCTCCTTTGCTTGCCTTTTAATCTATTTTTGAAAGGAACTTCACACAATCTGTGAATTATAAAATCAATGCTATCTAGGATGTGTTTCCTGTATTAATCTGCTCATTCAGTGATGTTTTCTATGTGTTTGAATTATAGTTATAGTGATCTCTATATCCAAACTCAGTTTGTCTTGCACTTTTTGCGCTGCTCTGTTCAGAGAAAGCAGGGAGAATTGCAGCTTGTTGAAGGAGGAAGTGGAGGGTCTGACCAAGAAACTTGAGAGGATGGCGAAAACCAAAGAAGAGCTGGTCAACATGGAGCTGGAGAAGGAGGTGACTTTGCCACATTGATACTTATTTTAGCCCTTTTTTAAATAGAGATCGAGCTACAGCACCACATTGAGTACCTTTCTCTTGTTTACAATAAACAAGGCAGCAGCAGAGGAGCGTGTCTTTCTTTATTAGCAATCCATGGTTCAGCAAGCAAAAGGAGCATAATGTTTTGCAGAGTGGCTCCAGTGCCCAGTGTGATGTATTACATAAGGTGTTAAGCGCTTTAAAAAAGAATGGATTGAAATGGACAAAATAAAATAATTTACCTTCTATCTTACATACTGATATAATAATAATAATAATAATAATACATTTAATTTATAATGCACTTTACATTTGGATCAAATCTCAAAGTGCTACGAAGTAAAAGCAGATAAGAGCATCATTAAAAAATAAAATAATAACTATATAAAAACAAGACCAAAAAGCAGCAATGTTAATTAAAGTTATAGGTTCTGCTAAAAAGGTAAGTTTTAAGTCCTTTTTTAAATGTCTCAGTTGTCTGTGGAGCCCTCAGATGGTCAGGGGCAGAGGGCATTCCACAGACGAGGGGCAGCAGAACAGAAGGCCCGATCACCCATGGTGCTGAGCTTAGTCCGGGGAAGGAGGAGGCGGTATGAGTGGGTAGAACGGAGGGATCGTGTCGAGGTCAGTGGGGTGAGTAGTTCTTTTAGGTAGGGGGGTGCGTTACCATGGATGCACTGGTGAGTGAGGAGAGATATCTTATAATCAAAGAGAGATATGATCGGATATGATTATGATAAGCTTTATTTATTTAAAACCGTAAAGATTACTGTTTGCAAAGAGGTTTGAAAAAGTTGAGACTCCAGAAAACTCACACAGAGATAGCGCAAACCTTGACCAAGGCACAACAGTACCAAAGATAGACATTATTGTGAGCCCAATGAATTTGATTAATTAGGATACTTACTAAAAACTGAACTCATTTAAATAATGTGGTCTCTCATTTGCAATGCTGTGAATTAATAGGAATGAAGGAATGGTGGTGGAAAATTCAGCACTGTTAACACAGTGGGTCATTGAACATATCACCGTAACATAATTGTACAACCTGCTCAACTAAATTGCTTTGTTTCCGTAAATTTGACACGGATTATTATTGAAATTATTTATATGACGTTCGTACTGTGAGAGCTCAGTGAACCGGAATCAAATTCCTTGTATGCATATACATACCCAATATAGCTGATTCTGATACTCTGGAACGATTTGTCTCACAAAAGTGACAGTTTCAAGAGAGCGCTTTGATAAAATATGACGTCAACGCTCTACATGGCTTATTATTTTATATTATTATAAATGCTGCAACACATATGACATAACCATTATGTAATAATGTCTGGTATACAAGAAATCCTATCTCTGGGTATATTTTCATGCGAATCCCTCCTTTGCTTAGTTAGAGAGCTCGTCGAGACAAGATGACATCACCGCTCCATATATGCAAAAACTTACCTCTGGGTAAATATTCATGCAAAACCATCCTGAAGTTTTGCCGAAATATTGCTCACAAAAAAAAAACAGGCTCAAACAAACAGACAAACACAGAAAGGTACAAAATCATAACCTCCTAGGCCGAGGCAACAAACAAACGAACAAACAATAAATGTATTATTATTATTATTATTAAGATGCACGGTGGATGATATAAATCAAAAAATTACAGAGGCGAGCAGTCAAAATAACTAATAATTACAGAGAGGTAGTGAAGGAGGTGAAGTAAGAAATTGGAATAAAATAAATAGATTGATTAATTAACTCTTCTCCCGACCGTCCCCTTAGGTGTCGGCACAGCGGATCATATCGTTCCGTATATTGATTTGACATCACATCATCCATAATAGAATATAGTACAGAATTACACAAAAGAGAGAAAAGGGCATAGAAGCAAGATTACATTGCACTCGTGACTTAAGAGCAATAAAGGCAATCGAGTAAAATAATAAGAGATGGCGTCCCACAGGAAGAAAAAGAAGCATCTAAAAAAAGCAATCGGTGAGCGCGAGAATCCGCCAGGGGCACAAGAATACCCTAATGTAAGGATAAAGTCATGCAGATTTTATTGCCAGCCTCTAAATCTACAGTTAACTCCAACAAACTCTTTCTCTCAAATACTTTGTAGCTGGCCGTGTCTTGCACCTTCCACTAAAGCGTCTCTGTTAAGCCAACTGAGCCCCCAGTTCTACCACCAAAGAAACATCAAAGGAATGTTGTGCTGTGCTGATTGTTATTTTTATTTTATTTTAAATGCTGCAAAACACGTAACTTCTACAAAATTTAATCAACGCCAGAATATGCCTACCTCTCGGTAAAATTTCGAAAGTATCCATAGGAGTCCACTTCAGGGCTGCAGTATAGATCTAGAGGAATCACAGAAGGTACACTATGATGCAGACCACTGGAAATGACTGAGTAAGCATTTGAGTGGTGTTTTGGTCTATTTGAACATTGGAGAACCAAGAGGAACCCTTTTATACATGAAGTGAACATGTAAGTGTCACCCAGAAAGAAGTTTTAAGCCTACTTATTGGGAGGCTAGTGTGCCAACCACTACATCACCGTATTGTCTGTTAACTGTATTAAGTGTTAATTACTTAATAAACTAGTTATTAACCATTCATAAACTGTTTATAAGGGTAGTCTTGGTCTAGGGTAGTCTTAAAGTGGTACCCAATGCTTGGATTTACGGTTTACGGTAATATTTCTGGCTGTATGTTTTTAAATTTGTTTGACTTCTTAATTTTTATCATTTGCAGTATATATAGCTCTATTTTATTATATTCAATTGTTCTTCAAATTTAAAGTTTCTATTATACAAATTTCCATTTTATGTCCTATAAGCTAGATTACAGTAACAATAACAATATAATGCATTTCCTACACATGGACCAACATGTGACTTCTCTCTGTCTCGTGGATCCGTAGAGGCTGGCGGAGAAGCTCCAAGCCTGGGAGAACCTGGGTAAATCTACAGGACTCAACATCAGGTAAGACTAGTGGTGGATTAAGTATTCATATCCTCGACTGGATTAATAGTGCTAATACCACACTGTGAAAATACTTTTCTGCAAGTAAAAATCCTGCATTCAAACCTTAGTCAGGTAAAGTTATTTAAGTATTATCAGCAAAATATAAGATAAGATAAACCTTTATTAGTCCCACAATGGGGAAATTCCATATAGTAAAAGTAAAAGTACTGATTTCTGCAGTAAAATGTTTCTGCTCAATTAATGCATAGAATTATTTTACTACTACGTAAGACTTGGTAATTCTAATTACTTTATCTTCTGTTAGTTAGCTGAAACTGCATCTTATCATTGCAAGTTTCTATATTTCTATAGAATTACTGTCCTGTAAGAACAAGGTAAAAATTTGGGTATCTGCGGATCATTAAAAAGTCAAAGTCTTAAAACCTATTATATTTATTTTTCTGATTCACTCCTAAAAATGTGTTACAATGTCTGGAATTTTAGGAGGGCAGAATTTATAGGTGAACCTTTTTTTTAAGGTTTTATGTTGTATTTTAAGGTTTTTTTAGTACTTCCTGCTTAAATGTACGTGAAACAAAGCACTGTCCGTGCATTTTACGTAGACGAAGAGTTTATTAAGAAATGGGAAGACAAAAAGGCGCCATAAGCAGGCTCATTCATAGGCAAGAGGGCGGCCAGGAAGAAGAAAAAAGGGCAAGACAAAAGAAGTGGTGGTATCTGGATGTGGTGAGAGAAGACATGCAGTTGGTTGGTGAGACAGAGGAAGATGCAGAGGACCGGGCTAGATAGTAACGGGTGATCATTGGTGGGGACCCCTAAAGGGAACAGCCGAAAAAAGAAGGAAAGCTCAGTCTTTGGGTTTTCACTAACATCACAATTCAGTGCAGTTGGAGGTAAATGGTTGAACTGGACAGTGGAGGAATGAACAATTGAAATTTTTAACTAGGGGTGGGAAGTAACTAAGTATAGGTAGTTGTATTGTAATAGGTTTTTTCCATTTGATGCTACTTTATGCTTCCACTCCTCTACATCTCTGTGAGAAATATTATGTGCTTTCAACACCCCTACATGTGACTGACAGATTTAGATACTAGTTACTTTTAAGATTACAATATTGAATACACTTCCTTACCAGTGAAAACAACAAATCTCCAACTTTTAATGATTTTGAATATGTGTGAGAACCAAAAGATGAAGTGTTTCTTTACGACTTGAGAAAATGTTCCTCCTTCTCAAGATAATAATTTTAAAAACTGCTTTTGATTATGTGGAAAAACAGGACGATTGCAAAGCAGACTTTTTACACCAGACATGTCAAACTCAAGAACCGTGGGCCACATCCAGCCCGCAAGACAATATTTCATTTCTATAAGAATTCACCGGCTGGTATACAACACAAATAAGGAAACACAAATCCCAGAATGCACTGCGATAGGCCAGTACGCCACACAAGTGTGCCAGCGCCACCTCTCTCCTCCCTGCCCCTCTGTTGTCAGATATCAGCGTTTTATCTGGTCACTCCAATGAACTGTAGGTTAATCCTTAGAAGAGAGGCTGGGGTGAAATATAGATAAGGAAAAAAAAATGTAAACGCTAAATTCATTCATTCATTATCATCCGCTCATCCTGCTCAGGGAAATAAATATATTTTATTAAGAACCCACGTTTCTGCTCCAGACTGCAGAAACAGAAACTCGGAGTAATAGTCTACTTATAGTAATATACTCTTCTGGCTGTTTGTGATGCCTGTGAATAAAACTTTTCATCGGAAATGAAAGAGAATGAAATATAAACATTAATTATCCTGATCTATTTTGAATTTTATCTTAAATTTGACCATTTTCTATTTCCTCCATTTGCTCAGAAATCTATTAAAAGAGCAAATAAAATAATAATAGTCATAATACCTCAGATTAAATATGGCCAACTTTAGCGCTGTTCGACCCTCAATGTGGACTCATTTTTAAATGTTTGCCCCCTCTGTGATTGACTTTGACACCCCTGATTTTCACAGTTCCCACAGAACAGTAATTCTGTAAAACGACTGATAATATTGTTGATTAAACTACAGTACGTGACAGTAGATGAAGTAGTAGATTACTTCAATATTTAACACTTAAAACATTTACATAGATCTACACATCAATGCTATAATAATAATATTAATCGAAAAATTCCTATAATAGTAAATCACTGCAAAATGAGCACTTTTACTTTGATACTTTACCTACATTTTGCTAATAATCCTTTCATGCTTTTACTTAATAAACTAATTTTGTATAGCACTTTGCAGAACTAAGTTATAAAGTGCTTTACAAGAGAAAATCAAGCGGATTAAAAACAAGCAATTCAAGTATAAGGTACACAATGTTTCTCAGATGTAGTGGAGTGGAACTTAAGTATAGCATCAAATAGAAATAATTAAGTAAAGTATAAGTACATAAGATGTGTACTTGAGAACAGCACTTGAGTAAATATTCTTTGTTACTTTCCACCTTGGGTTAAGAAACTGTCAAAGCGGAATTATGAAACGGATAAACAGAGGTAAACAAAAAATGTGAACATTTTTATGTAATAGTATTACCACTAGGGAGAGCTGTGGTCATTTTCCAAATAAACATATATCATCACTATGGGTGGATTTCAGCAGATGGTTGCCTTTCTTTTCTTTATGCTTGTGCGTGTGCGTGTGTGTGTGTATCAAGTTGTCCTAATGCGTCCAGTCATAACTGGTAATGACAGGATGATTGCATGTTTCCTGGTGAGTGGTGAAAGAGATCTGACTATAAACACTGCAGTCTTGTCTTGTCACGTCAAATGGACGCTTACGCACTCACACATACAAACACACACAAATCATTCTCCCTATGATTAACTCTGGCTGTGATGTATACATAATGTTGAATGAACTATATGTGTGTGTCCAATGTTGGCTGCATATAACTTGCAATCAATTAAGCCAGAGAAACTGCTGTTTTTAGAAGAAAAAAACATTTATACATTTATTTATACATTTATTCACCTTTTGCATCTGCAGTGATGTGATGCAATGTGAACAGACAGAATTCCGATTCAGCAAAGTTACTGTGGGTAAAGCAACCAGTTTGATTTAACAGTCTATTATAAAAGCGCTAACGTTTAT
Organism: Lophius americanus; assembly: GCA_037951165.1. Lineage (NCBI taxonomy): Eukaryota > Metazoa > Chordata > Actinopteri > Lophiiformes > Lophiidae > Lophius > Lophius americanus. The sequence goes on along the minus strand of JBBDHG010000091.1, from coordinate 32,604 downwards.
TAAAAGACATTTAGGAAAAAAATAATTCATCTTTGTCAGTTTGTATGAGTCTAAAACAACCGAAAGCTAGATTCAAATGCTGATAGCAAAATTAGAGCCATTTAGTAATTGTGTATTTATTTTAATGTTTACTACTTCTAAAAAAAAAAAAAGATTTCAATAATCGATTTCCTCAAGCAAGATCAAATTGTACCTTTTATGTAATATGTTTTGGAACCTGATGCATCTGTCAGATGTGCTGTTATTTAAAGACCAGAGAGGATCAAAGGATTGTAAAACCCAATTTAGTTAAATAGAAAATATATTGGTTGGCTGTCAATAATTTTTCTCGGCGGTCATCCCCAGCTAATGAAGCTAGAAATTTGGAACCTTTAAGATTCAGTGGTTCTTGCTGCTTCCTTCAGTGAATTCTAAGCAAGACCCCTGAAGGATCGCTGCGGTATCTGACACCTAAGAAACCTAAGAAGCAGATCCTTTAAGTTCTGTAAGCTGCGAGATGGGGTCTTCATGGAAGCCTTCATGGAATGTGTTGGACAAACTTGTTTGTCCATCACATTTCCTAAAGAATAATTTCCTTAAAAATCACATTACCCCCCTTGGCTTGCTTTTATCCATTGGTGCATACTAGTGCCATCACTGTCTGGGTTAAGTGATGCACACACATCAAACCATCCACATGATATAGAGGAAAAGACCAGACCACCTTCTTCAAATGTCCATGGTTCTGATTCTGACGTGTCCATTGTAGGTGCTTTCAGCAGAGGAAAGTTTTCTGCCTGAACCCTCGGACCGGTCTTGCAGTCTTGTGTGCAGCGAGCCGTGATGCTGTGTGTTCTGGCACCTTTCGTTCACAACCAGCATTACCTTTTACACCAATTTGTGCTTATTTGGGATTAGACAACACAGACTTGCCTTCATTCCCCACATGCATTAGTAGGTGGGCATACGTGAACAGCCTAATTCCGATTAAATTCAGAAAAGACGTCTAATGGGAAAGAAAATGCTGCATGTAAACACCCCTTTCCGAATGGATATAACCTTTCTGAACTAGATTTCATTCCTTTGCTGGGAGGTGGTTAAAATTGTTTCGGAAAGCCTTTCCAATAGCCAGTCGCTGCATGTTAACGCTGTATCGGAAAGCGTTGTGTTTGAGTTGTATCTGCGTGTGCTCATCGTCGTGACGTCATGCTCCGGCGGAGTTTTTCAGCGTTGCGATGCCTTTTAAAAATGCCGACTTCAAAACAGTACCGGTGTGCATTGGAGAGTGTTTTTTTCTCATTGCAACTTTGAAGTATTTTAACATTTTTGGACGGTTAAATGGGCGAAAAATCACTTCCGCGCACGCCATCTTTGTCATGTTCTTCTTCTGGGTGCTTGTTGGCGGTCGGCACCGAGCTCACCGAAGCATTATCGCCACCTTATGAACTGGAATGTGGATCGTCCCGTTTATGTGGGAAAGCATTTCTGATTAGGTGAGTTGATGCATGTAAACATCGGGTCGGAAAAGATCACAAGTCATGTTAACAGGGGACCAACATTTCAATTCGGAAAGGTTTAATTTGGAAAGGAGAAAAGTGTCCCATGTAAACCCACCTAGTAAGCCTTGGGCATCTAATTTAATTATTTCCTTTATTTACCAGGTAAAATCCTCATTGAGATTATCGGCTATTTTCCAAGAGTGACCTGGCCAAGAGACCAGCAGAGAATTTGTTACAACAATAAATAGGCATCCATATATACAACTTTCATATGTATCTAATGATGAATGAATATAAACAATCAATTACTAATTAAATCAAGGGCAAGGTCAGTGCAATGCAATTTTGGATGCAATCAATTCGACCAAGAGTAAGCTTTTTCTTATTGTCCTTGATGGACTCTTATTCCCACAAAGTAACAAGTTCAGACAGTTTCAGTTCCAAGGAAGCTTATATTTTTTATTAAATGAGTTATGACTCTGGGGAACTGTCGTTTTTAATAGATTTCGAGAGCTGCATGCTTTTTACCTGAACGGGGTGAAAAGGACGCAGCCCAAGGAGACATTTCTAAACATGACCAACAGCTGTGAGGGTTTGTGTTCATACATAGATGGACATTTTGAGTTATTTGGTGTTGTGGTGTATTTAGCCGGTTCAAGCCGGTTCACTTGTTCTAGAGTGGACCACTTTGCTGGGTACTACTCTACATATATAGAACATATATCCCACCCACTGGCAGGTGCCATTGTAAGGGAATGTTACTCTGACTTCACCTGTCAGTAGTTATAATGTTATGGTTCTGTGTTTGTCTAAGCATCATAATAATTTTAAGTAAAAGTAACAAATCAAACAGTCAAAAAACTATTTAAAACATTGTTTACTGAACAGCAGAGTGATTTGTTAGGATGTTTGCTTTCCTGACACGTTGCTGTGATGTTGAAGAAAGCTGCTTGTAAATAAGTATTGGCTCCCACGTGGACACTAGTGTCATGTTGCGGTTGCCTCATAGGATGATAAGCAGTCATTTTTTCATAATTGGCTCCGTGCTGAATCAAACCAGGCAATTTTTCTTCTATGGGAAAGTTAAAGGATATTGAAGGACGTGAATCTGAATTTGGCTCTGTTTTTGCTTCATTATCAAAATGAAAGGAAAATAAAACTGAGGGCGCTGCGACAGAACACTATGGCAGTGTCACCAGTCTTTAACATTGTCTACATTAGTGTTAAGAGCAAAATGATACTTCATCTTCCAGCTCATATCAGTTTGCTTCACGATTTGTCATTTAAACATCTGGTGTTTCACCAGGCTAATGCCTATTTGGATTATTGATTCCCACATTTGTTTTTTGGTTTGTAAGCTGATCCCCAGAACTACAAGCTGCTGTTACCTCGTTTGTTTTTGTTATTGTAGCTCTTCTGTCGTTAGAAATTTGAGGGTGACACGATTACTCGTTAATCAAAAGTGTACAAGGTGTGCAACTTTAGTTAACCAACCAGGGTTTTATTTCTTACTAGTCATCTATGGTGTTTTGTAGACCCAATTAAGTTTTGGACAGAGTTTAAATCACTAACTACAAGTTTGGCTGCCTAGTGGAGTGGAGCCGAGCCTCACCGTCACAGCCTGGAAACACCAGCAGTTGGCTGCTTGCTGGTGTTTGTTTCCTTTTCCGACACACAGTCTGGTGATATTTTGCATTCTCAAGTATACAGCCATATGGCGGATGGAAATACATGGGGAGGATTTTTGGAAATGGATTTATTGCAATATTTGTTTTCCGTGGTTAAAGAGAGAATTGAGACCATATGGTGTGTATTAGTCTCTGAGTAACTTGAAGGACTGTGTGTGTGTCTCTATCTTATTCCCCAAAAAACAATGGATTTTGTGATTTTCTTTTCTTTTGTGATGTCCTGGTCTACTCTAGTAGTAACAAAGTTGTAAAAAAAAAAAGTGACATTTTAATCTTAGATATTGCATTATGGTACCTGGGCTGCAACTAGCCGTAATTTTTTTTATTATCAAATAGTTATTTTCATTTTAATTAATCCATTGGTGATTCCCTAGTGTGTACACGGTTTTGTTACAGTTTCATTGTATGAATGAGAAACATTAAGTGACAATTTTGTACCCTATCTCCTCTATCTATCCTTTTGTCTATCTGTTTATTGCACCAGATCGTTCGCTCACTCAATCTGGTGTTCCCTATATCTATTGCATACTCTATCTATCACTCATTCTGTCAAACTCCATTACTTGTTGGCTTCATCCAATGTTTGTTTGCTCTACCGCTCTATAGAGCTATTGTCTATATTCTGTCTATTAAACCAGATTGTTTGCTCACTCAGTCTAGTGTTCCCTTTACCTATTGCTCGCTCTCTCTCACTCTGAATGCTCTGTGCAAAAGACACTCGTTAATTCTATTTATTGCACATGGTTAAGTTTAAGTTACGCTCTGTCATTTGCTCGATCACTATCTCCATCCATTGCTTGTTTGCTCCATTGCTCTATTGTTCACTCAATTTCTCGCTCTATCATTCGATTGCTTGCTCTATCCTTTTTTCGCTTTCTCCATCATTATCCTTCGCTCTATTGTTAGTTCAGATGTTTGCTCGATCATTTAATCGATCTATCTGTCTATTGTTATCACTGTCGCACTATTGTTTGCTCAATCCCATGCTCTATCATACGCACACTCTATCTTTTGCTCTATAGCTCGCTCTATCAATCTGTGAATTTGTCTTGTTCGCTCTATCCGGCACTCACTCTATCCCTCTTGCTAACTTTCTCATTCTGTGAGTGAGATTTGTCTTCTGAATAGGTCTTTGAAATATCTAAAAAAAACTATATATTTTCTATCAATATTTTTCCCTCACAATTTTATTTGCACTAGCAAATTTACTTTTAGAGCACGATTAGGTGTTAAGACAATTTTAGGCATTTTATTGATATTTTCTAAAACTGAATTTACATTGGTGCAAGAATCTAGGTAAAACCCACCTTTTAAAAAAAACCTACCTGTTTAGCAGGGTGGTGAAAAGGCTATGAGCTAAAAAGAGTAAACTTTGCTAGTTGGTAGCCTTTCACCACCCTGCTAAACAACTCCACTCATAACATCTCACCCTGTAATATTCAAACAACCTCTTATTTTTTTGCACTGTCAGAGATTATGGATGATTTGTGATCTATGTCTTCCTCATAACCCCTAAACTACAGGAGAATGCAGAAAAAGATCCTCTCATAAGGTTGGGGGACGGCTAATCCCTCTGTACTGCCAGCAGTGTGGAATTATTTACTTCATATGAATCATGAACTCATATTTTAGTCATCAGATTACTTCATTACCCAAGGCTCCACCTAAGGAAACATGGAAGTGGTGATAAATCCCACGCCATCCGGTTTTCATGTGACACCCTCTTACTTTAAATTTTTGATATTCACCTTGACGGCTCAGCCTTTTCTAATTTGGCACATCTCACATGATTCTCACATCACAGAAAAGCAATGTTGCACAGATGTTTTAAGTCTCATGACAACATCTGACCTCATGATTCTATATACACTAGTCAAAAAAATGAAGAATACTTAAATCACACATTCCAGATCACGATGAATTCCAGTTGAAAATCTTTATTGATTACATAGTGTCATTTCTTGAGAACAAAATAACGCAAAAACAATCAATGAAAAACCAAAATAATTAATCGATTGGATACTGGATTCAGAATCATACTCAAAATCGAAGTTAAAAAATTAGACCCCAGGCTGATCCAACTTTCTTGAATTTCCTCAAGACAACTTATAATGTGGCTCAGTAATGTGTCTTGCTTCCACTTGCCTTTATGCACTCCAGACCTGGATCAGGGCATCAGTCAGCTCCCAGACAGTCTGTGCTGCGAACTGGCAGCGGTGGATGCAACGCTACATGATGTCCATGAGGTGCTTGATTGGATTCAGGTCTGGGGAAGCGGGCCAGTCATTAGCTTCAATGCCTTCGTCATCCAGGAACCGCTGACACACTCTAGCCACAAGAGACCAGGCATTGTCATGCACCAGTAGGAACCCAGGGCCCACTGCATCAGCATACGGTCTGACACTGGGTCTGAGGACGTCATCCCAGTACCTAACAGCAGTCAGGGTACCCCTGGCTAGTTCATGGAGGTCTTTGCAGCACTCCAAGGATATCCCTTCCCAGATCCACACTGACCCACCGCCCAACTTGTAATGCTGGAGGATGTTGCAGGCAGCCGAACGTTCTCCAACCTGGCCACGTCTTTAACATGTGCTCAGTGTGAACCTGCTCTCATTGGCCAATCGGCCAATTTTGGTGGTCTCTGCTGTGCATAGTGCCGGGTTTCTGAGCCCAGGCCCCTCTTGTGGATGTCAGGCCCTCATGCCACTTTCATGGAGTCTGTTTCCGAAGGTTTGAGCAAAAACATCCACACGATTGGCCTGCTGGAGTTCATTTTGTAGGGCTCTGGCAGAGCTCCTCCTGTTTCTCCTTGCAACAAGCAGCAGATAGCGGTCCTGCTGCTGAATTGTTGCCCTCCTACTGACCCATCCACCTCACACAGCAAACCTTCTGGCCACGGCGTGTATGGATATGCCCTCCTGGAGGAGCTGCACTACCTCAGCAACGTTTTTGGGCTGCAGATACTGCCTCATGCTACCATTAGTGGCGAGGGCACTTGGAAAATGTAAAAATAGCCAGGAATTAGCCAGAAAGGTTCAGTTGTTGAGCCGTACATGATTACACTCTTACATAGATATAAGTGCTAATTTTTATTCCAGCTCATTATTCCGCTAACTGAAGAAATATGAAGTAATCGGATTCAATATATTATCAGATTCATCATTCCTCCGATTTAAGGTCAATTTAATATTCTTTAGTTTGAAACGGATGATGAAATATTTCGTCTTTCCACCAAAATAGGGTACGACAATGCGCTTGACAGAGGGTTAAATCTTTCCTGACTAGATAGCATTCACTGGTTATACACTAACATTGTAGTCAGTGGATCTGGCTGGACTAATATCTTGTAGGACTTGCTTGGAGATTCAAAAAACTGGACCCCAGCTAGTATGCAATCAAGGACCGGGGCCGCTTCACATTTATCATAGGTGGGCTCCAAATCTGGGTGATTTCTGCCAATTTAGCTTTTGTAAAGCCGACCTGGGCCACAATCTTAACTTGTATGAGCCCATGTGTGATTTTCAGCCAAACTCCAATTTGTCCTATTTTGCATTTCATAAGTAATCGTGCAGGGTTTTAAAGTCATATGGTTCATGTCTGTCAGAAAATGACTTTCTGTTTTTTTGTATGTGTGTGTGTGTGTTTGTAATCGGTGTCATCTCTCCCACAGACTGAGTTTGTTTTGTAGAACTGTGACCAGTATTTAACCCACTAATTTCTTCTTATCTCTCCCTCTGCTGCTTCTGTCAATTTATCTCACAGCTCCCAACCGGCCACCTAACAAAAGAATATGGAAAATCCTTCGTATTTTATCTGCTCTCTGTCCTCTGTGCTCCCTCGGTGGTTCTGATGTTTCATTGTGTGTGAGTGTGTTAGTGACAGTGTGCACACACATGTGTACGCTAAGTGCTCTCTGTGTGTCTGTCTATAGGAAACCCGAAGATCTGTCCAGGGAGGTGATTCAGATCCAGCAAAGAGAATTTGCTCTGAAAGAGCAGAACTACACACTCAACAGCAGGTAATAAACTTCTGGCCGTGTACAAAACATCCCTCATTCTGCTTCAGACATTTTTCTCCCCCTCATTCTGCCTGCCTGTCTGTCTCCCCTCTTGTATCTATTAGAGCGTGTCTCTGAGATGTCCTTAATTGTCACAAAGTTAATTAAACTGGTCCTGATTCTGATAGCGCTCCTGACAGTAACGCTAGTGTTTAAGTGTGAGAGATTGGGATTGAGAGTGAGTGAATTCACAAATTGAACTTGTCCTGTTTAGGCAGAAGTGATGTCTGCGAGGAGGGGAGGAAGCATACTCTGGTATTTTCATGTAGTCCGGCTAGGAAAGCTTTTATTTGCTAATGAGCGTTATTGTTCTGTTAAGCGCAGTGGCCTCATTATAAAACAGTAGAAGATGCGTGAGTGGTGGGTGTGGAGAGGAGGGGCGTGTGGTATGTAATTATTGTCCTCCGGTATAGTTTTTTGCCAATTGATCAGAGCTATTGATCAGACTTTGTACAAGTCGCTGCTGCAAATACTTTCTGGGACGTCGTTTAGGAATTATTTATTCACTCAGGTGAGTTAGGTGTCGGGGAGTATTATTAAGCGACTATATAAATATATTTTCTCCGATTGTCCAAATATTTAGCCCTAATTAGCCCCTTTACCTTTCTCCTCTGCCATATCCTGTCCCCTGTCACCAACCAAAGCTTACACTCATTTTTATTTCACCTTTTCATTTATCCCTCTCCATCAGCGTGAGGAGCGTAGAGCGGTCGAAGTCCGAGATCCTTGCAGAGATGACCCAACAACGAAACAAGGCTTTGGAGGAGCAGAAAAAGAGGGAGACGCAGGAGTCTCTGGTTCGGCGACTGCAGAAGAGAGTACTGCTATTGACCAAGGTGCTCCCCCAAATCAACGATACAAATGCAAAAACACACGAGCAGACATTCAGTACCTGTGTTACAACTCTGTTGAAAGTCAAGGAAAGATACAAATAAGCGTGATGTTAAAAGAGATGCTTTTGTTGATTTGTGACCGGAAACATTAAACAGGTTCAGGCACAGATATGCATTTGTGCAATTAACGGATAACACACATGCTGTGTAGTCAGTGGATGAATGATTGGTTGCAGAGTTCCAGGTTTTAGACACAACACAGTTTCACAGAGAGCTGTTATGGTCTCGCAAACCAGAGACCAAAACCAAAACAGCTACTCTTACTTATTCTTTAAAAAAATGTCCAGCAGTTATTCCTAAAAGTGACAATGAAACATAGTATTAACAAACATATGACTATTGACTTTTTACACTTAAACACTCTGGTAACACACCTAACAATGAAATCTTATTGCCAGCACACAAATCCTAATCCCACCTTCCTACCCTCTCCCTTTGATTTGCTGATGAATGTCACAGCTCTCCTCCGTCTGCCTCCCTGCTCTACAGCTCCTCACTAAACCTCCTTGTGTTATTGATTTTTCATTATGTGTAAAACCCTAGGTCAACATGCTCAGTCTCTTAGTACACAAATCACATAAACACCCACACACAAAGCCTCTTACACACTGCCATAGCCGAGCAAAGCCACAGGCATGCTAAAAATATGGTTAGGTCTAAAACATTTTGGTAGAGATTTATGCTCGGAGGGTTTGATAATACTTTTGTTTATCAAGTTTAAGTGTTTTTGTTAAAATAAATATCCAATGCGGTTGTTTTTTAAATTTCTATTAAAATTAATTATTTAATTTAATTTAGTTTATTTTCACTTAATATCTGTACCATATTAATGCCACTCAGCCATATCAGCAAATTGGCAACACGCATAATTAGCCCTTTATTGATTTTTTATCCCTTTTAATATTTTGAATAGATGAAAGGAAATCTTGAATATAATGTAATAAACATGCAAAAGGCTTTATATAGATATATAACCACCGTTATCTTAAGTTCTGGACCATTTCATTTTCAAGATTTTTCATTTCATTCGATTTCCTTCTGCTTACCCGGCATCGGGTGGCGGTTGCAGCTGGCAAAGAAGGGTGTTCATCTTGGAGCATCCCAAGAGTTTCCCAGGCCAAATGAGATATATAGTCCCTCCATTGGTTTCTGGTTAAACCTGGGGTCTCCTCTGATTTTGGACGTGCCTGGAAAACCTCAAAAGGGAAAACCGCTTCAACTGGCTCCTGTCGACGTGAAGTTGCTGTGACTCCACTCAGATCAGATCTGACCTCCAATTACATTACAAAGGACCCCTGACCATAGGTGATGATTGGACCGTAAATGGACCAGTAAATTGAGAGCGGAGTGAGGAAGTAAACATAACCACGGTGACAATAAAATAAATCTTCTGATCATTTTAGGGAAAAGAATTGTTAATGTGGAGGATCAAAAGTCTGATGAGAAAAGGTATTACCTTGTTGAGCCTCAGTTTAACCTACTTAATTATGAATTTATTACAATCAAATCTAATATAACAGAGTCTTGATACTTAAACACCAAAACCTTGGCATCAGATAAAGCTGCACAGCTTTATAATTGTACAGTGTCAAGACATTCAAGTCAAGCTTAATAAACACCACACCCTCCAGACAGCATGGCGTGCACATCATATGTCAGACAAAATCAGAAGTGTGTCAAAGAGAATGTTTAAAATTCTCTGTCGCACAGCATCTCTGAGCAGCAGAGATCCAATTCTAAAAAAAATGAAGAACAGAAGCGGTGACAATGAGATGCTGTGACTGAGTCCAAACACTCACTGAAGACATGTCTGACTCTCTCCCGAGAATACGGACACAACTCTCACGTAAGCCATCGAGCAGCCCATGTTACAGTCTTGGCATTAAGAATATGGCTTATAAGAACCCATTAAATTTAGCATGCTACCAATGCAGCTGTGCAGGTTTTAGAGTTATTATAGTCACCACATCGGAACACAATGAGAGATGGGAGCGCTGGTCAAAACACAGAAAAGCAAGGGAACGCCTCAAACCACCAGCATAATTCAACTAAACAAAGAATGCTAAGAGGAACAAAGGTCTCCCTGCAGGTCGATGAAAGAGTTAATAGTTCCGTCCCCTCAGCCTTTATAGTCTACATTTGTGTTCTACAAGCCAATAAGCACTTAGTGAGGAGGGTAGAGAGCACACATTAATGACAGGTAAAACATGATTAAAAATGGGGTCGAATGAGCTTGTGCGGAGTACCATCCCCACCCCTCCCACAAAGAACTCCCTGGGGGACATGGTTATGCACACAATTCCCACAACCCCACTAGCAAGCCTGCAATAGTGAAAAAGATGATTTTCAGCATGTTGAGATTTAATACATTTGAAGCCCAGCCACGCAGAGTTCACAAATCAGTGCACTTTTAGTGTGAGCCCACTGGATAGGATAAATGAGGAAGGTTTTGTCAGGAGGGGCATCTGGTGTAAAACCCATGCCCAATCAATATGCTGAACACAAAACTGATTTCCAAATCAGATTAGTTAGACCTCAGGTTAGAAATTACCGTCACTGTACTGTTAGCCAGCAGGATGCAGGCAGAAACGTTGGATGGAAACAGATTATCTGCTGTGTTGACCACCAAAAGTAACAGTTTAAAATTGAATGAGATGTTTAATACATTTTTAAATATAGCAACATGTAAATTCAACATATTGTTCAGCCTCAACATCGGTGGAGGACCTCAGTGCTATGGCTCACATATCACAAAACTGGGAGCGGTGAAGTGTTAGACATTTTTGCTAACTTAAACTATTAATCGATCAAGCATTCACTCGAGCTCGGAGGATTAGGATTGCCGATCCCCTCTCACAAAAATCAATGATGATTTGGTGCCTTGCTCAGCTGCACCCTGACAGCAATTATTAAATAAATGCGGAGTTCATTCTTTCCTCTCTGCCACAAGGCCGGTCTCTCCCTTTTTGCACAGATATTTGGTTTGTCATATATTCTACAAAAGTGACTTGGGGAAACCATCAGAGGCACAACCGCTTCTCTTCGCCCCGAATGAAACAGTTGGCACAAAAGCAATTTAAAAAAGAGAAGAAAAGGATGACAAAGAATGAGTAATGATGGTTTTATCAGTCCATCTTCCTGCTTGCTGTTAGTGTGTTTTTTAAAATGGGAAACTTTTATCTGAGAAATGCCATCAGATTTTTGATTTAGATTGACAAAATTCTATTACACCTTAATAGACTGTAAATAGACAAAGGGTCGGCTGGTTAGATTGACGCCAGAGGCAGAAACCCTGGCCACTAAATGTATTGACCTTTTTGTAGTTACTTTAGCTCCTTCTGTCCTCCTGCATGTCTTCCTCTCTCCATTCTAGATTTGTTATGCTGACTAAATCCAACCTAGGAGTAAATCTACAATCACAGCTGATTAAGATTATGGACAAACGTTGCATGCAATTACAAGGATCTTTCTTTTTGCACCATTTTCACAAGCTATATTCTCATGCTGTTTGAGAACATTTAATATTCCCCTCCTGAAACTGCCATGAAAACTAAACTGAATACTAAACTTTTGCTGATTTAATGCCTTGAACTAACCCTAACCCCAATCATAGCTACCAAATATTAATTTATATTCAGGATTTTACAACACTTGGTTTACATGATTCCCTTCTTCCCCTTCTAGATTATTTTACACTTTTACTGACGTTATGGTTTAGAATCACCCCTGATCAGAACTATGAAAGATTAATGTATTTTTAGGATTGTAACTCTTTTAAATTGGGTATAGGTGTGTCCTTGGGAGAAAGACAGAGAAAAACATTTTAAAGGGATGAAAGTGCTCCGGAGTAGAAATTTAGCTCTGGTTTCTCTGATGGCTAGACATATAAACACATTGTTTTTACACATAGCTCTTACTGACACCCAGATGAAAACAGACAGACGTTATTCCAGTTACAACCATTGTCCTCCCCGGTTCTACTCTTTACCAATAAAGCATCTTACAGGAAATAGGGAAAGTTGCATCTATTTTCCAATTTTTCCCAAAACAATGGAAAATAGGAATGAGTATTTTTCCCTGCTTAAAACGTCATTTATAGACATGAATAAATAAGTCAGTCATGAATATTTTCTTTTAAAATGAGTTTTAGTTAATTATGAACACTTAATAATAAATTTGAAGGGCAATATGTATCTCATTAGAAAACCCTTTGTATTTGTATGAATTTTTTTATTATGCAACTAATGGTTGCTCTCAGCAAAAAATACATCCCTTGAGAAGAAAGGCAGTGTTTGAGCAACGACAGATACGCTTCCTCAGTCAGAGCCAGTGGATGAAGCAGTTGCACAAGTGAAATGTCCAGGTCCACTTTCCATAGCTCCAGGTGAAGGGTACTATGCCACATGTAAAGTAGAGAACCCTACCACCACATCTAAAGAAATTGTTCATGTTGAAAGGTTCGCTACACAATTCTGAAACTGAGACGCTTGAATGAAAGCTTAGCAGCATAACCAGTGGCTTATAACATTGTGCCTTTGCAAAATCTGATATTTTTGACAGCAGTAGAAAACAAAATAACATTGACTTGTAGGAAACTTTTGCAAAAAACAAGTGCCTATGGGTTTGTATGTTCCTCAAAGTGAGTTCCTCAAACCATTCCTGGCCCATTTTTTCATGATCAGGAGTACTGTGTCTGTAAGAGGTATACAGAAATACTCATTTTCGAGCTTTGTAATGTGTCATGAATGGTTTAGAAGGTGCAACAGTTTAAAATGTGAGTGAAAACACAACACATGACAGGGCCCTGTTCACCTGTGCATCTAATTCTGTGTTGATAGTCTATGATTTTGGAAACATTTTGTCGATTTCTGATGAAAGTTTTTTTTGGGCTGTGTGAATCAGTGCTGTAATGAACTCGCAAACATAGAATGCTTTGGATTTGGAGATGCTTTTGTGTCAGTCCTAGCGACACTTGAAGATAGTGGCTCGAAGATGTTGGTGTTCTTCTCTTGTCTAAGAAAAGGAGCTGCTTGTTGATTTATAGGAAAGAGAACAGTGTTGAGGACACGTCTTTCATGAAAAGAAAAAAATCCTTTAAATTTTAGGTCATCACAGTATAGATAAGAAAGATGAAGCACTCAGTTTGACATGATTCATTTGCAAAGATGTTCGCTGTCATGCGTCTCTGATTCAATTCTTTGATTTATTCTTTATCCTCAGTCTAATAAGACATTTTTCTTTAATTTAATTTATTACACGAGGAGAAGATGAGTCCAACCATAATGTGAAGCCTTTCTTGTCCCAGCTTGGGCGAGAGAGGCACGGCTGTCTCACACTTTATTCTTCCTTTACAAGATGTTTAGCTGTCATACCCGGGGAACAAAGAATCACAGACAAACCTCAGAGTAGCAAAGCCCTATGGTATTTCTCTGCTTATAGTCTTTCATGCGTACAAACATCACATATCCAAACGAAAGACAAAAATCTCTGTAAGGTTAAGGCTGTCCTCTTCCTCAGCTATGTGCAATTCATTCTTGGGGGACGGTTCAGGAATTCAAAAATACATATTTTTTGCTTTTACTTGTTCTATTTATGTTTCTAGATAGTTTTGGTTAGTATTAACTCTTTCTGCAGGACATAGACCCACTCATGAGCTATTATGTGTAGGAATGTTTTTCTTAATATTAGTCTACATTGTGGTGGAAACATGGGAGCCCTACTAATTTCTTTTTTCCTTTTTTTTCATGTTGGTGTATCTCATACAAAACTGTTGGGTCTTCAAACAAAATATAACGTACAGTGAACACAAAATCACGTTTTAAACTGTAATCTTACTTAAGACATGTTGTCCGATACCTTAATGACAAGAACAAGTATTCACTTCTGAACTTGATAGTTGTACCTCTTTTAGCAGAAACACCTGTAACCAAATGCTTCTGATAACTGGAGATCAATCTCTGATTTCAGTGTGGTGAACGTTATGTTATGCCCACTCTCCTCGCCACATTTGTGGGTTTAGGAGCATGCATCACCTTATTCTGGTCCTGCCTTAGCATCTTTGTGGGGTTAGAGTCCAGATTTCTTTTTACTCTTTTTGAATCCTATAGATGTTGGCTTAATCTTCTGTTGGAGATTATTGTCTTACTGCCGTTCCACTTTCGCTTCAACTCAGACAGATGACCTCCTTCAGAATTTGCTGGTAGAGCAGAATTCAGTTTCCCTCAATTATACAAGTTATACTCTTAAATTTTCTAGAGATTCTTTTTGAAAAGATTTTTATGAAGGTGGTTTTATGAAGAGCAGGTAATCAAAATAAAATAATACTATACCACTATTGATATTCTACCAATTTTATCTGGGGCATTTCTGTCAGAGTTCACACAAATTAACCAAAATTAATAGTTTTTCCTTTGATGTTTAATTATGGGTTTCTTCAAACTGTTCTTTTTAATTTCCCGGTGATGATTTTAAAGAGACACAGTATACAGCAATCCAGGAATGGAGGAAATGTCATATACTGATAAATTTATTGGTTCACCTGCCAATCTCCAGATGACGTTGGTTATATTGTAAATTGTGTGTGTTACAGGAGCGCGATGGAATGCGTGCCATTCTTGAGTCCTACGATAGCGAGCTGGCCACTACTGAGTACTCTCCTCAGCTCAGCAAGCGGCTCAGAGAGGCGGAGGACATACTGCAGAAGACACAGAACCACAATGCAGAGATGGAGGTGCTTGTTTACACTTCTGTGCACATTTATATTGCTTGCATGTGTAGTGTCACACAGAACTTTTGTCTTTTAATCAAGTATATTATTTTAAGGCATAAATTGGAAAATGAAAGTACCCTTAACTCTTCCCTTTGTTGCCAGACAATTTAGCATGCATGTTGATGAGGGCCCCTGTCCTTATTTCTGAGGGCGCTATAAATGCTGTTTCTAAACATTCAGTCCTCTTGCTTAGTGGACAAACCTGCAGATATCTGCTCTTAAAACTGATAAAATTGCATTCAGGGTGGACAGGAGGGATATATTCTGAAGCACTAAAATGAAATGGAAAAATGAGCAGCACTCTTAGGATAATTTATGGCAGGTCCTGTTTCGGTTTCGTTCACATGTTTGTCAGTCAATAAATCTGTGTATGTCAATACTATATATAAGAAGGTTGATGACCTGAAATCTTTTTTCTTTTAACTTTGTTACCATCTTTTTTCCTCCCTTTCAGGCCCAGCTGAGCAAAGCAGAAGAAGAGATGGGGACTCTGAAACTGCAGCTGCAAACAGTAAGTGATCATGTACATAAGCTTTCCACACAGTACTAGTTGTTTTCTGTGTCATAGAAAGATAAAAAAACAGCTTTCTTACTTTTATTGATTATTTATTCTTCAGTGTATTTAAACAAATTTGACCCTAGTTTACCTTTATTTTTATTTCTTTTGGCAGTTACAGTAGTAAAGTAAAATTGTATGCATCACTAAGTAAAATGGAGACAACAAGATCAAAGTTGTAATATGAGGAAAATAGTCCTTTTTAAAACATAAACTCGGATTTAAGTTGCATTGGAGGAAATTGTCGCCATCATCATATTGAGGAATGCAGAGCATCTTATCAGGCTATGTTAGAATATAATACTATAGTGAATCCTACTGATCCTCTTCCTAATCCTACTTAGCACTTTGAGATTTGATCCAAATGTAAAGTGCATTATAAATTAAATGTATTATTATTATTATTACTGAGCACTTTTGAAAAAGGTTAGAAAAAATATAAACTGGGTTGTTCCCTAGAAAGAACCTGATAGACTTGGAGGAAGTTACCTCTTTCCTGGAACAGGATATTGCCACAATGATGTGTCTACTTGAATTTGTGTTGATGTTGCCTGGTACAATTTATCGACTTCTTGCTCCTACTTGCGGCTTTGACTTAACTTTGGTAATCATAATGTTTTAGACCTCTTTGGTGGGTACTAACCACTGCATACCCGTAACATGCAACAAAACCTGCAGTCCAGCAGATACTCCCAGTGCTCTATCACAGTCCTTACTTTTTCCCATAGTTCTGCTTCCAACACATCAACTTCTATCAAAATTTTAAATAAAATTGTTCCGTTTAATATATGAATATATTCCACCACTGTAACAAGATAATCAATGTTATTCTGACTTATTCACTTCTCAGTTGTTATAATCTAATGGCTGATTAGTGTGTAACATGATGTGAGTTGCTGCAGGGTTGTCTGTGAATGAAGTGTAACAATGTAATGTGTGAATTTTACCAGATTAAATTAAATTAATTATGTATTTTTTTCTGAATTCATATTTGTTTATGAATGAATCATCCCACTGCTTTAAAATAAATTATAAAACCAGGATAAAACGGAGAGCTGGCAGACCTGACCCCAACTCCCATGTACACTCCGTAAAACTTGTGTCTCCACGAGTTCAGTTGTCTCCATTCCTTTAATTTTCTCGGCACAGATTAGACATCAACATAGCCATGGCAATGAGTATTGACGCGTGAAATCCACCTCTCTGCTCTAGCTGTAATTACTTACATTTCTCGGGAAGCCCTAGAGTGAGGAGGATGACCTGAGAGAAAGACAGATGCTGTCTGGAAAAAAAAGAAGAAAAATTTAAATGAGGGATAATTACAGACAGGAGAGTGAGATCAAAGGGAGAACTAACTAAGGCACAGGCAGGCTAAAAAGTACTGGTGGGAAAGAAGATTGTAAAATGGATCTGTTGAATAATGATGTGTAAAGGCTATATCAGTTTGTCTGGATGGATGTCTCTAATAGATAGCAGCAACTGGAATAGAGTAGTCAGGATTTATTTGCATCCAAACTGTTTTTCCCTGGCCAACGGCCAAAGGTGATCCGATGTTAGTGCTCCAGGCCCATTTTCTCCTCTATCTATCCCAGGCGGAGTTGGAGCTGGAGTCTGTAAAGAAGCAGCAATCCTCTGCTGTTGATGGCTATTCTTTAGTGACCAAAGAAGAGGTCTGCACACTGAGGTACTTAGCGTGAACGCACACACACAAAAAAACACACATCCTGTTGTTGCTGCCAGGACAAATTCAAAACTGCGTCATAAAACATTAATGCATACACCAAGGTTGGATAAGCTCTGCCAGACTTCAGCTATCTTGCCTGTGACCAGAGCTACTTCTCTGGGATTAACCCCCTGAGTCAATGATGACAGTCGGCATTCTGCATAATTGATAATAGTAATAATGGAGGTATAAATATAAATATACCTTTACCTAATCTCGGTATCATTTATAAGATAATTTATTTTCTTCTTTGGGAAAAATCAGTTTATGAAATTATGATTATGCTTCAATAGCAACACCCACAGGGTAAAATAGGCAATGTGAAGTGGAGATCTGTGGAGGCGGGATCTGTTCGATCAATTTAATGTTTTAATTACAATATGCTGCTTCTTTTTTTTTTAATGCCGATCTGATATTGGGCAAAACCGGGAAAATTATCCTCCAAAGGAGGACCTTTTCCCTAACCAATCAACAGCCAGAATACAAAATTGACATCTTATTGGTCCAATGAGAATTTCCAGATTTCCTCTTCGATTCCCTACTAATCAACTGCGCTAGAGTGTAACGTTCTAGTGGTAAAGGAGAGATTGATTGATGCAAACTACTTTGAAATATACCTATAGAAAAGCCCATTTTATTTTATTTGTCCAGCTTTAGCAGTTATTTTGGTAGCTTAGCAGTTAGCCAGAAGCCCTGAAAATAGTGCCAACGAGGCTGGATTTGTAACTGGGTTTTATTGTGTGTTTAGCAGAGGGTTCATGACATGCTTATGCTATGAAACTAAAAACTAACAAAACACGCAGTGACGTAGTGTAAAATGAGGACAGTTTCTCGTACTTTATTTTCTCATCAATTCAAAACACTCACATTACACTGGCCAACTCAAGTTTCGCTCTACTCCTTCAAAATAAGAGCACTTTACATTATGTGTTACATGTGTTTGTCAGTTTGTTTCAAAACATGTATTTGATCATGGCTATCACAAATAAATGCTTTGTTTAGTTCAGAAAACTTAATTTCTGATTAAAAAAATATTTATCTGCCCTCCTCAATGATTAAACTCACCATCCACCACCGGTGTGCATGCACTTTTTTCAGAAAGAAAATTGAAGAATTGGAGACGGAGCGGCAGTGTATGGAAGAGCAGAAAAACATTCTGCAGATGAGGCTGGAGAGGCACAACCTTCAGGTAGGCATGGCAACTATTCCTCTGTTGGTCTGTGATGGATTTACTAGACTGGCACAACGGAACCAATTTAATATTCCCAATTTGCAACAACACCGCGTGTGAAATGGATAATGGATTCACACAAATTATCTGCCATTATCTGACAGGTTTTCAAGCACAATTGGACCCAGGTATGATTCTGGCACTGTCCAGTAGAAAAGTTGTAGAACCTGTGGCTGCTGAAGTCCTCTGTGTTGGTTTAAGGCATTAGAAGAGGCAGAGCTGTTCTTTTGGTAATGGAGTGGGAGCTAGGGATGAGGGTAAAACCTCCCTGGAGATGGCTTGGAATGAAACTGGAAACAAGCCTTGCTTCCTTAATCATTTTCACACACAACCTCACGCTCAGATGACTATGTGCATCTAATCCATACACATTCATTACCCAAACTTTCTTCAATAACTCCCTGCTGTCGTAACTTATTCCTTCTCCTTTTTTAAAAATTGGCTCTGTGTGTGTGTCTCACCTCACTTAGGTCCTCTCACTTACTCAGCCCAGACTCATAGTGAGCCGAACTGAGCCTATGCACTTTAATGAAACATGTATGGGCAAGCGGGGTGCTTGCATTTAGCTTTGGGGTGAATGAAATTTGACTTCTCAAGCATGACCACCACCTTTAAAGCAACTGACAACCCAGTGTGAAGAGTGTGTGTGTGTGTGTGTATAGGTTTCAAGGTCTCTCAGTCAATGGAGCAGTACTTAGGAGTGCATTCTTATGAATCCTTCGTGGTCCAGTGAACACCAAGAGACCTCTACAACAGACAGAATGAAGAAATAAGTTACTGAATGAATTGTTGAATCAATCACAAGGAATGACTGATAGAGCCGATAGTGTGACTTCTAAATTAAACCTTTATATTCGTATATAACTTGAAGGCAGTGCAGATTATCAACCATTTCCATTAGATTTAGATCCACTTGAAGAGTGTGACAGTGGGTCCCATAGATAACCAGTGTAATGTGATTAATTTGCATGGAAGTGGGTTCAGTCATCACCATACATCTGTCTAAAGGCATTAACAATGTTCTAGGCATGATAACTATCTCAGGAAATATCATGATATACAGATACACATGTACAGATATGTGAATATTTTTGAGAACAGGAAGATCGGAGACAAGAGACAACTTTGACAAGGTCCATCTCTCACTGTAAAACATGTTTGCCTTTCTGCTGAGCATACGGACAAATCTCTCACTTTGGTTATATAGAGACAGGATGGGCCATAGCAATGGCACTGGTACCCGATACCCCCACAATGACCCCCACAGGACTGGCCAGGGGAAACGGTCATAGGCCTTCTCCAAATCCACACAAAAACACATGTAGACTGGAGGTTCGACAATTAATATGAGTCTCCTTTTATAAAGAACTGGAGTTAACTTTCCCATGAAGACTGAAGTGTGATTCCCCCTATAATTGGAGCACAATTGAACAGGTGTGTGAACCATTCCAGCCCTTTAAAGTCCAAAGCCTTGAGAAACTCAGGGATAATCTCACCCACCCTTGGCGCCTTGCCACTGTGTAGCTTCCTAACTACCTCTGTGACCTCAGGGAAATGGATAGTTGACTGTTCCTCCACTATATAGCAAGTGGTATCTGAGTTGAGGAGCTCCTTAAATTGTTCCTCCGACGCCACAGATATGCATTCGAGTAAGGAAATAGCCAACCTTGAGAAAGACGCTCCAGTCTATTTGCCTTTGCCGTGTCTCTACTTTCTCCGTTCAATGTCACCAGTGAGAGTATTTTCACTTATCAACTTTTACAAGAGCCAAATTGTAATGCCCAAAGAAAAAACTGCAGGTCCTTTTTGGATGATTCGATCTTCATGGACTAAGCCATTCAAATGTTTGGCTTAGTCCATGCATCCACTTCATGAAGTGTGAATTCAACGGCAAAATATCTCTTATTCTCTTCAGCTTGTCCTAATTTTCAGGATGTATGTCTGAAAGAGTTTTCGTTTTTTGACAGCGTGTAGCTTTTGGTGGCGTTTTGTGGGCTGATCTCTGCTTTTTGTGCTGTATTTACAGCTCGAATCTACATACCTGTCTCACTCTATCTGGCTCACCCTGACGTTTTGACAAATTTTCTGCTCCTCTTTTGGAAAACTCAACCTTTTTGTTCCTTTCAAATTCTACATTACGTTATTTATAAGCATCTGAGGCTGTTTTTCCCTTCATACATGCTACTGCTCCTCTACTGAAGGCAGTGTTACTCCAGCTACCTTTGTTTTCTCCGTGCTATTTCTAATGTCAGGCATCGTTTTCCATTCTCTCATCCCTTTCATCCTTGTTTACTTCCTGTTCTCCTACACATGTAGTTTATTTGGGAGCCCTGGGGGTATATGGAATCTAATCTAATTTAGCCTGTAATCAAGGGTTTGTGTGTGTGTGTGCGTGCATTGGTGCACTATATTGGAATCACACTAGGATAGATTCTTCTCATTTATAGGGGACCTCAGAGAGTCACAAGAAAACTAATTTAGGCAAAGGAAGCCATGTATTCTGCTACGAAACATTCTCATATTTAACATTGTGTTTGCTTCCTTCCACAACTCATTGTGTCTTATGTTATCCAGTGTTAGGTTGCTTTCACACGTTAACGCCTGGATCAAGTTTCATGTTTCTGTTTTGTTGCACAATTTTGATCAGATTAGTTTTGGTTTCACTTTGCAACTTCAAATTTCAAGTGCACTCAAAAATTTCTATAACATACCAACTTGGGATTTAATGTAAAGCGCAAAGACAAACTGCTTTGGACAGGTACCTTTGTGTTCAGCAATATGCTTCATGGTTCTGCTGTTGCTGTAGCAACATACTCATTTACAGGCGGTATTGTTTTTCTTTTGTCAAAAGCAGTTAATAGCCAGTAGATGCATTACTACCATCCACTGCTACCAGTCATCAGCAAAAAATAAGGGAAAAACTTTTTTAAATCAAAATGAGAGCCGTTCGTAACAATCATCTTTATATAAAGACAGAATATAATTATAGTTGTATAAAAACTATTATTATTTTCATGACATCACTACCAGCAACACCATCTCCAAGATAATCTAGACCTATGATGTTCTCCAAAACAGCAAAGCTATATCATCAAAGTCCAAAATCCTCTTCGTTTTACAAGCAAAATGCCCGTTAGACTCATCAAATTATAGGTGAAGTTATTTTTTACATTAATTTTAGTTTAAAAAAAGAAATGATTAAAATTTTGATTAAACATTGTTCTCATCAAAAAAGGCAAGATACACCATGTGTAAAACACAAAAAAATGACCGATGCATTGATATTTTACAAGACATTTCAATCTGTAAAAATTCTCTGTTTCATGATTTATTTCAGGTTTTATGTATATTTTTTTTATACTTGCACTTGGGTCTCATTATTACTAGCTGGTGTTTGTTTAAAATTTTAACAGCAGCACAAAACGTGCTGGTGCCAATGGATCTGAAATGGATCTCATAATAAGTGTGTCTTGTAGCTGCTGACAGTCTGCAGATATAGATACTGGAGGTTACGGAAACATCTTCCACAAAATCATTCTGATATTATAGACCACCGCTGAAATAATCCATTTTTGATCAAGTGTCAATTGATCAATACTTCCAAACAAAGTTGCCAGAAAGATATAATTTCTAGCTGTGAAGAATGAACACAGATTATCAACAACATTATTATACAAAACCAGTTACCGGTTCTAATGTAATGTCTGATCAGTGCACAGTGCTATGTACACTGATCAGTAACTTCATTAGAACTGGTCCCTGGTATTAATGTTGTCTCTGATCAGTGTATATTAGCGGTAAGAGTCAGATCAGCTCCATTTCAGGGCTGTTAATTCACTTCCCTTGTAAGTCAGAACCCAGAAAGTCATGTAGAACAGACGAGAGGTAAAGCTGAATACTCACTTCTTAATAACTCAGCTAGAAATAAAGAGCTCCTGTTGAGGCAAATTGATGATTGACGACGCTTCATACGCTGTCTCTTGTTTAAGTCAACGTTTGTGATTCAAATTAAAAGTTTAATTTTAGAATGGGTGGATGTATTAGTCTACGCAATCCGCAAAAATTAAACTTGATTATTGTGCCTCGTTGAATTTTCATGTGATGGGAGCACATTCCCTTGTTTGGAACTCAACTTGAACTGGAGAATACAGTGCAATCATTCGTAACTGATTGAATAGATTTAGCAATAAGTCAAACAGAATATTCATTAAAAAATGTTTTTGCCATTGTCTGTTCATGTGGTTTGTTGCTCACCAAAATTATTGCACGATGAAACGTGTTAGAAGGATCACGCATTAAGCATTCTTTTCCAAATGTCAATGTTCAAGTTTTTGTCACTATGATCATCATCGGTTTTTCATTTTCATCAGTGTCATCGTCCTCCTCAGAAAGTGTTGCATCACATAACGGCCAGGAAAGAACCATTTAAATATTTGTATGGATCCCAACGAAGGAAATAAGGCATTTTCAAAACTTTCCTCAATCATGTTAAAAGTTCTGAACCATTATTTGATTCATATCGTGTTAAAATCTCCAAATTCACCTTCATTTGAGAATTCATTTTCTATTGGCACAAAAAAGATAAACATGGGTAATGGCTATGCCTAAAATATTCCATAGCTCTTAAAGTCGATAGAAGTCATACAGAAATCTCATTTGTTTTCAAATGTTTTGCAATCTCGAGGGGAAATGATAGGGTCACAGCAGCATACACACATTAGGGAAGGAACACAAACTACACGATGGAGAGAAAAAAATGGAAACCTGACATGAAGTATCAGTGAATGAAATAGTATTCCAATGCCAGCATTGTCCCCAAGTCAATTTGTGTTTGAGTCCACTGCTCTGGAGAAAGTAAACATTTTAAGATGTGGATATATATGATATAAGGTAATAAGACATACTGCCCAGGAGTCCTGCTTTAAAGATTAATAGAAGTTTTGGTTTTCTATTCAAGAAAATGAAAAAAGAAATAACCCTCATTCCAGACGGAAGGAATAATTTGTAGGGTGGAATATACTCTTTGCTGTCGGGGACGATAGCTTAGGCCTTGTTTATATTTGAAATTTAAATTGTAATTTTGACTTTGTATTTGTGCATGGTGAAGTACAATTTTGGTTTAGGTTTTAATTTCTATTACATCTCGTCACATTATGCAGTAACTTTGTGTCTTTAATCGAATATTTATAAAAGGACATTTATTCCACTCAAGTGAAGGAATTTTTGAAAAGCCGTAGAATTGATGGACATATAATCTTAATCGTTATCCCACTCTCTCCCCCAGGGAGACTATGATCCAGTGAAAACCAGAGTTCTGCACCTCAAGATGAACCCTACCACTGTTGCCAAGCAACAACGGCAGCAGGAAGTTGAGGTTCTTTGGGAGGAAGTCACGCGTCTCAGGGAACTCGTGCGCTCATTGCAGGATGGAGGTGGTCAAGTACATTCACAAGATGACTCCGGTGCATGCACTCCCCGCCTTGGACTCAGTTTGCCACCCTTGAAAGAGGTTCTGGGTAAGAGTCACAAGACAAACATTCATGGACTCTCTCTTAATGAGCAATTGAAGTGAGGCTTTCATTCTTCACCATATTGTTATTACAGTATTTTTATGGCGCTGTACAGAGATGCCAAAAATAAGATTAAGGCCAGACCAAACTCAAGATAAAGAAATCTTAACCTATCCAGATGACATCAATGTCAGACACAGTGGGTACATAAAGGGCTAAAATTATTATTTAATAAAGAGATATTGAATGTCATAATGAGTTATGTGCTTAACATGTTTAGCACAAACTACAATACTGCTCTGATCTGGTGGATATAGGGGACTGAAACTGAATAATATATTTAATTATGTTAAGATGGTAGTTATTTGATTACATATACTGTTAGCTACAAAAGAAAGGGAGGCTGACATACTTAGGAGTGTACAGATCTGTAAATAAGGGAAACAAAGCAACAACTCCAGAAGTGAATGGCCCAGCAAAGGAGAGCGTGCTCATCATCATAATAATAATAATAATACATTTAATTTATAATGCACTTTACATTTGGATCAAATCTGGATATGATTTTGAGATCAAGACATCATGACATGACATCATGACATGACATCATGACATGACATCATGACAGACTCGGCAGACTATCTGCATCTCAAGAACAAGGGACACTCATTTGAAGATAAAAACGTTCATATTCTGAACAGGGAGGACAGATGGTTCGAGAGAGACGTGAAGGAATAAACCAGAATAACCGCATTCAGGTCCTTCACTAGAGGCAGCAACTCAACCCCAACCTAACAGATGGCACTTAAAAGAACGCAAACCTATTCAATACAGTTCAGTCTCCAATCACAATATGGTTCCTGGACCATAAAAACCCTTTGATGGGTATTTTATTGCGATGCCATTTTGTAATTTTTGTCTAAGCAATTTTGGTATTATATATGGTATTACAAGTACAAATACTATAATTGCCTCTATCCTGGTGAAGAATCCTTTAAGAGGATTCCAAATCATGTGAACCACCAATCAAAGGTTCATTGGCCCAGCCTTACCTCATCAACTAATTTCATCCAAATATGCTCTGGATGTTTTGAGTTATCATGCTAAGAGTCTTGAAGTAGATAATTCTTATTTACAGCTTGTCAAAAGTTACAGGATGATTTGGCTGTTGCCCCTGTTGGTTTTATCATCATCATTGGTACCTCATCTTACCCAGGTGATATGGCAGCAGTGTTCTAGTCAGATTCCTTAACCTTAAATCGCATAGCGATATTTGTTACCAGTAAGACGCTTTCTACCCTCTATGCAAGTTAGTAAGAACTCCTCACAGAAATTTCTCCTTAAAAATGACATCACTTCTGGAATGTCTTCCAGTGCTTTTGTACTTTTCAGATGCTTTACCATTTCAAACTAATGAAATGAAAATAAATGAGAGACACTGTTAACCTACACCCTCAACTGGTGCTTACTGTTGCATCCTGAAAAAAGAAACAAGGAAATTGCTTCATCGTTATTCATTTTTCAGGCTATTGAAGCTTTTCTCTTCTCAGGTGTTTGTCAAACGGTAAGCGGAGGAAGTGTAGTTATGACAGGGTTAATATTTTGGAGTTCAGGCCACTGCAGCTCTGGAAATGTAATGCCTGATTTTTCTTCTGTTATGGAAACAGAATTTATTGTCATTGACTGGCATTCAAAAGGAGCCCAGTCACACAGTGACAGATGGGCAAAAAGACAGAAATTCTCTACAGAGACTTACACTTTGTAGCCATTAAGTTGTTTAACCCTCTTATCCCAATCCTGTCGCGCCGATCGGATTTGGCATGCGTACTTCTCATTACCGTAACTCCTAGACCGTTTAAGATATCCATAAAATTCACAAACTACCAGAAAGCAGAGAAATAGAGCTTTGTGCCCATACACTAGTCATTATGGTGGTCTCCCAGTACTTCAGCACTACAACCGTCCAATCACAGACAAGATTCACCAGCTTTTTCAGACATTTGTAACATGAGATGGCATGAAACACTAGACATTACGGTAAAGATACGCTGAGTGAGGGAAAATCAAACTGCAGCATTCAGTTTAGTGATTGGGAGCGAAGGAAAAAAACTGCTGCACGTACCACCACACTAGATAAAAAACGCCTGGACATTCATTATAATAACAGGCAGAAAAAAAAACTGAAAAAAGCCAGGACCGACCCTTTTTTGTATTAAAAAAAAAAAATAGTTCAAATTTCAAATTCTTCATTTAAAATGTTGTTCAGGTCATTTCAGTGTTTTTATCCTGTTATAAACTTGAAAAATCTAAATCCGTTATTTGTCAGTTTTCCCTTTAAACTGTTATTGCACAGTCAAAAACACACAGTAATGTTGAATAACTGCCAGATATTGAAAGTTGAAGTTATCTTGGAAAAAGGGGCAGAAGCACTCACTCATTGCACATTTTTTGACAATTCTACAGCCATCGATTCCTCGAATAATTCGAGTAACTCGTTAACTAAAAATCCAGGAGGCAAATTCTTTGCTTCCGGGCTTCTTTTAAATCTGGTCTACTATGCAGCGCACTGTGTTGTAGTGTCCCCCCCAAGCCTAACCTTTATGTCACATACACGTTCCCACACATGTCAAACAATGAACGGCTGTGTAATAGATATGGAAACAGAACTCAAAGTGGCGCGTCACTCAACAAGAAACTGGCCTAGATGCGACACACTTTACCCAGGGAAGGGAGATAAACGAGGGGCATAACCTATCATTCTGTCCTAGCAGGTGCTTGCTCTTCCAAAAAATTTTAGGGAGGTTAAAAGTCAGACAAAGACTGAAAGACTTTTACTGTGACTCTGGGGGTTGTTGAATGGGTGTTTGAACTGTGATTCCTTACACATTAGATGGGTTCACATGGCCCTTTCTACACGTAAACACCCATTTCCTAATGAGGAGGGTCTTTCTAATTGAGATTTAGACCACAGCAGAGAGATTTATTTTTCAATAACAACTCTCAAAAAATAAATGGCAAAGTAAAAAATAACGAGCTCTAGAAAAACGTCCAAGAAAAAGCGTCAGGAGCCGTGATAGACTTGTGATCAAATTATAAAGCGCTGGAAAACATTACAGATTCTAAGGGTAGATCCCAAAAGACAGATCTCGTTTATTCTAGTGCACATTGTGGAGACAGATATTATTGTGTCGCTAATAGGCACAAGGATTTTAATTCCCTTGTGCCTACTAGAGACACAAGGGAGAGAGAAAATGCATCATCCATTATTGGTCCCTCTGAGTGGTTTTACTTTGATTATGTCACATAGTTACAATCTTATCAAACATTGTTATTAGTAAGGCCGTGTGGTGTGGTAAACTCACCAGAAATGTTCAGAAACATCAGAATCATCCAATGTAATGTTCTAAGCACATGCTTTTATTCTGAAAACCCATATCAAACAATGATCAGAAACTTTCACAGAGGTGTACCTCCTCATAAATTATTTATTTTGGTTGCATCAAACATTAAGTTGTTCACCAGAAATGTTAAAATGAACATTATCCAAAATGTTAAAAGCAGAAACTCCTCATCATGTGCTTCATCCCGAAAAACTCAGATCCACTGATGGGACTTTCAGGTCTTTGATACATTCATTCTTCATATCCTGTTCAGGGTTGCAGTGACTGCAGTCTATTTCAGGTCTTTAATAACTTGCTCATTCATGCTCAATAAAAGTGAAGTGGATGGTTCTGATCCACTTTGTTTTTGTGGGATTTATGCTTATAATCAGCAATTTCAATGTTTTCCAGCACTTTTTAATCTAATCACAGAATCTGCCTCTAAGGGCTCCTCATGTTTTTTATTGGATGAGTTTGTGGAAATGGTTATTTATTTCTTTCACACTTAATTTTTTGAGAGTTTGCATTAAGAACAAGGATCTAGGTCATTCAATGCTGGCATCGCACACATGAATAATGCCATTGGGGACGCGCTCACTAGGGATTACTCCAAAACACTTTACATTCAGCAGTTGCCTTCCTGAAGGTGTTTCCCAAAGGACTTAGGCTGCCCCCTTGCAAAGGAAAGGAACCTCATTCGGAAATAGGTGTTCACATGCAGCATTTTCTTTCTGATTAGGCTTCTTTTCTGAAGTATTCCGAATTAGGATATCCCTGTAAACCCATCTATTGTCTTTCACTAGTTATTTTTCTTATCTAGCTATCTATCTTATCAATGTAGACCTTAGGTGAGCAGTTGGAGTTCCTCAGGAAGTGTACAGAAATTAGGTGTTGCCATCTAGGCAGCTTGTGTCTTTTTGGGCAGCTTAATGAAGACTTCTTGTACTAGTAGCTCAGCCTTTATATTTGAGTTTCTCATATATGTCAAACTAGGCACTTAGACTTTAGCATTCGTTGTTGAGCCCAGATTGGGAAATTCGCTATTTTCAATTTTTCAAAAATTTCAGACCAGCATTAACATGTATGACTGATATGTTCTCCCAACTGTTGGCATGTATAACAGATTTACGGAAGCAAATGGAGAGTTCGGAGCTCAGGAACCAGAGGCTTAAGGAGGTGTTTCAGAGGAAAATCCAGGAGTTCCGCACTGTCTGCTACGTTCTGACCGGCTATCAGATAGACATCACCACGGAGAACCAATACAGGCTGACATCTGTCTATGCAGAGCAGATGGACGACTCCTTACTCTTCAAAAAGGTACACGTATTTAACACATAAGCCCAGGCAATGTAAACATATCAACCAGAATAATGTTAATATAATTATCAGCATTGTTAATTGGGTGTTCTGTATGACATAAATGCTTTACATGCTTATGTGTTGGTAATGAAAGACCTCTCTCTCAACATCCTACCCATTCAGCAGATTTCGTCTCACAACCATCATGTAAACCTTTCCCTTTACTCCACTTCTCAGCTTCCACCCTTTTGTCACACATTATTCCTGACACTCCAACCTGCCTGCACTTGCTTCTTCACTTTTTTTACTCACTCCCTGTTGCTCTGAACGGTGGACCAAAAGTACTCCTCCACCTCCTTACCACTCCATTATGTTCTTCCATTTCATTCACACACATGTATTCTTTCTTGCTGCTACTGCCTTTCATTTCTCTTCTCTGCAGCGCATACCTAAACCAGTCCAGGTTTTCTTTAACCTGCTCTCTGCTTTCACTGCTGATCATAATGTAATCTGCCAACACCACAGTCCATAGAGACTATTGTCTGACCTCATTTATCAACTTGTCCATCACCATAGCAAAAAAGAAGGGGCTCGGACGGTATTCCTGGTGCAGTCCCACCTCCATCTTGAACCCATCTGTCACTCCTACCACAAACCTCGCTACTGTTATAATGCACTCTGTTGTACGCTTTCTCTAAATCCACAAAGACACAATGCAACTCTTTGTAGCCTTGTCAATCGCTGTCTATCGACACTTTTAGAGCACACATCGCATCCATAGTGCTCTTTCTTGGCATGAAACCATACTGCTGCTCACAGATAATCACCTCTTTTCATAACTTTGCTTCCACTACTCTTTCTCATCTATATTTTATATCAGAATTTTGAATTGATACTTTGCTTTGCATACATGCTGAGATCACATGTGGTTGCAGGTATGAGCCATTGGTAGTTTTCCTCTCTGTAAGCATATGCACCGCAGTTATTAGCATAAAACTGTCAAGATAAAAGGAAAACCCCGTCAGCATCCACCCTCCTACATGCTGTCACAGCCATGAGTTCTGATTTCTGTCTCTTTGATATCTTTGAAAATTGATCTTTGTGTTCACTCTTTTTGTTCTTTATCAATTTTAATGCACGGTTACGCCACAATTTAGCTCTGTTCGACTACAGTCCCCCTCTCTCCCTCCAGTAGAGAGCTACACACAGACTATGTGGGCACCTCCTGAGAAGAGGAATGGTGTGTGTGAGGGAGGGAGTGATGACTGGGCAATGTCGCAGGACTGGGCTGCAATAATAAATCACTGCTCCCTGTACATTCATTGGAAGGGCTAAATAAAAAACTGTAGGTGTGACTTTTCTTCCAGTTGCGGAGCAAATTTTTTTCTTCAGTAGCTTTACATTAAAAACACCTTGTTGTCATCTCTTCACCCTTACCTCATTCCCCTTCTCTCCTCTCTCCATCCCACCCTGCTACACTTTCTCTTTATCTCTCCCTCAGTGTTTATCTAACATCCTCCCTCTGTTACTCCGTGATCCAAGTGTGTAACAGAAACTAATCACTGTGTTGTTGCTGTGCCGCGATATGATAGGGGGGGCTCTGGCAAGAACAGGAAAACTGAAGAATCCATACTTGGTTTATTATCTTGGTGAAGTGCAAGATGATTGCGCCTTGGCAGTAATGCCTTGCTCAAGTACTTACTTGAATGAGATGAGAATGACAAAATATGTGTTTGTAGGTTTATTTTTCTTATTGCTGGTGTGTCAAATCTTCTCCATCAAACGCACCTGCGACCCTGCC
The DNA here is from genome assembly GCA_037951165.1 of Lophius americanus. Taxonomy (NCBI): domain Eukaryota; kingdom Metazoa; phylum Chordata; class Actinopteri; order Lophiiformes; family Lophiidae; genus Lophius; species Lophius americanus. The sequence continues at coordinate 2,219 of JBBDHG010000091.1, read as the reverse complement.
AGATGAGATAATTCACTGTCAATATTGCTTAACCTCAGACATCGTCCAGGAGATACACACAAACACACAGGACTGCAATGCCCATACTGCGCAATGTCACACTGAAATGCACACATTCAAACTCCAATCTCAACACCCTTCGTCACACCACACTTCGACGCACAGGGGCCCCAACCCCCCTCTCTCTGTTTGTTGCACATGCATGCAGCTGTAAAGAAACAAACACACACACGAAACAGATGCTTACACCTCCCACATTAGTATTCAGTGTGTTCTCCGCTGTTTGAGTGCGTATGGCACATGCCTGGTGGCCTGGGAGCCGAGAGGCCTGTGCTACTAACGGAATACAACACGCCGTGCACACACACATATTTAAATGCACGCCCAAAGGAACACTCACACTAATACACATGAATAGAATATACATAAAATCCATAACTTCCTCTATACACATGAGTATAATCTTGGTTATGACGATATGAATATAAATTGCAGGATGAATACTGGACAGAAAACAAAATAGTACACTAATATTGTTCACCTCAGCAACAGGGTTGCCAGATATTCCTGGTAATATCCTCCTCTAGCAGTAAGCTGTTTAACCTGCAAATGTCTCAGTCATGCTCTTTCTTTTTTCCCATACATCCATTATGTCGCATTTACCACCAAATAATTTCTTCTCCATGTTTCAGCTCTCTAACCTTGCTTTTGGTAATTGAAACATTAAATCGTCAAATTAGATGCTTCTCTGAATCACCCTGTTCCATGTCTCAGCAGGGAGGGCGGAGAGACACAATAATAATGATGGTAATTGTAGCTGCGAAAAGTATTTAGCTTATATGGTTTGTTTCCATCTTTGCTCAGATGTTGAAATTCTCCATACTCCATCCCAATTTAATCTGAGAAGTGTTGAGAAAATAAGAGATGATTGAGAGATGGAAGGAAAAGGGATTCTAAAACAGTACTTTGGAAATGATAACTAGGACTGCAGTAATCAATTGTTTTAGTAATTAAGTATTGTATTGATTATTCTGGCGATTAATTGAGTAATCGATTAAGAATCATTGCGTACACTGCAATTTCCTATATTTATTAAATCCCATTTGCTTTGTTCAGGAGCAATAGTAATACACAAAACAGAAAATATGACAGGTCTATTGAATTAACAACCAATGTTTCCCCATTTTTAAAAAAACTAAAAAATTTTTGCTTGAATTTCAAGAAATTCAAGCAAACTAATTTTAAGAAATTCAAGCAAACTAATTTTTGCTTGAATTGCAAAAATTAGTAGCTACCAAAACATGGACTGCAACACAATGCTACCGGCGGATAGTACGGATCGATCTAGGCCACTTTCACGTTGAGTGTCGCGCCACTGTGAATATTTGTTTCCGTATTTATCAGACAGCCATTCATTGTTTGAGGTTGTTGGAGCGGGTACGTGACGTAATGGTTAGTTGTGGGCGCAGTGCGCCACAACACAGTGCGCTGAATAGTAGTCTGGATTTAAGCAAAAGCGATTTTTATTAATCGAGTTACTCGAATTATTCAAGAATAATTTCAGCGTTATCAGAATTTATGCTACCTTTGCTAAAAACTAAGAGACGATGAAGTTAAGTCAAGTGTCTTACTTTTTATCCCAAGTAGATCGCAAGCTATTTTTTCTCAATTTATTCAACTGATTTTTTTTTCTAATGATCAATACTGTTATCAATAGAAGTAAAAAATAAAAAAAAGAAGTGGGAAATGTTTCTCACAATGCTATAAAGCAGAAGAAATTTAACAAAATATTTATTCAACAATATACTTCTCGCTTAGCGCCAATATTATTGGAGGTTCATATCAAACATTCTCACATCTTCATGTCATTTCTCAAGATAAATCCCAAGATGATGCAAGCATGTGCTGGACAGTGAAATTCCTTCTTTTTTTTTAGGTCAAGTTGCTGATGGTTAGGTCACTTAGGGTTAAACCTTAAGCCCAGTTGGACCTTAAAAGAGGCTACCACTATCAGGTTATTTATATATGCAAACCAAAACAGTACGGTGCAAAAGCTACAGGTGAAGTCTGAATAACCTCGCTTAGTTCGTTACTGTGGCAACTGTCTGTGGGTGGGATATATTTTGTAGCAAATATTGATTTTTATCTTGAAGTTTATGTGTTGGAAGCAGAAGAAATGGGCAAGTGTAAGAATCTGAGCCTCGTTGACAAGGAACAAA